>ML686006.1:4840936-4894990 GCA_007922175.1 Pelusios castaneus | reverse complement strand
GTCGACCTTTTTAAAGTCGACCATAATTCCCTAGTGTAGACATAGCCCAAATGTCTACATTGCAATTAAACACCCTGTTAGCCTGAGACCCATGAGTATCTAATTGCAATGTAGACAGATCATCAGTCAGAGACTTGGTCTTGGTCTGTTCTTGGAGCAGTGCATACTCAGGTCTTGTAGCAAAGTCAAAATTTGATCCCTAAGTATTTAAATGGTCAATAATAAACTTTTGATGTTGAAACCCTATTCAGGTGAAAGAAATTCATATCTTTCCAGGTGTGAGATTGTTCTGGTCTGTCTAACCACAGAGTGAACAAGACAGCAATCTATTAATTTGGGGAGTGAAGGCTAGCTCTACAACCACAGGGTGAAAGATTTAATTTTTACATGAAAGCTTGCATCCAGCAGGAAGGAACAGATCTGTGAAAAAAATTTGTCTTTCGAGTACAGTTCTGTTGCTATCAATCAGTATAATTGTTTACAGGTGGTCTGGTAACACAGTTTAATTACCAGAAGCACTTGATGGAAATTCCATGTCTTACATTGTTATATATAAATTATTGTAAACATCACAGCCACAGATCTTAAAGTAAATATTTCATTTTAAGTTGAAAGATTTGGTTTTGACTTAATAGGTGGAACATTTTATTGTATTTTATTATTGACTAATTGAAATGTTTTGACTATTATGTCTTGTCACGTGATTTTTATGTCTTGTCATGTGTACACACACCTGTATAATATGTCATGTCAGAATATTAACAAAAATAATATAGCAGGGAAAGGAGGAGAGGATAATAATATTGCCACCTTACTATTTTGTCTGGTTCTTGATGGAAAATTTCTGCCATTATAATCTTCTTAATGTTCTAAGTGTATTATCTATGCCTTCTATACAGACATTTTTTAATGCAGTGTAATACATGACTCAGTAGAACTCTATTATGATCACATCTGATACAGTGAAACTTTACATGATGAAGTGGAGGAAATGTCCCAGACTGCTTCAGTATGTTTCAGTGCATTATCACCCCTCTTACAGGGAATCTTTCTATTGACTTCAGTAGCCTTTGAATCAGGCCCCAAGTAATTGTTTTTTTTTTTTACTTCAGTATAACTTAGTTCTACTTTGTTCATCTTTTTAAGACTGGGGCAGTTATGTTCTACCCGCTAGGTGCTAAATGCTGCATTCCAAGAAGATCATAACATTTGTACGCTTCCTCTCTGGCAAAGCTCGGGGTGGAGGAGGGGAAAAGGAGAGAAATTGTCACCATCTCCTGCTCCCAACCTTGCTGGAAGTGCTTACCATGGGAAGAGAAGATGAGACAGGTGACTCTTGGCAGAGGTGTAGTCAGCCCCCATTTTCTGGCCAGGCCCCTGAGTCTCCAGGGTGGATCTGGCTAGTTCACATGACTGTATGCTTCCTGATGATGCTCCAGTTGCCTAGCAACTGGAAAGTGGGGATGGGGAGAGGCAGCCCTTGCCTCTGCTTCATAAAGGCCACCGCAGCTGCCCAAGGCTGCAGTTGCGAGGCAGTGTGGCCGGAGAGCAGTCCACCCCTGTCTGTCTGCTGCTGGCAGCTGCTGCCGTGTGTTGCTGGCCAGTCTGTGGTTGTGGTGGCAAAGATAGGGGTTTATATAGACCTTCTGTAGCACCTAGTACCCCCTTCTGCTGCAAGAAAAAGTGGCCAGCCCTGTTTCCATTTCTAAGGCGAACAAGAGAAGCTATTTTGCAGGATGGCTCCTTCTGTTCAAGTGAAATTCTGATTGTAGTTATTTTCTTCTGTGAGAAAATAACATTTCATTATCATGTTGTCCTATTGCACATAGATCTTTATTTGGACACAAATAATACTTCTACTGTCAAGTAATTCTGTTTGTTCATTATATTAAACTTTTTCAAAGTATTAATCATAGAAAAACCAACCAAATGTAAACTTGCATCTCAGTGATCCCAGCTGGAAGGGAATTTACATTAAGACTAATAGAAAGAAAATGTACCTGTACTTATTTGGCTTTTATTCAGGCAGTTAAGTATAGAGCAGAAAACAAAGATAAGCTATTGTGTACTAATAAAGAATGAAGATAATTTCTTCCATTATACCAGAAACAATACTTTAATTCACTGCAATTCTGTTGCAAGATCTTGACTTGCAGTGTGTACAAGTGCTTTAGGTTGTCTTCAAACAAGCCAACTCTCAGGTTCACAATCAGGTCAATTATTATCCTGATCTTGGAGCTTTCTGCAATACTATGGGTTACGTTAAGCTTTGCACACAATGTGACACTCGTGTCTCACTGCATTAGGGAACAGTGAGACTTGTGCATCAGATGATAGGCTACAACCTGACGTAAGCAGACGTGCAAAAGATATATTCCATGATACAATACTTTGAAAAGACACGTAATTTATCTCTCCCCTTGCACACTTGCCAACCACTTTATATTTAAGCCTGGGTCAGCATTTCTATTAGAAATCCAGTTCCCCTGAGTTTCTAGGCTGAGTGTGAGGGCAAAATGAGAGAAACAGCCCCCATTCACTTTTAGGATATGTATACTGCAACTAAATCACACAACTGGCCTGTACCAGCTGACTCAGGCTAAGGGGCTATTTAATTGCAATATAGACTTAGGCCTGTGAGATAGGACAACCCTTGAATCTTGATGTATGTCTACACTGTAACTAAACATCCACGCAGAGCAGCTCAGGGCTTTTATCTGCAGTGTAACCATATCCTCTGTAGTCAAATTAGAGGAACACAGGAAACAGAAAATACTGAACTAAACAGAGTAGCAGATAATCAAGCCAAAATGCTATCAACATTAGAATGCACTATCTACCTCAGCAGTTCCCAACCTTTTCCTTTCTGTCAATCACTACATCATCGTCAAAAGCTTTTGCGGACCACCGTGTAATCAAGATGTTTTAAACATTTTTAACATAACCTATGGCTGACAGAAGTCAAACTTATATATCAAGGGGTAATAAAAATCAAGCTATTTCTAATAATTTAATAATAATTGCACTCATCACGTACATTTACCTGCATGGCTATCTCCCCTCCCACCCCCCGGAATACCGGCAGTACCCTCACAGAACACAAGTGGTCCATGGACTACAGGTTGGGAACCACTGATCTACCTCATAAAAATATTCCTTGTTCTATTACTGCACTTGTTTTACTTTCCCAGAAAACAAAACAAATGCAATTATAGTAAATTTCTGTTGTCTTTTGTGAGGACTCTTATTAATTTCTGTGAGCTCTGGGCCCTCTTTGCTGGTTCCTTAATATCTCTCAGGCTGCCTAGTGATAAGAGCTCTGTGCTCCCATGTGGAAGGCCCAATTCAGTTTTTTCTAATGAATCTTCATTTTATAACAAATGTACACCTAGCAATCTGACAGTGCAAAAACAAAGAAACCCAGGGCCCTGGATTTTTCTTACATTCCTAGACTGGGATTTTGTCATGTACCATTAGCCTACTGAGAAAGGGAATAGGCCCCCAGGCACCAGGGGTGAGGGGAGGCAAGCTGGCCCTACACAAGGTGCAGGAGGAGGGATGCAGTAGGTTTCGAGAGGCATAGAGACTCCTGTGCTCCTCCTGTGTGGTGAAGGGCCCAGTGCCTGACCCAAGGTGGGGGGAAGGAGCCTGCCCTGTCAGAGCTGGTGTCGGGCTGGAGCGGCAATGAGTAGGTGCTGGGGGTGGGGGGCACTGGACCAAGCTGGGCTGGCCCTTCACAGGGGGCGGGTGATGTAGGAGACACTGAGAGGCACTCCTCAGCACCCCTGCATGTTGTGATGTCCCCTCCCCTCCTTAGGTAAGTTCTTGGGGGGGGGGGGGGAGTGGGCCAGCCCTTTGGGGGGCCAGGGGATTCAGGAGGTGCTGAGGGATGCCCCTCAGTGCTTCACAACTCTCTCTGCAAGTGGTGAAAGGCTGACCCAGCCCCCTTCACCTCCTCAGGCAGGGCAGAGGTGAAGCTGCCTATCCAACCAGGGACCAGACTGTGGGGCTACTGAAACCTCACCTCCCCCCATAGGTGCAGATCTCCCTTCTTGGGGCAGCTGGTGGTGGTGCTGGGACCCCTCCTTTCCTGTGTGTAGGAGGGCTGTGAGGGGAGTGTGCAAATGTAGGCTTGGCCCCCAGGTGCTGGACAGCCTCACTGTCATGTAAATATTAATTCCACAGTAAAATTGGAATGTTCATTTGTCAGAACTATCTTGCACAATAAGCGTTGGCTTGGAAAATTAGGCTGTGGTTAGCTCCTATCCAGATATGAGTCGTGTCATCAAAAATCTAGGGTGAACTCCTTATTAGAGCTGGTCCCCCCCAAAAAAATGTGTAAATTGGTTTTTATTTCTTTTTCTCCAGCTTATAGACTGCCCAAAATATTTTTAAAATTAGAACTTTTGATTCAAATATCGCAAGAATGTCAATTTTTTTTCTGCAGTTTTTTCCCATGTATTTTTCTACCTGCTTAGGATAAGCATAATTTTTTTAAAAAAATAACATTATCTTAACACTGGAAAATGGAAGGAAGGCCTGGCCATGATAATAATAAGTGATAAGGACATAGGAAATAAAATAGGAAGGATATCTTCTTCAAAGAATAATGAATGAGCTAAGGAGAAGTTACTAAAATGAAGGCTGTTCAATCCTTGCAGTTTACTTGGATTCAGGGAGTTCCTGGAGATCCTGGTAGCAGTGGGGGGACAGCCACCTGGGGCTCATCTAGTACTAGGATGGCTGCTGCTGGAGACCTGGCAGGCCCTGGGTGGCTGCCTCCTCAGTGCCCCTGGGAATTATGAGAAGTCCCAAGTGGCTGCAGCTGCAAGGTTCCCGGCAGCAGCTCAGTGCAGCTGCCTGGGACTTGCAGCTCTGCAGGCTGCTCTCCCCCACGCTGCCTGAGACCCGGGCAAGACCCGAAAGGCTGATGCCCCACTGCTGCCACGGACCCCTCTTTACTGTTTAGAACTTGCTGTTGCACTGTAATATGGTGTGGTTTGCAGCAGTGCTACATTAAAGTGCCCTAAGGAAACTTTATGCACAGCAGCAGAGTCTACACAGTCCAGATTAGAAAGCACACACATGTAGAATGCATTACTCACCAGTCAAGCTCTGAGACTCTGCATCCCTTACAGACAGTCTGTAACATTTTTCTGGATTGCATTCAGCTCCCTACACCGCTTCCTATTACTGTAGTCTGTCACAGTATTTCTGATTGGGGGTTAGAAATGTTGCTTTTATCATTAATGGGTTCAGTTTCACTTCCCATTCTAAGATTCAGTGGCAAATTGACATTTCTAACTTTGTGTAGGCAGCTAAGGACAATGGAATGAAATTCAAGTATAGACAGGTGAAATGGAGATGGAGAGATGAGATGTGATGGATGTGTCACTTAGGGCTTGATCCTGCAAGATGCTGATCACTATAAACAGATGAGTAGTCCTACTGATTTTAATGGGATTAGTGGTGCCTAAAGATAAGAACATGCTTCAATGCTTTTATAGATTGAAACCAGGGGCTCAGTACCTGGTAGGACTGAGCCCACAATTTTCATCAGAAGTTTCATGCATTCGTATGTGAATGATTATTTAGCTGGTTAAATACACTGAAAATAGTTTTACTCAGCATCTTATATAAACACATATTTAAAGATAACCAAACAGTCCATCTCCTGGATTTCTAATATTAAGTTATTTGCCATCTCTTTCTTTACTATAGCTGGAGTAGTGAGTTTGACTTTATATGTCGTTTCTTTGACGTGTCAAGGTGCTTTTTGCCAACTATATTAAAATATCATTTTAAATTAAATTATTATTAAAGTGTTACATTACAGGTTAATTAGGAGGGATTAAAGTGAAACAATTAGTAATTTTAGCACTGCAAAATCCATCACATCATTTAAAATTAGTAATAAAATACTAAACATTTCCACAAATTCTAGAAGTTAAACATTTAATGGTGCAAATGTCCTTAAAGATGTGCTACAAGAGGTATACATTTTAAATGTTTCCCCTCTTTGATCTATCCATGGTGAATCACAACTGGATTTTGGATCTCAATTTTAAATTATATTTCAATTTGTGACCCTCAGAGCTGTAAAACACTTTCTTCTCTATCTTGACTCCTGCATTTATTTCTGTTACTGGAAGCAACATGATCCTAGATTCCTGCTAGATTCCAAAAGAAAAACAATGGTGTAGTGTGGTGACAGACATACTATAGCTAGAAATGTTAGGGTAATATTTATCAAATGATTCATTGAAAGTATTTCACCACTTTTCTAACGAAATTACTTATTATATTAATTTATTTATTCCACCTTTGTTTACAGCAGTGAATATTTAACCCTGATTTTACCTATCTAGTAATCAAACATGATTGTATAATAGGATGCTGAGAAATGCCATTTGTTTAGCAGTTATCTCTGTGTAAACATTTAACTGATAGTAAAGGAAAATAACTTAACAATCAGGCATATAACTGTATACCATGTGTATTCAGGAACTATGTTGTTTCTTTTGGCTCCTTGGATGAAATGCAAAATTTCTGTGAAATGTTAGGAAGTAGGGTGCACATCCTTATGGTTATAGAGGTGCCATGACATGACCTTTATTTACCGCATCTGTGTCTATTTGCCTACCTTATAATTTACAATTTTGTTGTTATAGCACCTAGAAGTCCTAGTCATGGTCCAAGATCCCACTTTGCTAAGCACTGTACAAACACTGAACAAAAAGACTGTCCCTTACGGCTGCTTATATGGCACAACCACAGTAATATCTAAGCACCTCCCCCAATTACAGGGCCAGATTTATGCCAGCTGATCTCCATATGCTCTAACAGTGCTTGGTCAGTTTATTTCAGCAGAGTACGTGGCTCACAAAATGGGGGCACATACGCTATTTATCATAACAAACAAGGAGTCTTGTGGCACTTTTAAAGACTAACAGTTTATTTATCACATGAGCTTTAGCTTGTTTGTTTTCCTGAACTAGACTGACACTTCTATCCCATTGGAACTATTTATCGTGAATGTCAACAGGGCACTGATGGGTTTAATAACATTACACCAGTTCATTCAAAACAGAAATGCTTTCTGGATGCTGACCACACTTAGAGTATAAACAAAGTGCTCAGTCTCTTAAGTTGGTGAAGCACGATCCTCTGCAACGTGGCTGGTGTTGAAATGGATTGAGATATGGCTCTGTTTCCTTCTCCACTCCTCCCCAACAGTGTTGGGCAACTCACGGTGTTGTGGTCACATGAAAGAAACAGTTCTTGTACTCCCTTGAGTGCAGGGACTATGGTTGTCCTCGGTCCTTAAACTGAATGCACAATCTGCACAGTTCTTTGTTCCCTGCTCCTCTTCCCATTGTGCACGTGGGACAACTTTGTCCTGTGTAGAGGGTAGTAGCTGTTGACTAGCTCTAGTTATCAGATACAGATGATTAATTTTTTTTGGGAGGGTGGAATTTTCAGAAATGCTCAGCTCTGATATAATTCTGCTTCAATAAAAGAGAATGGTAAATGCTTCAATAGAGGTAGAGTGCCATAGAAGTTCCACTTTTAGTATCTAGTTCATTTCCCCTTTCTCCTCACTTTTTAAGTTGGTGGCTAGAGTATATGGGTCTTAAAAGTTATTATTATCTTTGTGATGTTTTCTTCGCTTACCACCATGCCTGGGCCTTTTATATCTCCCATATAATGAATTATGTTGTGTGCAGTAAACCAATTCCAAGCTTGACAGAAACTATTGGGGTCCTCTTCTTCCATTTCCCAGGAGATAGTTGTGATGAGAACCTCATAACCATGACAATCAAGATTTTGTAGTTATTTCTCTTTATAAACCATTCTGGATGTTTGCCAGGTGCCTTGGGACATATATAAAAGAGACTGAGTGTATCACTGTATCTGCACTGATTTCCAAACAGATGAGAGAGATTTTTCATCTCTTTGTGGGTGCTCAGAAAAACAGCAACTAATCAAATTTAATAGAAACCACTTATTCTTCCTAATATTTAAAAGGTATTCTATCAGGAGGTTGTCAGATGTGTCTCACAAAAGCAGGGGTGAAAGAGGTGTGTTCTACAGAAGCCAAGAGAATAACTTTTCTGTTTGAGAGCATTTGGTTTACTCTCTTGTGACCTGGCATGGCCCTGGTTAAAGGGTATCCCATTCAGCTCAGATTTAATCTACTACTTGTATATAAATTTAATCATTTGCATGTTACTGATTATGAGCTACTTCCTCATTTAATGAATATCAGACACCACTTAATCAGCATGATACAGCTTAAAGATTAAAATGACTTTTCTCCCTTTCAGTTCTTTTAGGATGGTATCTTTCACATTGTCCCCATGAGTTTAAAAACCTTAATTATTTGTCCCTTTAACTAAGCTTCATTCAAATTTATCTCTGCTATTAACTTTACTCTTTTTAACCATCTTTTGTAAGAAGAAGAAAATACATTTTTAATTTTAATTTTTCTCAGCTTGAGAACAGAGACCTCACTGCAAATCAAACCATATATCATAAGTCATTTAAATTTGTCTTCTAACCCAAGAGCAACAACAGGAAAAAGAAAGAGACAGCGGGAAAAGAGACTATATTTGATACATATGGAAATGAAACAATTATAATGAGGGGTGCATGTGTAGGCAACTACATGCTGATTGATTACATTAATTTATTCATCCTATGATGACAGTGGATATTCTATCTAGTACAGGAGAAAAAATAAAGATCATGTACATGTGACAAGTCACACATGAAGAGAAAGAGAGCTGACATAGTGCTGATTTGAATACTTAAAAGGAAAAATCTTTTGGACTGTGGATAGCAAGCAGCTATCAGAGTTTACCACTGGAGAACATGAACTCCAGAAGTAGAGAACAGCATCTGTTCTCAGAATTGCATCATAATTCACACTACCTGAAATGTTCAGAGAAATGAACATTGCCAAGGTCTACGTTTCTTGTGCTGGTCTATTTTAGAGAGCTCTCCAATGAGGGAAAAGATTAATGTGGAAGATTCTACTCCGTTAGCAATAACAAAAAGGTAACTTCATTTCCCAGAATGGGGGAGGGAAGAGAGGGGAAATCCAATTTCAAGGGACCTTTGGCATCATATACTTCTTGTTAGCTGGGCATGAAAGAGTAAATTCGGATTCCCCTGTTTTAAGCAATCAACCCAAACAAATTTTTCCCCATTAAGAACCCAGCTGTGGGTTCAATCTGTATACAGAAATGTCATTGCATAAAAAGCAGATAAAACTGAACCAAAAATGCAGATCCCTCCTTGTTTTGTTTTTATTTTTAGCATGTTAGGTCCTGATCTTGTAATGGATGAACACAGGTAGACAACTGTCTCCTAATGGACACCTACCAACTTCAGTGGCACTACTCAGGTGCTTAAAGTTATTTCCGCTCTTAAGTATTTTAGTACTTAAATAATAAACTGAAGCCTCAGTGAAGAGAAGCACAGAATAATAAACTTCAGTCCTGGAAAGAAAATGCAGGCTGAGTCCTACATGTTTTGAAGTCAAAGGCAAATCTTCCATTGATGAATGGGAGCAGAATTAGACCCTAAGGTATTTACAACTATTTCACTTTAAAAATGTATTTATTATTTTTTGTATGTGCTCCTGATGTTTGATTTTAGTAGGTCCCCAAATAAACCAATATAAGACTGTTTACTGATTGTGTTTTACGTAAAAAATATTTGACTATTCTTTATTGCGTGCTTGCTCATATCCGTTGCAAAGTAGGGGAATGTGCTTACCCCATGCACCACCACTGGAAAGTTTTTCCTCAGTGGTATCCATTGGATATGCTGTGGTGCCCCTTGGAGTCATGCTTACATAGTGACAGGATAAAGGGCCATGGCACCCTGCTGCCCCCTCATTCTCTCGTTACTGCCCCTGACAGTTGTTGGAATTTCGGCTCATCCTTGTTTTTCTCACAAGTAACGCTCTCAATGGACTCTGTTCTATATTTATACACAGTTGTGTAGTGGTTACATTTCAGTTACTTAATTAGTAAGTTTTTTAGGTTAATGAAGCTAGCTTAGTGGGGTTAGCCCTTCCCCAGCACCAAAGCATGGTCTCGGGGTTTAAGCTGTATGCATTATGCCATTAGCCAACACTTGTTAGTGACCCACATTCCAGCTGCCTCAAGTATGTAAGGGAGTACTAACTGCAGAAATACCACGTGCAGAAGTGTTGCAGGATCTGCAGCGGGTTCAGGCCACATACTAAGAAGGACAGGTACACCAGACACATGTTCCTCCTCACAGAGGCAGCACTTCATCCCCCCACTCAGAGCTGAGCTATGCCAACTCAACACCAAGGACTTCTACTTCAGTAAAAGGCACCCTGGAGTCTCTAAGAGAAATACAACATGGCGGTAGTGTGGCTTGAGCTGGGCCACTGAGAGACACAAGCAGTACTCATGATGTGGTTGACTCTGGCTCTGGGAAGGGCTTTGTTGAGTCCGGCACCTTTGGACTTCTCACCGAGAGCCATTGGAACACAACTGCCACGGTGTTACTATCCATGCCAGAGGCATTTGAAGCAGCAAGGGAGTGGTTGTCACTCCCAGTACAGCTATCTATCGTTCGGGAACTGTCAGTGGTGGCGCTGGAGACAAGAACCACAGCAGTACTGAGATCCTAGGTGCTGTCAAAAGGGAAACCTGCTATGATGACATGGCACTGGTCTCCCTCCTACTAGGAATGCTTGCCAGACCTGGTCAGGACCTCTTCACTCTGGTCACCAAGAAGCTACTCCTCGGAAGTCAGACTCAGGAGCGGAGTTGTACGCCTCCTACAGGAGCAGTAACCACTCTGACCAATGCTACCCAATAGCCTATGTGAGCCGGGGTATCCCACCGCCAGCCCGGTCACCAGAGCAGTGACAAATATCTTTACAGTGACCATTTTGGAATCCCTGGGCTTTTTCATCTTTCCACAAGTCACAGTCCAGAAGGTCCTATTTCATTGTATTGGAGTCTAGAGCTCCCCCACCATCTCACTTGGAACAGGGACCAGGTTCCAGTATTGAGCTCAGTACGCAATTTCAGGACAAACATCATCAAACCCATCTGGTGCAGAGAGTAAGGAACTATGTCTCTTGCCTGTACAGTTCTCCTCTATTCTCCTCCTCTTCTTCTCCCTCTCCCCTCTCTTCTTCCTTCTCTTCTTCTTCCTCTCCAGTGTCAGGAACAACCACCCACCCAGGATGATTATAGGATGCACCAGAAACTCCTCAAGAGTGTAGCTCACAATCTGGGGATCTAGATTGAGGAGATCACAGAATCCTCTTTCCCTGGTGTGCACTGTAGCAGCATCAGGCCCATTGCAAGTGGCTTTGCCCTAGAAAGAGGCCATTTTGGACCCCATTAAAGCCTTATGGCAAATCCCTGAGTCCTTGCAACAAACAGCAAGGAGGAAGGAGAAAAAGTAATTTGTTCTACCCCAGGGGCATGAATTATCCCACAAGACTCCTTATTTATTTTCCTATACTTAGGTTCGTTGGTGGTTTCAGTGACCAGTGAGTGGGAGTAGCAAGGTGAGCAAGGGCTAACTCCCAAGGCCAAAGAAGTAAAAAATTAGGACCTTTTAATTTTAATTCCTGGAACTCAATGGCAAAATATAAGGAACTATTGCCACAGAAGTCCAGGGGTTAAGAAGGGAAAATCATGGCAAGGGCATTCCTTCAGGCAGCCTTGGACATAGCAGATTCTGTAGTCTAATTCATGGCTACATCTGTGGTTATGAGGAGAAGCTCATGGCTTCAGTCTTCAGGGTTACTTCAGGAGGTGATGCAGACTTTTCAAGAGATTCCCTTTGATGAAACATCACTCTTTTCAATGCAAACAGATGCCAAGCTGCATAGTCTGAAGGACTGAAGAGCCACCCTGAAATTCCTGGGGCTACATACACCTGCTCCTTTCAGTTGGTGGCTTGCTTTTAACCACCACAACTGAGATATGACTATAGTAAGAGGTGTATAGGCTACAGGCGGAGACCTCCACCCTAGTCCTCATCTACTTCCATGCCTGCCCCAACTAGACAATTTTTGTGTATTAGCTTTTGTTGGGCATGGGCCTGCATTACCTGAGATCAGTGGCTGCTATGCACAGTATCACTCAGATACACCCTCCAGTTCAGTTGTTTCCCTCCCACATACCTTTGCTTCCCGTCCCGCTTCAAGGGTTCTTCTCATGAACAACTTCTAGTCCAGGAGATGCAGTTGCTCCTAAAAGGAGAATTAGTGGAGGAGGTTCCACCAGAGTTAAGGAGGAGGAGATTCTTCTTCCATTATATCCTAATCCTGAAAGCCAATGGCAGTCTCAGACTGATCCTGGATCTGCAAAATTGAGGGGGTGGCAGGAAAGCAGGGCCCTTTATACTGTTGCTATGAGAGCGTGACTCCAGGAGGCACCCGAGTTGACCCCATGGATATCTCTGAGGGGACACTTTCTGGTGACAGTGCTCAGGGTGAGGACACACCTACATTGGGATGGACATGAGCAACACAACTCACAGAACCACACTTACAAAAGACTAATAACTATTTTTTTCCCCCAACAGAAATAGGAAAGGTAAGTTGGTATCAATACTATCAATGAATAAGAGTATGAAATGTTGTTGAAGCCCTATTGGTCCTAGTATTTTAGAGGTACAAGATGGATAAAGAAATATCTTTTATTGGACCAATTCTGTTGGTGAGAGAGACCTTCTTCAGGTCAGAGAAATGTATTCAGAGTGTTACAGCTAAATATGATGTGGAGCAGAATGTTTAGCATAATCATTATGCTACTTTATGGCTGCTTATTTACTTTATTCATGTAAGTAATCCCATTGCAATAAGATTGCTTGCAGAAGATGACTTGTTAGATAAAGGCAAGCAGGATTTGGTCCAATCATTCCTAAGATGTTTTGAATAATTTCTGTGCTCTGAGAAGACAGATATAACAGGGAGAGCTGGTTAGCTGGCAGGAGGATAGGTGTCTCTGACAGATATGGAAAAAAGGGAACAAACAGGGCTAGACACTTTTAAGGCCAGAAGGGCACACCAGATCCTCTAGAATATCATATCTCCTGTATTTCACAGGCCACCATAACACCCAACATTTGAATGTTAAACCCAACAACTGAAATTAGACCAAAGGAGAAGGAGAGGTCATTTTTTCCTTCCTTCTCTTAAACAAATTCAGGAGGATTTCAAAAAGGAAAAACTTCCTGGATGCCTGATATTTTCCCCCTGAAGGGACAAAAGAGAAATAGGAGTCACTTGAGGACCAAGTGTATAGGGATGTTATTGACCTCAGTGGAATATCAGATCAACAAACACTATACATTCAGTTTAAATAGATTGACAAACAAATAGGAAAACTAGTTTTATCTAGATGGGCGATCCTGACATGGCTCAGTAACTGGTTAATATATAGGAACCAAAGGGTAAGAATAAATCATGAGTTTTCACAGTGGGGAGGGGGAGGAAGGGGTTAATAAAGGGTGCATAAAAGATCTGTACTGAGACCACTGATGTTCAACATATTCATAAATAATCCAGAAAAGAGGTAAACAGTGAGGTAGCAAAGTTTGCAGACTATACAAAATGATTCAAGATAGTTAAGTCCAAAGCTGATTGCAAAGAATTACAAAGGGGTCTCACAAAACTGGGTCACTGGGCAAGAGCACAACAGACTAAATTCAGCATTAATAAATGCAAAGTAGTTCACATTTGGAAACATAATCCCAACTATACATAAAAAATGATGGGGTCTAGATTAGTTGTTACCACTCAAGAAAAGGTCTTGGAGTAATTGTGGAGAGTTCTCTGAAAACTTTGGCTCGGTGTGCTTTGGCAGTCAAAAAAGCTAACGATGTTAGGAACCTCTTGGAAAGGTATAGATAATGAAAGAAAACATCATAATGCCACTATATAAATCCATGGTATGCACACACCTTGAATACTGCATACAGTTCTGATCGCTCCTTCTCAAAAAAGAAATACTAGAATTTGAAAAAGTACAGAGAAGGGCAACAAAAATGATTGGGGTATGGAACAGCTTCTATATGGGAAATGTTTAAAAAGACTGGGTCTGGTGAGCTAAGAAAAGAAATGACCAAGGGGAGGATATGATTGAGGTTATAAATCAAGAACAATATGCTGAAAGTGTGTAAGGAAGTGTTATTTCCCCTTTTGAATAACACAAGATCCTGCACTCATCCAATGAAATTGACTGTTGATAGATTTAAAGTAAACAAAAGGAAGTACTTCTTCAAACAACTCAGCCAGTTTGTGGAACTCATTGCCAGAGGACGTTGTGGAGGCCAAAGGTATAAATGTGTTCAACAAAAAATAAGTCATGGATAATAGGTCCATCAGTGGCTTAGTCATGATAGTAAGGTATGCAACCCCATACTCTGGGTATTATGAAGTTCAACTACCAGGTGGCACTATCTGTAAAAATACTTTATTTAAACAAACCTCAGCCATACTTGGCAGAACATTAAATGATCTTATGATGAACACATCTGGTGTATATATGCAAGCCCTGCAGCTTGTCCATATATGGTACAGAAGAAATTACATGGTGTTGAGTAAACTCAGAACAGAAGCAGAAGGAAGAAAGCAACAACAGTTGCAGGATCTCATCAACATGCCACTCTTCAATGCACCAGAGAACTAAGGTTTTGACAAACCTTCATAATAGACAGATTTGGAACAATATTTTGCAAGGTTTCACATTGTTACCAAGCTCCACAAAAAAATTGGAAATACAAAGGTAACATCTTTAAATTATACTATTAAGAAGCAAGCTATATTTAAATCCTTTGATTTTACTGAGGACAATCACAAATATTACTATGAAAGGATTCTGACTATGTTTGATGTTGGGCTATGTTTATACCGCAGAGTGTGGTTTATGAAAGAGCATGTTTTCACCAGAGAATTCAAGAACCAGAGGAATATGTTGAATGTTTCATAAGAACTCTTCATACGTGGGCTGAGACTGATTTTGGTAATGCAAAACATGAAAAAAATACCAGAGACAGTCTAGTTATTTGATTAACAGATATAAAAACCTTCCACAGCAGCTATTCTTGAAGAAAGACATAACCCTAGCCACAATACAGATAACAAAATAGTCAGAATTAGTCAAACAACAGAACAAAAGGCAGGAGCAACATGAAAAACCTGAAACTAGCTTAGAAATTATAAACAGACACTTGTGTTAAAAGGTCTTATCATGAAGTCCCTGAGACAAAGAGAAAGAGCATCCAGGCAAATAGGGACAAAATCCAGACTACATGCACAAGATGTGGAAGCAGTCATATCCCAAGAGATGATGCATGTTCAGCCAGAGGTGCATAGTGTAAAACAGGTATGACATATGGACATTTTGCAGCTGTTCACCGCACCAAAGCAGTCAGGGAATTGACTCATATTGCAAACAATCGAGAACCATTATTTTGGGGATCTTTCACTTCTAATGACATAGAGCAAAACTTAATATCCATGGTAAGACTATTGACTTTAAAAGTGACTCAGGAATTGATGTCATAATTAATCACTTTTAACCCTTTTCAGAGTAGAAGTCACCTGACAGCTTTGAGTAGCCCTGGAGATATTCTGAACTGCATGGGCCAGTTTACCACAAAAACAATTTATAAAGACACAGGTTATGTATTCAGAGTGCATGTGATCAAAGAATCAAAGACCAAAACCTCTTCAGCCACAGCTTGGCAGCCATGATGTACTTAGTGAGAAATATGGAAGAACTTGACAGAGGATTTGATTATATTGGAGTTTTGAAAGGAGACCCAGTACAAATCAACCTAAGAGACAATGCTGAGCCATATAGAATAAAAACAGCCCTTGGAAGATATTAGCTGTAAATTCAGAGAATATCATTGCCATTACCAATCAATAATCATTACGTGATTGTAGTGGACTATTTCTCCAGGTACATAGAAATAATGTCCTTGGAAGACATAACATGTTGCAGTGTTCCTGAGAAACTGAAGTGCACTTTTGCTCAATTTGGTATTCAAGAAGTGTTAAACAATTGACCACAATTCACTGCAGCAGAACTAAGTTATTTCTGAATGAAAAATGATTTTGATCGTATTACTGGCAGCCCACATTACCACAAGTAAGTGGAAAGGCTGAGAGCTGTACAGACAGCCAAGGAAATCCTACAGGGAACATCCATTTCTTCTGAGCTACAGATCAACACCAATAGCAACTACTGGATATATACTCCTGTTAGGAAGATAACTCTAAAAAAAACCTATTTCATATATGCTGAGGCATGAAGAGAGTATCTGGATCAGATAAAGAGACAAAAAGAGCTTACAAATACTTTTATGACAGATGTCACTTACAGAATTGCCAAATCTAGAATCTGGTGATCATGTCAAATTAGATGAAGAAAAAAGATGGACAACTCCAGCTGTCACAAATAAAAAGAATTCAGTTCTCAGATCAACAGAAACCATTAATATCTACAGTTTGTTCCTCAGAAAGAACAATTCTATACAGCAAATTCTATAGATGGCAGATACAGCACATGAAGAAGACAATGATTCGAAACTGACCACAGCCAATTGTTGTAACTAATGGACAGTTAGATAATTAAGTTGTTCCGAGTTCACATTGTGTAATTAGACAACCATCATGATTCATGTTTCAGGGGGGTAGCCATGTTAGTCTGTGTACAGCAAAAAAACCAAACAACGAGAGTCCTGTGGCACCTTAAAGACTAACAAATTTCTTTGGGCTTAAGCTTCTGTGGACTCTAACCCACTTCGTCAGATGCATGAAGTGGACCATTCGGACCAGTTGATTAGATGGTGAGCATGTGTGAACAGGGACAATTACTTTTTCTAATGTGCTAACAATTCTAAGGCTATGTCTACACTACGGAGTTATAACAGCAAAAGTTTTGCTGTTATACAGCCAACACTATAATTATAGATTGGATAGTGAACACATAGCCATCCTTTTGCTGTTGGAGTGTGTCCACGCTAGGACCACTTCCAATGGCAAAAGAGGCACTGTGGACGGGTGTAGCAGAGTAAAGCAGCAGGCCTGGGAGCAGGGCCCAGGAAGACTCCTACCCTCCCCCTGCTGGCCAGAGGACAACCCCGCACGGGGTAGACCTAGGAACTCCAGGGGTGGAGTCAAGGGGAGAGGGGGCCATATAAAGGGATGGACCAAAGCTCCAGGGGGGGAAATGCCTAAGAGATGGACAGAGCTGCCACCAGAGCCTCCCCAGCAATGGAGGGACCAGCCCCAAGAGCCTACCGGGCCTCCAGGTGAAACAGAGCCTGGGGGCAACCAGGAGGGCGAACCCTCGCTGTACTGTCCCCCAGGGGAGGACCTGGGGGAACTACCCTTAACAGAGCCCCCAGAGAACCAGGAAGAGGAGCCAGCTCAGAACAACCCCTATGATTTAGAAGAGCTGCCCACGGCGGAGGACCCTGAGGGCCCTGTGACCTGGTGGAGCTGCCCTTAGTGGAGGAGTTGCCAGACCTGCTGCCAGCTGATGCAGAAGGCCTGACTGGCCTGCCTCTGGGGACGTACCCTGACCTCTACACCGAGGACCTGACAATGAGGTATGTGGGATGGGATAAGGAGGAAGCAGCCCAGGGGCAGCGGGTTATGGCACGTCCGAGCTGTGGGCAGTGGGGTTTGGTCGTACCTTGCTAACTCAAGTGGCAAACCTCTCTGTTTAGATAGAGCCCTGGGCTGGGATGCAGTGGTGTTGGGTGGGCCTGCATCCCCCTCCTTTCCCCTCCCTTCACACCTAGGGAGCTTCTTCCGATCCCTAACCACCTGGAGCTCTCAAATCCTTGCAAACCCTGTTCAGAGGTTTTTGACTTCGTGCCTGCCCCACCCCGCCTGGGGGCTGGGGGCTATTGACTCTGTGCCTTGGCCTTGCCCCGCCTGGGGGCTGGGAGGCCACCGACCGCTGTGCCTTGGCCTCGCCCCACCTGGGGGCTGGGAGGCCACCGACCGCTGTGCCTTGGCTTCGCCCTGCCTAGGGCGACGGACTACAAGGTGTTGTCCGGCCCAGCTCAGGAGCCAGAGCCGCCCCGTGGAACGGACTTTGTTACAAGGGGCCATGGGCTCTCTGCTGCCCCCCACCCTTGCGGGGGACCCAGGCATTGTGCCTGGGTCCCCCAACATCCCCGCTGCTGCCAAAACATGGGTCCCCAGCTTCAGTGGGGCTGAGCAGCTCCAGCCACAGCAGGGATCAAGTCTTTGGGGTCCCCAGGTTTCTGGCGGCTGAGCGACTCCAGCCACTAGGGTTCCCAGGTCCTCAGCGGCTGCACGGATCCAGCTGCAGTGGAGCTTCAGCCACTGGGGACCCAGAACCCTGGTAGCTGGAGCCACACTGTTGCAGGGGATGGGTAGCCCCACAGCTGCCTCAGGTCCCCAGCAGCAAGAGGGGCAGTCATCAGGGCTCCCTGGTCCTGGCAGCGGGGGATTGAAGCTGCTGAGGACAGAGGATCCCCGGTGGCAGATGAGCAGAAGACGCCGGGGCTTCCTATTCCCCAAGGCAGTCCCCATGTCAATTTTACTGCTCTAACAGCTCCTCTGTTCAAGCAGTTAAATTGACAAGAATGACAGCTCCAGTTTCCCAGGGTGGCCTTGATTGGCACTCTGGAACATTTCTGGAGGCTACTTAAAATGGAAGAAAAATTACCACTATACACACAGCCTCTTTTGTGTAAAAAGGTTTTGTGCAAAAGATCTTCTGACATCCGCTCGGCTGGTATTATTGTTATGGCAGAACAGTGGAGTTTGCCTCGACAAGGAACCTTCAAGTGTGTACAGTGGGCTTCTTTTGATGCAAAAAGTCAAGTTTTTGTGCCAAAACTTGCTAGTATGTACAAAGCCTAAGTCCCTATTCAGACCCAGTCTGATTGTGTCAAGTTTGCAAATCAGTTCCAGCTCTGCAGTTTCACTCTGAAGTTTGTTTTTAAAGTTTCTTTTGTTTAAGTATGGCAACTTTCAAGTATGCTACTGAGTGTCCAGGGAGATTGAAGTGTTCTCCTACCTGTTTATGGATGTTACCCTTTTTGATGTTTGATTTGTGTCCATTTATTCTTTTGTGTAAGGACAGTATGGTTTGGCCAATGTACATGGCAGAGGGCATTGCTGGCATATGATGGCATGCATCACATTAGTAGATGTGGAGGTGAATGAGCTCCTGATTGTGTAGCTGATGTGTTTGGGACCTGTGGGTATCACTGGAGTTGATGTGCAGGCAGAGTTGGTAACAGGGTTTGTTGCAGGGACAGGTTCCTAGGTTAGTGTTCTTATTGTATGGTCTTTGGTTGCTGGTGGTGAGTATTTGCTTCAAGTTGGAGGACTGTCTGTAAGCAAGGACTGACCTGCCTCCCAAGGCTTGAGAGCATGTCAGATCATCTTCCAGGATAGGTTGTAGATCTTTGATGATGTGTTGGAGGGATTTGAGCTGGGAGGCTGTAGCTGGTGGCCAGTGGTGTTCTGTTGCTTTCTTTGTTGGGTCTGTCCTGTAGTAGGTGACTTCTGGGTATCCATCTGGTTCTGTTGATCTGTTTTTTCACTTCCATATTCCATAAGTTACCCTGTTCTGTTCATTCCCTCTAAAGCATCTGGCATCAGCCACTGTTGGAAGACAAGATACTGGGCTAGAAGGGTCATTGTTCTGACTCTGTGTGGCTATTCTTTGGTACTGTTTTTAGCATCCTTGCTCTCATTTAGCTTGTTTATGTGTGCATGAGCTGGGACTCACACCTCTAGCTCAAAGTGTAAATGTAGCCTCTGATGTGAGAAGATAACAAAAGCAAGAGTTGGTGGCAACATATAACTAATTTGAAGAAACCTCCAATTCCGCCCCACCCTACCCATGTTGTTATGGGCAGATCTATCACTTATAAGGGATAATCATCATAATCCTAAGGAAAAAAATATGGGTGTCTGGTAATATTAAAACTAAATACTAAACTAAACTAAAACACTACTAATCATTCAAGCAGCATTTACGTTACAAATAGCCTGATATATTAATATGGATTAAAAACACATGTAGTGATTAAACCCAGGCTTTTAGTCATATGGCTTTATCAGTTATGATTTGATGATAACAAATCTGTCTGTATTGTGCATACGTTTCTCATTGAATCCAAGGGAAGGGGCGGGGGGAGTAAATTATTTAATATTCCACTTGTCTACCATAAGGTTCACAGAGCTAACTTATCAACCATTAGCAAACCAAAACGACGGTTTAAACACAATGACCCAGTTCAAATAATGATTAACAAAGGTGATCTATTCCCTTACTTTGCTAAGAGCAAATTTGGGGTAAGGAGGTTGTGTTGTCTTTCAGCTTAATTCCCAGCTGATTCATTACAAAAAGAAAACCTTTTTGTATGAAAGAATAGTGGGAAGCATTTTTCATTCTTACTGGGACTAGTTCATCCTTTTCATTTCCAGCAGCATTAAGTACTGTAAAAATCATTAGCTCATTTTTTTGGATTCCCCCTGGCTCCCCTTCTCTCACACTACTTTACTACTATATAGGAAACCTGGTGTCATCTGAAGCCTTCTGAAAATGTAGTCATATTAAAAACATGCAGACACTTAAAAAACCTTACTTTTACACTATATCCTTTTTCCTTCCTTTGTCTGCTTTTTGTCTAGTGTAGATCCTAATTCTGAAATCAGATCTCTTGTTGGCAGATTATTGATATGCAGGGCTCCTTGGCTTCAGTGAAACTGAGCTGAACTGTGGCAGTGCATAGCCAATTGCAGGATTAGGGCCTGAGACTGTAGGATCCAGATCCACAAAGGTATTTACAGATTCCACTGAAATCAGTGGAAGTTAGAGAGCTAAATATTTTTGCGGATCTGGGCCTAAACTCTTTTGGAGAAGAGCTTTTTCAGTTTATATGTCTGTAAAGCAATGTATATACAAATGATGCTATGTAAGTAATGCAGCTAATTTGGATTTTTTTAATAAGAAAAAAACATGAACAAAATTAACAAAAAATTGTTTGATTTTTTTCTATTTTTAAATGAAAACCAGAACAGAAAATTATTTTTTAGTATTTATTTTATTGGTGTTTAGTTTGTCCTTTCCATCCTTCTTTCTTGCCCTGCTTTTTCCCTTTCAGTAGCAACCTAGAAAAAGAATAATAATAATAATAATAATAATAATAATTAATAAAAGCAAGGAGGGAAAGGAAAAATGAAATTTGAAAAAAAGTTATTTAAAAAAAATTGAAATGAACATGTTTCTGAAATTTTAAAGAAAATTGCAGGTTTTTCCCAAACCTCTAATTAATAATTATTAGTAATCAAAATTACTAGACAGATATAAATCCATTTCAATAATATATAATTACAAATACAACCAGTGGGTGAGGTAATATCTTTTACTGGACCAATTTTTGCTGGAGAGATAGACAGGTTCTCTAACTTATATAGGGTATGTCTATACAGAAGAGAGAAACCAGCTCTGACTTTATTATTAATGAGGCTGACAAAGGAAGTGCTGACATTATCATGGGTAAATTGGATCATGATCAAGAGGCTTATAAACAACTCTCCAACACCACATTCTACAAACAAACTTCTCTTTGATCCCACTGTGTAATACCAAAAGGAATTACACCACCTACTCAAGAAACTCCCTGAAGCAGCACAGGAACAAATCAAGACATACATACCCCCAGAACACCAGTCAAAGATATTCTATCTACTACTGAAAATCCATAAAAATGGAAACCCCGGACACCCCATCATCTCAGGAATTGGCACTCTAATAGCAGGCTTATCTGGCTAAATGGACTCTCTTGCTATGCTATCAACATTCCTAGGTCTCTCTGGGTACATTCACACTGGAACCTTAGGTCGACTTAAGGATTGTACTGGTCCCTTCTGATCTTAAAGTCTATGAGTCTGAGTCTATAAGTTGACCTACAGACTGCTGCGTCCACACTGGATGCTTAAGTCGACTTAACACCACCTCTGAAGGTCAATTTAACGCTTAAGTCGACCTTATTAGGTTGACGTAAGCCAGTGTGGATGGAGAATGCCCTTCAATCGACCTAATCTGACTCCAGGCTCCCTCCCAGAGTTCCTGGCCACCAGGAAGAGCCTGCCCTGGCCCACCACACAGCAGGACAAAGCCCTGTCCACCCTGCTTGCCAGAGCTGGCCAGGCCTGCCGTCTGGAAACATTGAGGAGCAGAGCCAGTGCCACAAACGGGCCTCATCATGGAGCCACCAGGAGATTCTGGATCTCCTGGCCATCTGAAGAGAATGAGGTGGTGCACTCCTAGTTGCAGGGCAGCCACTGCAACCGGAAGTTATATGCCACCATCTCCTGGGCCCTGGCGGAGAAGGGGTACACCCAGGATACCCAGCAGGTCCGGATTAAAATCAAGAACCTCCGTTAGGGCTACCAAAAGGCCTGGGAGGACACGCTCCGGGCAGGGGCAGCCACCACCAGTGATTGCAAGTACTACCAGGAGCTGGATGCCTTCCGGGGGTAGGAGAGCAGCAGCCTGCCAGCCCACACCATCGACTACACCAAGCCACCCTCCCTCGATGATGACGGTGAGGAGGGCTCGGTGGATGAGAATGTGGTGCTGGACCGGGGGAGACCAGCCCCCAGAGCTGGGCATTTCACTGGCCCTGGAGTCTGCCATTCCAGAGCTGATCCCTGCCCTGATGGCGGACCCAACCACAGAAAAGGAGGAGGCTCCCCCCAATGAGGAAGAGCCAGGCAAGGGGACAGCACGCTGGACTCCTGCTGGTGAGTGTTCCCTCTCTGAGGGCAGGTCTGTGCATGCATGTGGGACAGGGACTACAAGGAGACATGGCCCAGGGACAGGCAGGGTCCTGGGGGTGGGGCACAGAAGCCCTCCTGCAGGGGCAGGGGGGCGGGGCGCTGAGGCACTCCCACAAGGGCAGAGGGGCAAGGGGCCATGTGATGGGGAGGGACCCGGAGGCGAGCGGTGCAGTGGCGTGTCTGGAAATGGGGTGGGGGGACCTTAGGCAGGAGCACCAAGGCCAGACAGCATGCCTCTGACACTGATGGCATGTGGCTTCAGGAGAGACCCCTGGGGCATGCTTCCTGAGGCTCACCATCATGGGCACCACACCCAACCTGGGCAGCAGAGCATGGTGGAGTGTACCAAGGGGTCCCTGTCCCAAAGGACAGAGATTGGGAAGCAGGGGGACGGGCATGGGACAGCAGCTGCTGTCAGGCTGCACACCACACCAGCTAATGGGAGGAACTCTGTTCTTTGCTTCTCTCCAGCAGACCCTGAGTCCTTGACATGCAGCACTCCTGGGGTGCTGCCAGCCCTGACCAAGAGGAGGAGGGGGTATCACTTATGGGACGAGCACTTTGGGGAGCTGCTCTGCATCACTGAGCAGTCTGAGGCAGGTCTGGTGGCCTGGCATGAGCAGGAGGATTCCCACTGGAGGGTCGAGAAGGGGATGCTCTAGTGCCTGCTCAACCTGATGGAACAGCAGACCCACTCTCTCGAGCACCTGGAGGAGCGCCTGTACCCTTGGTGGGCCGATGGTGCCCCTGCCCTGGACCCTCGCAGCCCTCCTCACTGGCAGCCCAGGTCACGGGGTAGACGTCTGCAGGCCCAGGAGCCACCTGGTTTCCCATGCCCAGACGTGACAGTGCACAGATGGCACATTGAGCGCACCAGCTTGCTGGTTCGGCGAGGTGGTCAGCCTGCTGCGGCCTGCCCCTGCACTGCTAGTTGCCCTGCAAAGCCTGCTCCAGAGCAGGAGAAGGCTGGTCAATAGATAGCAGGTGTCGAGCACCCTCCTGGCAAAGAGCTGGAACACAGTGGGGTCCATGACCTCCTCGGGCTCCATCTTCCCAGGCACAATGGGGAAGGTGCTGTGCTCACTTCCTGTTTTAAAGGAGTGGCTGAGGGAGGGGTACACTTCCCTGGAGCAATGTGGGACAGCTACCCACAATGCATCACTTCTCCATTGACCTAGCACCTGCCAGTGTGGACGCAGGCAGTTGACTGGAGTTTTCAGTGTGGACACGCTAAGCTGACTTCACAAGATCAACTTTAGGTTGACTTAAAGTTGACCGTGTTAAGTCAACTTACTGGATCCTTCAGTGTAAACATACCCTTTGAGATACATCTTCAAGAAAAATCCAATCCATTGCTGAATTTCCAGAAAACACCATTCTGACCACTATAGTAGAGGCTCTTTAACCAACATCCCACACAAAGACAGATTACAATTCATTAGGAGAACTATATCAGATGATATCACAGCACACCTCGTGGCTGAACTTTGTGACTTTGTGCTCACCCACAACCATTTCAGATTTGAAGACAATTTATATCTTTAAGATGGTGGCACTGCTATGGGTACTCGCATGGCCCCACAATATGCCAATACTTTTATGGCTGATTTAGAACAATGCATCCTCCTGTTTCCTCCCCAAGTAGCACTCCTCTACTTATGCTAGCTACGTTGATGACATCATCATCTGGACCTATGGAAAGGATGCCCATAAAGAGATCCACAGAGATTTCAAAAATTTCCACCCCACAATCAACCTTGGCCTGGAATACTCCACACAGGAGATCCACTTTCTGAACACTACAATGCAAATTAGTGATTTACACATAAACATCACCTTATAGCGAAAAGCTACTGACTGCTATAGTTACCTACATCCCTCAAGCTTTCATCCAGGACACACCACACGATCCCTTGTCTATAGCCAAGCCCTAAAATATAACTGCATTTGTGCTAATCCCTCAGACAGAGGCAGACACTTTCAGGATCTCTATCAAGCATTCTTAAAACTACAGTACCCACCTGGAGGAGTGAAGAAACAGATTGACCGAGCCAAAGGGTACCCAGAAGTTAAATACTACAGGACAAGCCCAAGAAATAAAACCGAACTCCACCGGTCATCACCTAAAACCCCCATGTCAAATGTCGACAGCAGATCAAGGATCTATAGCCTATTACACAAGGTGGCTGCGTCTACACTTGTAAATTAAATCGACTTAAGCTTGCTTAAATCGACTTAATTTACCCTGCATCTACACTACAGTTTCTTTAAATCGACTTAAGCAACTTGCTTAAGTTGACTTAAGCAAAATAAAGTCGACTTAATGAAAATTAAGTCGACTTTATTACACCTCATTTTAATTTGATTTAGGGCTTAAGTCGACTCTCTAGAGTTGACTTAAGCCAGTGTAGATGTGGGGTAGTCCTAAGTCAACTTAGGGCTACCCCAGGACTACACCAATACCTTCCCTGCTGGGGGGGGCACAGGGGGAGCCCCCTGGCACTGGGCAAGGGGTGCCCCCCCTTGCCCCCATGGACCTACCCTAGGTCCCCCTAGCCCCTAGAAGTCGACCTAGCTATCCAGTGTGGACGCTCTAGGTCGACTTTGTAAGTTCCCCCCAAAATCGACTTAAAATCTAGGTGTAGACTCACTAAGTTGACTTAACTAAGTCGACTTAAAGTCGACTTAGTTAAGTCAACGTAGTTAAAGTCGACCTAAATTTTCAAGTGTAGACATAGCCGGTGATTCCTCACTCTCTCAAGCCTTGGGAGGCAGATGTCTCCTCACTTACAGACAGCCCCCACAACCTTAAACAGATACTCACCAGCAACTACAGGCCAAACAGAAACATTAAAGCAGGCACCTATCCCTGCAATAAACCCTCTTGCCAGCTTTGCCCACATATCTGCACAAAAGACACCATCATAGGACTTAATCAAACCAGCTACTTCATCAAGGACTTATTCACTTGCTCATCCACCAATGTGATTTATGCCAGCATGTGCTGGCAATGCCCCTCTGCCCTATACATTGGACAAACAGGAAAGTCTCTGTGCAAAAGAATAAATGGACACAAATCTGACATCAGAAATAACATTCAAAAACTAATAGGGAACCACTTCAGTCTCCCTGCTCGCTCCATTGATGATTTGTTAATAGGCAAACTTAAAGAGATTACAAATCTAAGAAATGAAACTTTAATTTTGTCACTGATGCTATTAAAAATAAGTAAAATGTTGGGGGGAGCAATCTATAGATCTTTGTAGACTATATGGGTGTGTCTACACTGGCAGTTAGGTTGACTTAAGCAACCTTAATAAAGCCACGTCCACACTGGGCTTTTCTTAAGTTGGCTTAAGCATTTCCTTAAGTCGACTTAAGGAAAGCTTAAGTTGACTTAATAACACCGCCTTTTAAGTTGACTTAAGACTTAAGTCAACTCCTTAAGTCGACTTAAATCCAGTGTAGATGGGGATTAATGCTAAGTCGACTTTATTGGCTGTAAGTTGATTTAATATAATGGCTATCTCTGCTGTTAAGTCAACTTAAAGTCGACTTGGTGTAGTCAATTTGTCAAATTGACTTAACAAGGTCCACTTTAAGTCGACTTAACAAAGTCGACTTAACTTTGTAAGTATAGATATAGCCTATGAAAGGAGGCTTTGAAACAACATACTTGCAAAGATATATACAATCAATTTTGAATGCTAGAATGCAAGCTTTTATGGCAGGGACTGTCTTTTTATTCTGTGTTTGTATAGCTCCTTCCACAGTGGAGTCCTGGTCTGTGAGTGAGGCTTCTAAGTGCTATGATAATAAAAATAGGTAGGTAGGTAGGTAGATAGATAATGCCAAAAACTTTTGATCTAAATAACCCTTCTTTAACCCAGTTAACCCCTTGTTAACTGGAGTGGAGCCACTGCACCACTACACTCCCATAAAAAATCCTTGGGAAAAGTACAATCTGCCTTATACAGAAAGAAAGCCTTTCCAATTTTCCAACCTCCCTGAAATATAAGAGGCTTAGTAGGGCATCTGAAAAGAGGGATAAAATCTAGAGATTAAAAAGTCATAGGAGACACATAAATCAAATGAACAGAGGAAACTGAGAATAAGTTTGTAAAGAGGTAATTTTTAGCATTCATTATAATTGGTCTGCCATAGTACTTATCCATTTTCTGCTTTTTTTTTTTTACTTATCACAATTTTTTCTGGAACATGATGCATAATTGTACTCAGGACTTTGAAAGTAAAATGTGTCATTTGCATGAAGGTTTCATTTTTAACTCACTTTCACCGTTATGCTTCTTAGCATCAGCATGGTTGAAAAAATGCACCTGAAAAGCAAAATGGCTTCCATGAAAGCATGCCTTACATTGGCAAAAATCATGCAACCTTTGTCTTCTGAGAGATAGCATGCCACCCTCTCTTCTAGATGTTATTCTGTTTCATGATAATTCTGAAACAGTAACCTCAGTTTGCTAATATACAAACTAGAGAAGAAAGCACTGAATGTATAAGGATTAAAAATGAGGTTGCAAAAACATTTATAGAATATGCTCATTATTTTTGACAGGATGTGGGAATAAAAGCAGAAAAGAGTTACTAAACTTCAGTCTGAACTATTATGAATTGTTGAAACATGCACTTCACATTTAATCAAGAATGGAATCCCTTTTGGAGACAGCAATCTATCATCAGATAGACATGGAATGTGATAGAGGATGGAGCAAAGGAGAACTTGCATCCCAGCTTGAATCCAAAGAGATATCTGCTTCTATGAAACGGAAAGATGATTGTCACACTGGGAAGTTAATAAGATATTTAGCAAGGTGTGTCTTCTGTCAGATTATGCTTTCCTTTTGAAACATGCAAGCAAACACCCACAAATGTGTGCATAGCCTACACCCAAGCCTCTGTATTGTCAATGGGGCCAGCTTTCATTGCATATTAGTCCTGTTTACTTGACAAAGAACCAACTGTTGATGCCCACTGCCTTCTGGCACAGAGTTTTTTTTGTACTGCTGCAACCCACCCAGGCACCATAGCCACAAAGGCTAATATAATCAATGTGCTTGGCATCATACTTAATAGAGTAGGCAAGGTCTCCTCAAGCACTCCACAAGAGATGTCTGCTTTCCAATAATTGGTAGCCTGGGAGACTGAATGGCCTGGGAAGGCTAACAGTAATCTTTGCTGGTTTGACAGCCCAGAAACAAAGCTGTCAGCAAGAAAGAGCCGGAGAATTCAGACCCTATCACTCCCCATTGTGTCAGTGCATTTATCTGATTCCTCTGAGCTAATTTTGTATGCACAATTTTTCATAGCCCTTTCAAAATGTAGTAATAATATATAATGCTTTTCATCCATAGATCTCAAAGCACTTTACAAAACAGGGCAGTACCATTGTTCCCATTTTACAGATGAGGAAACTGAAGCTTGAGAAGGAGGATTGCAATTTGACCAATGACACTCAGCAGGCCAGTAGAACTCAGATCTTCTGAGTTTCTGGTTAGTGCTTTAGTCACTAGGGAATACTACCTTCCTTTCAAAATGTTGATCTTGGGAAGCAAAAATAAATGGTATTGCTATATTTGAAGCAGTCTTTGTAATAGTGGAGTGTGATATATTGAGGCACAGCATACTCACATTATCACTGTGTAATGAAACAAATCTTAATCTTTTGTTCAATGTGGATAAAAGCTTGGGCTGTAATGTGCATCATCATCTTTGCAAATGAGATTTGAATGCATTTCACAAACTTGCACTCTTTCTCTTGCTCTCCATTTGATAGAGACTGACATGATAACCACCCACAGATTACTTATCTTTTCCTGTTTGTTCTTATAGGTAAGGTGTTTGAACTTTTGCTCACTATCTTTTCATTAAAGACAACAGAGTCTTGTGGCACTTTTAAAGACTAACAGATTTATTAATCGCATGAGCTTTCGTGGGAGAAAATCCCACTTCGTCAGACGCTTTGAAGATAGGAAAGTTACAGAGTGGGAGGAAATTAAATGCAGGGGAGTGTATGACATAGCATCAGGTCAGGCTGTAACAGCAAATCAAAGTAGGTGTTAGGATTCAAAACACTGGGGAACAGCACATAGAGGAGGGGGGAGGTCAATTCACTTGATGTAATGCGAGAAAAATCCATAGTCCCTGTTCAACCCCAAGGCAACTGAGTCAAATTTGCATATAAGTTCGAGCTCTGCAGACTCTCTCTGAAGCTGTGATTTGTTATTCATCTGTGTCAACACAGCTATTAACAAGTCGTTAAGGGAGTGAGCAGGGAGGTTGAAGTGTTCCCCTACAGGTTTTGCAGTATTGCAATTTCTGATGTCAGATTTGTGTCCATTGATTCTTTGGCGCAGAGACTGTCCTGTCTGTCCAATATATAAGGCAGAGGGGCATTTCCGGCATATGATGGCATAAATCACATTGGTGGATGAGCAGGTGAACGAACCCTTGATGGAGTAGGTGGCATGATTAGGCCCTGTGATGGTGTCATCAGTGTAGATATGAGGGCAAAGTTGGCAGCGTGGTCTGCTGCAGGGCTGTGTTCCTGCTTTAGTGTTTCTGCTCTGTGATCTGTAGTTGCTGGTAAGTATCCTTTTAAGATTAGGGGGCTGTCTGAAAGCAAGGAGAGGTCTGTCTCCCAAGGCTTGAGAGAGTGAGGGATCATCTTGTAAAATAGGCTGTAGATTTTTGATGATGTGTTGAAGAGGTCTGGCTTGGGGGTTGTAGGTGACGACCAGTGGCGTTCTGTTGTTGTTTTTCATGGGCTTCTCCTGCAGTAGTTGACTTCTGGGTACCCGTCTGGCTCTGTCAATTTGTTTCTTCACTTCTGTGGGTTTGTACTGTAGTTTTAAGAATGCCTGGTAGAGATCCTGAAGGTGTCTGTCTCTGTCTAAAGGGTCAGAGCAAATGCGGTTATATCTTAGGGCTTGACTGTACACAATGGATCGTGTGGTGTGTCGAGGATGGAAGCTCGAGGGATGTAGGTAACTATACCGATCAGTAGGTTTGCGGTATAGGGAGCTCTTTATGTGCCCATCGCTAATTTGCACTGTAGTGTCCAGAAAGTGGATCTCTTAGCAGCACAAGAACAAATCAAGACAGAGACACCGCCAGAACCCCGTCCAGGGATATTCTATCTACTACCAAAAATACATAAAAGAGGAAACCCCGGACGCCCCATCATCTCAGGCATTGGCACGCTTACAGCAGGATTATCTGGCTATGTGGACTCTCTCCTAAGACCCTATGCTATCAACACACCTAGCTATCTGAGAGACACTACAGATTTCCTGAGAAAAATCCAATCCATTGATGGTCTTCCAGAAAATACCATCCTAGCCACTATGGATGTAGAGGCTCTTTACACTAACATTCCCCACAAGGATGGATTACAAGCTATTAGAAGAACCATCCAGGATGATGACACAGCTAAACTTGTGGCTGACCTCTGTGACTTTGTACTCACCCACAACCATTTCAGATTTGAAGATGATCTATACCTTCAAGTCAGTGGCACTGCCATGGGTACCCGCATAGCCCCACAATATGCCAACATCTTTATGGCCGATTTAGAACAACGTTTCCTCACGTCTCATCCCAAAGCACCCCTACTTTACCTACGCTATATTGATGACATCTTCATCATCTGGCCCCTTGGTAAAGATGCCCTTGAAGAATTCCACAGAGATTTCAACAATTTCCACAACACAATCAAACTTAGCCTGGAACACTCCACACAAGAGATCCACTTTCTGGACACTACAGTGCAAATTAGCGATGGGCACATAAAGACCTCCCTATACCGCAAACTTACTGATCGGTATAGTTACCTACATCCCTCGAGCTTCCATCCTCGACACACCACACGATCCATTGTGTACAGTCAAGCCCTAAGATATAACCGCATTTGCTCTGACCCTTTAGACAGAGACAGACACCTTCAGGATCTCTACCAGGCATTCTTAAAACTACAGTACAAACCCACAGAAGTGAAGAAACAAATTGACAGAGCCAGACGGGTACCCAGAAGTCAACTACTGCAGGAGAAGCCCATGAAAAACAACAACAGAACGCCACTGGTCGTCACCTACAACCCCCAAGCCAGACCTCTTCAACACATCATCAAAAATCTACAGCCTATTTTACAAGATGATCCCTCACTCTCTCAAGCCTTGGGAGACAGACCTCTCCTTGCTTTCAGACAGCCCCCTAATCTTAAAAGGATACTTACCAGCAACTACAGATCACAGAGCAGAAACACTAAAGCAGGAACACAGCCCTGCAGCAGACCACGCTGCCAACTTTGCCCTCATATCTACACTGATGACACCATCACAGGGCCTAATCATGCCACCTACTCCATCAAGGGTTCGTTCACCTGCTCATCCACCAATGTGATTTATGCCATCATATGCCGGAAATGCCCCTCTGCCTTATATATTGGACAGACAGGACAGTCTCTGCGCCAAAGAATCAATGGACACAAATCTGACATCAGAAATTGCAATACTGCAAAACCTGTAGGGGAACACTTCAACCTCCCTGCTCACTCCCTTAACGGCTTGTTAATAGCTGTGTTGACACAGATGAATAACAAATCACAGCTTCAGAGAGAGTCTGCAGAGCTCGAACTTATATGCAAATTTGACTCAGTTGCCTTGGGGTTGAACAGGGACTATGGATTTTTCTCGCATTACATCAAGTGAATTGACCTCCCCCCTCCTCTATGTGCTGTTCCCCAGTGTTTTGAATCCTAACACCTACTTTGATTTGCTGTTACAGCCTGACTTGATGCTATGTCATACACTCCCCTGCATTTAATTTCCTCCCACTCTGTAACTTTCCCATCTTCAAAGCGTCTGACGAAGTGGGATTTTCTCCCACGAAAGCTCATGCGATTAATAAATCTGTTAGTCTTTAAAAGTGCCACAAGACTCTGTTGTCTTTCTACAATAGACTAACACAGCTACCCCTTTGGAATTTATCTTTTCATTAATTGTCAATGCCATTGATTGGCTTTCCAACACTTCACTGGCAGATATATAGCAGTGTTACACAGCATCCAGTAAAGAAAAGAGCTGGTTAGTTTTTGCAAATGTCAGTTACTGCAACATTCTCTGGCAGTAAACAGTCCTCTTACAACTGATCAAAATAAGAATGTCTCAAGGTGCTATTTTCCAAGAGTGCACACCACTTGAAAACTTCTGAATCATAATAGTCCACTCCAAGCACTAAAACAGTATTGTTCATCAGCATTCATTTCATTTACATTATTAAAGAACAGATGATAAACCCTTTACCAGAGTGAGTGGTAGTACCAGTCACTCAGCTGGGACTAGGAATATAGGAATTAGTATATTAGATTAGATCTGAAGTCCATGATCCATCTAGTTTGTTATTCTGTCTGTAATTGTAATCAGCTCCAAATGCTTCAGAGGAAGGCGTAAGAACCCAGATGGTAGGTACATGAGGGGTAACTGATACCCTTCCTTTCCTCCTCAAAGGTCTCATTCTAGTCTCTGAGGGTGTGTCTACACTTATAAATTAAGTCAATTTAAGGAGGCTTAAATCGACTTAAATTACTCTGTGTCCACACTGGGCTTTCCTTAAGTCAACTCAAGCAGTTCCTTAAGTTGACTTAAGGAAAAATTAGGTCGACTTCTTAACACCTCAATTTATATTGACTTACTGCTTAAATAGACCTTATTAATGTTAAGGGGCTGTTATGAGTACCCCATAAAATGGCCGCCACCTCCCTTGTGATATAAAGTCACAAGATGTTGTTTACCAGACACTCTTCCCAGCTCACATGAGTAACTCATGACTGCTAGGCTTGTGACCAGCCACAGGTTTCATTCGGACCCTGATTTGCTCTCAGCCAGCTCCCAAAGGGGTGGGTCATCCCCCTCACCCATGTGAAGGCATCTGGAGGGCAAGTCAATCATGGCTGCTCTGCCCCCCCCCCCCCAGGGGTGTAGAAGGCTCTGACCTGGAACCTAGAGAGCTGGTGAAAATTCCTTTGCCCAAATAAGGACAGGGGGAACCAGGCAGCCTTTTGCCCCCCTTCCTACTGCAGCAAAATCTGGCCAATCACAGTCCTGGCAGGAAGTGGCCTAGGCCATAAAAGCCACCATGCCGCATGGAGCAGAGTGAGTCTCCACGAGTTAACGGCCAGGCCTGATCACCCTGCAGTCGGAGTTCTCCCGAGAGTGCCGGCCCGAGTCGATTTCAACCTCCGTCTTAGACATCATGCTGTTGCTGGTCACCCCCACGTTTACTTCTCATGGTTGTTTCCCTTCCCTTTAAAATGTATATAGTTGGATATGAATAACGCTTCTACCTCAATCTTAACTCAAGGTATTACAATTGATGTAGCTTTGGGGATTATTGTTACGCTTATTGTTTTATGTATTGGATTCTGTCTTTTTATATTTTGTCTCCGGGCTATTAAGAGGGTCCAAGAGGAGGGATTATTCTGAAAGTTTTATTCCTGTATAAGTCATTGTATGTTCAAACTGTTGGATAATCATATGTGGTTTCCCTGTTACTTGTGAAGCTGACTTCCGAGTCTAGCTCGGCTAGCAGCATAACTGTTAACCCTTTGCACCCCAAAGGGAGATTAATAAAGTTTATTTTTTGGCCACCTCTTTAAGATTCCAGGAGCCTTCCTTCTCCCATCCTTTACCTGCTGCGGACAATTAAGTCGACTTAAAGTGTTAAGTCAACTTAATAAGGTCAAAAATGGGCTATATTAAATCCATTTTTGTTAAGTAGACTTTATAAGGTCGACTTTACTTAAAGTCGACCTTATAAAGTTGACTTAACAAAAATGGACTTAACTTTTCAAGTGTAGACATAGCCTTATAGTTAGACATTGGGTCCACCCCTGAAAAATGAGCATTTATATCCCTTCTTCCTAATTTTTGTTTGCATTAACTATTGTAACTCAGGATTTTCTTGTTAACAATATAAATATCCAATCCCTTTTTTAATGTTGCTATGATCAGCGCCAGTGGGATCATGTGGCAATGAGTTCCACAGTCTAATTATGTGTGTGTGAAAAAAATATTTCCTTTTCTTCAGTTTGTATCTTAGAAGAATAACTGCTCATCAGTGTTAATAAGGGGTTTACACTCTAACCCTAAGTCTCATTCTCTAATCTTCCTACTAACTATTAATCAAAATATCGGAAGAAAAATTTAGAGTGCAGCACAACAGCAACAGCAACACTGAACATAATAAACATTTCCTTTTCATTGGGGCATCTGATTTTTCTTCTTGTTTTCCCTATGTTGCTTAAGATTATTTCCAGTTACTTTAAAGCTATAAGAATTATTATTTATATTACACTATCATTTGGATGGCCCAGCTGAGATCAATTCACTAATGTTCTGGGCATCGTAGAAACACATAATAAGAGAGTTTACTTCTTGCCCCCAAGAGCATCTCCTCTATATAGACAAGAAGAGATAAAGGGGGAAAAAAGTTTGGGGGTCACAGAGAGGGCTATAGGCCAAACTGAGAATGGAGTCTAGGCCCGTTCCAGCTTGATACCTTATCACCTATACCAGGCTATCTCCCAATACAATAGATATCATTATCAGAGAATGCAGTAAGTTATTCACTCAGCCACTCCCTCTGTTAATACAAACATGTTCCTTTGGAGCTGAATGGCTTTGCTACTCTTTTTTGACTTTGTATTTTGATTTGGAACTGAGCTGGTACTTTTTGTACCAATGCTCAGTTTATTCCTTTGTCTGGAGATGGATCATTTTCCTAGGGGCAGAGGATTAGCTGTCAGTATCAGGAAGTAGTACAAAAGAGGAAGATTAGGTTGCAAACAGTTTATTTCACTTTTGATACACTTGGAATGAAGTCCTGGGAACTCCTGGTGCTTGGCAGTGTAAAATCACTCGATATGGCTTGCGGCTCACAGATTTTGGAGCATTATTTTGCAGAACTTCCCATCACAATTCTTTGTTGTTTGTCTCCTTTCCATCTAAACTAATATCTCCCTACAGGCTGTGTGATTGCTAACTATATTTGAAAAGTCGTTGACTATTTATATAATAATAAGAAATCCACTTCCAACCACCAAGACTGTCCATTTATCTTGTATATAATTTTATTTTCTATGATTTCTTTGTACAAATCCATATTGTATTTCTTTTCACTTTTTCCAGATTACATTATAATATACAGAGATAAGGTGATTGAGGCAATATAATTTATTGGACCATCTTCTGTTGGTGAAGAGGATAAGCTTTTGAGTGTATTCAGTAAATAGTTAACACATATTCCAAGGAATCTTTCAAGGTGAACAAGTTCCAAAGGGTTAGTCTAGTTCAGCAAAACAAACAAGGAGTCCTGTGGCACTTTTAAAGACTAACAAATTTATTTATCGCTTCAAAGTGTCTGATGAAGTGGGATTTTCTCCCACAAAAGCTCATTGATAAATAAATTTGTTAGCGTTTAAAAGTGCCACAGGATTCCTTGTGTGTTTTTCAAGGTGAAGTGGTCTGCTAATACTCCTCCAGTAATAGAGAGGAAAGGAAGGGGAAGAAGTAAGTGGTTGGGAGTTCGGGTGTTTGCACAATGCAGATTGTTGTAATAAACCATAAATCCAGTATCTCTATTCAGTCCATGATTTTTGGTGTCTAGCAAAATGATGAATTTAAACTCCCAAGCTTGTGTTTTGAAAGTGTTATGAAGGTTTCCTTTGAGGATGAGGAATGAGAAGTCAGATAGGCTATGCCTATACTTACAAAGTTAAGTCGACTTTGTTAAATCGACTTAACAGAAGAGATAGCTGTTATATTGGCTTTAAGTCAACTTAATAAAGTCGATTTACTGTTAATCCCTGTCTACACTGGCCTTAAGTTGACTTAAGGAGTCTATTTATGGCTTAAGTTGACCTAAAAGGAGGTATTATTAAGTCAATTTAAGGTTTCCTTAAGTCAACTTAAGAAAACACTTAAGTCGACTTAAGAAAAACTCCATGTGGATGAGGCTTTGTTTAGATCAACTTATGGGTCCTTAAGTCGACCTAAGTTGCCAGTGTAGACACACTCATATAGAGTAGTCATTTTAGAACATAATAATGGTCATGTTGGGTCAGTCCAATGGTCCATTTAGCCCAGGATCCTGTATTCTGAAAGTGGCCAGTGGAAGTTGCTTCAGAGGGAAACGACAGAACAGGCAATCATCAAATGATCTATCCTATCATCCACTCCTAGTTTCTGGCAAACAGAGGCTAGGGACACTCAGAGCATGATGTTGCATCCCTGATCATTCTGGCTGATAGCCATTGATGCACTTACTCTCCATTAATTTATCTAGTTCTTTTTTTAACTATATTATAGTTTTGGCCTTCACAATACCTCCTACAATGAGTTCCATAGATTGACTGTATGTTGTATGAAGAAGTACTTCCTGTTCATTTTAAACTTTCTGTCTATTAATTTCATTGTGTAACCTTTAGTTTCTGTGTAATGTGGAGGAGTAAATAATACTTCCTTATTCACTTTCTCCACACCAGACAAGATTTTATAGACTTCTATCATATTCCTTCTTTGTCATTGCTTTTCCAGTCTGAAAGTCCCAGCCTTTTTAATTCCATACCCCTAATAATTTTGTTGCACTTCTCTGTTCTTTTCCAATCCCAATATATCTTTTTTGAGATGAGACAAACAGATATGCACACAGTATTCAAGATGTGAGCATACTATGGATTTATATAGAGACATTGTTATTTTCTGTCTTTTTTTGTATCGCTTTCCAATGATTCCTAACATTCTATTAGTTTTTTTTTTTTTTACTGTCACTGCACACTGATTGGATGTTTTTAGAGAACTGTCCACAGTGACTCCAAGCTCTCTTTCTTGAATGTTAACAGCTAATTTAGACTTCATTATTTTGTAAATAGTTGGAATTATATTTTTCAATGTGCATTACTTTGCGTTCATCAACACATCATTTGCTATGTCGTAGCCCAGTCACCCAGGGTGCATCTACACTTACAAGTTAGGTAGACTTAAGGAGGCTTAAGTCAACCTAAACTACTCCGTGTCCACACTGGGCTTTCATTAAGTCGACTTAAGCATTTCCTTAATAACACCTCAGTTGAGGAGGCTTGGCACCACTTCAAGACAAAGTTGCAGGATCTATCTGAAGCCTGCATTCCAAAGAAGGGGAAAAAAATATAGGCAAGGGTTGTAAACCAAGCTGGATGAGTAAACATCTCAGACAGGCAATTAAGAGGAAACACAAGGCCTACATGGAGTGGAAGATGGGAGGAATAGGAAAGGAGGGCTACCTCTTGGAGGTCAGAACATGTAGAGATAAAGTGAGGAAGGCCAAAAGCCAAGCAGAGTTAGACATTGCAAAGGGAATTAAAACCAATAGTGAAAGTTTATTTAGCCATATAAATAGGAAGAAAACAAAGAAGGAAGAAGTGGGACCACTAAACACCGAGGATGGGGTGGAGATCAAGGATAATCTAGGAATGGCTGAATATCTAAATAAGTACTTTGCCTCTGTCTTTAATGAGGATGACGGTGAGCTTGGGGATAGTGGTAGGGTAGCTAGTGGGAATGAGGATGTGGAGGTGGAAATTACCATATCTGAGGTAGAAGCCAGGCTTGAGCTGCTTAATGGAACTAAATGGGGGGGTCCGGATAATCTCCATCCAAGAATATTAAAGGAACTGGCACATGAAATTGCCAGCCTGTTAGCAAGGATTTTTAATGCATCTGTGAACAGAGGGGTTGTACCTTATGACTGGAGACTTGCTAATGTAGTTCCTATTTTCAAGAAAGGGAGTAAAAGTGATCCAGCTAACTACAGGCCTGTTAGTTTGATCTCAGTAGTATGAAGGTCTTGGAGAAAATTTTGGAAGAGAAAGTACTTAAGAATATTGAGGTGAATGGTAACTGGGAAAAAATACAACATGGCTTTACAAAGGTAGATAGTGCCAGACCAACCTGATCTCCTTTTTTGAGAAGATAACAGATTTTTTGGATAATGGGAATGTGATGGACCTAATTTACTTAGATTTCAGCAAGGCATTTGATACGGTTCCACATAGGGAATTATTAGTTAAATTAGAAAAGATGGGGATTAATATGAAAATAGAAAGGTGGATAAGGAACTGGTTAAAGGGGAGCTACAGAGGGTCATACTGAAAGGTGAACTGTCTAGCTGGAAGGAGGTTACTAGCGGAGTTCCTGAAGGATCGTTCTTGGGACCAATCTTATTCAACCTTTTTATTACTGACCTTGGCATAAAGGGTTTGTCTACACTAGTAAATTAAGTCAACTTAAGCAGGCTTAAGTCGATTTAATTTACTCTGTGTCTACACTGGACTTTCCTTAAGTCGACTTAAGGAAAAATTAAGTCAACTTAATAAGACCTCATTTTAAGTCGACACCCTAAGTTGATTTACGAGAAAAGTCAACTTAGGGCACAGAAAAAAGGGAGCCCCTGCTCCCTTCTCCCCGGGAAGCCGCTAGCAGCTTGTCCTGGGGAGAGCCAGTCCCGCGCAGGGCTGGTTCTCTCCAAGACCAGCAAGCCGCTAGCGGCTCATCCAGGCTCTCTTCTCCCCGGGACCGCTCAGGGATCCCTATCAGCTGGAGTGCCGGCAATTGCCGGCATGGTCCTCCAGCTGATAGGGAAACCGCGGGGTTTCCCTATCAGCTGGAGCGCTGTCCAGGGCAGAAAGGAACTGCAGGGCTCCCTTCTGGCTGGGACCGCTGGGGTCCAGGGGAGAAGGGAGCCCCACGCTCCCTTCTGGCTGGGACCACGGGGCTCCCTTCTCCCTGGGACTGCTCAGTCCTGGCCAGATGGGTCCGCAGGGCTCCTTTCTGCCTGGGATCCGAGCAGTCCTGACCAGCAGGGAGCTGAGCAGTCCGGGTCAGAAAGGAGCTCCCTTCTCCCCCGTACCGCTCTGGGGCTTGGTGTCTCGGGGAGAACCAGCCCCCTATGGGGCTGGCTCTCCTCAGGATGAGCTCCCCTAGCCTGGGGAGCCAAGGCTCCAAAGGAGCCTTGCCGCCCCTTGAACCTAAACAGTCCACTTAGAGAATCAAGGGTAGACTCTCTAAGTCGACTTAGTAAGCACATTTTTAAGTTGACTTAAGAGTCCTGTGTGGACTCTCTAAGTCCACTTAATAAGGTTGACTTAAAGTCGACTTAGTAAAGTCGACTTAGTAAAGTCGACCTAAATTCCTAAGAGTAGACATAGCCAAAAAGTGGGAATGTGCAAATTAAGTTTGTAGATAACACCAAGTTGTGAGGTATTGCCAATTCAGAGGAGGATCGGGATATCATACAGAAAGATCTGGATGACTTTGTAAACTGGAGTATTAGGAATAGGATGAAATTTAATAATGGTAAGTGCAAGGTCATGCATTTAGGGACAAATATCAAGAATTTTTCTTGTAAGTTGGTGATGCATCAGTTGGAAGTGACGGAGGAAGTGAAGGACCTGGGCGTACTGGTTGATCACAGGATGACTATGAGTCACCAAAGTGATGTGGCCGTGAAAAAGCTAATGCGGTCGTGGGGTGCAGCAGAAGGGGTATTTCCAGTAGAGATAGGGAGGTGTTAGTACCGTCATACAAGGTGCTGGTGAGACCTCATCTGGAATATTGCATGCAGTTCTGGGTCCCCATGTTTAAGAAAAATGAAGTCAAACTGGAACAGGTGCAAAGAAGAGCTACAAGGATGCTTCGTGGAATGGAAAACCTTCCCTATGAGAGGCGACTTAAAGAGCTTGGCTTGTTAGCCTAAACAAAAGAAGGTTGAGGGGAGATATGACTGTTCTTTATAAATACATCAGAGGGATAAATACCAGGGAGGGATAAATACCAGGGAGGAATTATTGGAATACAGCGCCAATGCGGACACAAGAACAACTGGATACAAACTGTCCATCAGGAAATTTAGGCTTGAAGTTAGATGCAGGTTTCTAACCATCAGAGGAGTAAAGTTCTGGAATAGTTTAGCAAGGGGAGCTGTGGGGACAAAAACCATAGATGCCTTCAAAACTGATCTTGATAAATTTATGGAGGGGATGATATGATGGGATGTGGCATTTGTCCATTTTTTACTACTGGTAATAGATATACCAGTGACCTGCGAAGGGGCATTAGATGGGGTGGGTTCTGAGTTATTACAGAGAAATTTTTCTTGACTGGCTGTTGTCACTTGCCCACATCCTCAGGGTTTAGCTGATCACCATATTTGGGGTCGGGAAATAATTTTCCCCCAGGGCAAATTCGCTTGGGCACTGGGCATCTTTTCCCTTCCTCTGTAGCATTGAGCATGGCTCACTTGTTGGTTGATTCTCTGTATTTTAAAGTCTTTAAATCATGATCGGAGGACTTTAACAATTCAGTCATAGGTTTGAGGTTCATTACAGGAGTGGGTGGGTGAGGTTTGGTGGCCTGCATTGTGCGGGAGGTCAGACTAGATGATCATATTGGTCCCTTCTGACCTTAGAGTCTATGGCTATGTCTACACTTACTAAAGTTAGTTTGAATTAGTTAATTCGAACTAACTAATTCAAAATAACTTTACTTAGTTCAAATTAACTTAATTCGAACTAGAAAAATTTATTTTGAACTAAGCAAGTGCCACTCATGGCACTTGCTTAGTTCAAATAGATGAATTGCATTGAGTTCAATGGGCCAGTTAGTTCGAACTAAGCAATTAGTTCGAACTAACATGACCACACTGGTTAATTCAAACTAACTAGTTTGAATTAACCCTTAGTTCGAATAGCATATTCGAATTTATTAGTTCGAATTAAGGAAGCCCTTAATTTGAACTAATTAAAGCCTAGTGTAGCCATGGCTTTAGTTAGTTCGAATTAAGCTTCCTTAATTCAAATTAACTTTACAGTATAGACATAGCCTATGGGTGCGTCTACACTAGTAAATTAAATTGACTTAAGCAGGCTTAAGTCAACTTAATTTATTTTGCGTCAACACTGGAGTTTCCTTAAGTCGACTTAAGCAAATTTAAAGTTGACTGAATAAGACCTACCTTTAAGTTGACTTTAATGCTTAAGTCAACTTCTTATGTCAACTTAAGCAGTGTGGATGCCCTAACGGCAGGGGAAAAAGGGAGCCCCTTCTCCCCAGGAAGCCGCTAGGAGCTCGTCCCGGCTCCCTGGGACTACTCATGTCCTGGGGAGAAGGGACCATGGGGCTCCCTTCTGATGGGAACCCCAGTGGTCTCAGGCAGAAGGGAGCACGGAGCTCCTTTTTGCCCAGGACTGAGTGGTCCCAGCCAGAACGGAGCCCTGTGGCTCCTTTCTTCCTGGGACCGCACTCCAGCTGCTAGGGAGCCCCTGGGGCTTTCCCAGCAGCTGGAGAGCCATGCTCCAGCAGCTGGACTGCCGTGATGGCAATTGCCAGCACGGTGCTTCAGCTGCCGGGGACACCCAGGGGGCTCCCTAGCAGCTGGAGCGCAGTCCCAGCCAGAAAGGAGCCCCTGGACATAGCTAGTTGACTTAGAGAGTCTAGTGTAGACTCTCTAAGTTGACTTAGTAAGGCCAGGTTTAAGTCAACTTAAGAATTTTGTGTGGACTCTCTAAGTCGAGTTAATAACGTCGACTTAAAGTTGACTTAGTAAAGTTGACTTGGTAAAGTCGACCTAAATTTCTCAGTGTAGACATAGCCTATGAGATTTAAGCCAGTGTGGATGGGGATTAGCGCCTAAATCAACCTTATTAAGTCAACTTAAACAGTTAAGTTGACTTAATAAGGTCTAAAAGGGGCTATGTCTACACTGGAAAAGTTAAGGTCGACTTAACAAAGTTGACTTAACTTTTCTAGTGTAGACATAGCCCCAGTTTTGTGAGAGCCCTTTGTAACTCTTTGCAGTTTGTTTTGTACTTAATTGCCTTAGTAGTTTAGTATCATTTGCAAATTTTTGCACCACACTATTTACTCTTTTTTCCAGATCATTTATGAATATATTAAACAGCATTAGTCCCTATTCAGACCCCATAGGGGACACCACTGTTTACTTCACTCCATTCTGAAAACTGACTATGCCTACCCTTTGTTTCCTATATTTTAACCAGTTACTAATCCATGAATGGACCTTCTCTTTCCTTCCATGACTGCTTACTTTGCATAAGAGCCTTTGGTGAGGGATTATGTCAAAGGATTTCCAAAAGTCTTAGTACACTATATGAACTGGATTAGCCTTGTCAACATGTTTGTTGATCCCTCCAAAGAATTCTAATAGATTGATCATGAATGATTTTCCTTTACAAAAGGCATGTTACTCTTCCCCCCAAAATCTTTTTCATTTATATGTCTGATAATTCTGTTTTTTACTGTAGTTTCAATCAATTTGCCTGTTTCTGAATTTAGGTTTACTGGTCTGCAACTGCTGGGATTTCCTTTGGAGCTTTTTTATAGAATTGGTGTCACATTAGCTATCCTCCTGTCATCTGGTTAAGAAGCTGATTTAAATGATAGATTACATACTACAGTTGTTAGTTCTGCAATTTCATATCTGAGTTCCTTCAGAACTCTTGGGTGAATGCCATCTGGTCATGGTGGCTTTATTACTGTTTAATTTATCAATTTGTTTCCAAACCTCTAATGGCAATCTGGGACAGTTCCTCAGATTAGTCATGTAAGGTGTGAAAATCTTCCTCACAGCCTCTGCAGTGAAGACTAATGCAAAGGATTCATTTAGGGTTAGTCTACACTTAAAATCTACAGCGGCACAACTATAAAAGTACACCTGTGCTGCTGTAACAGTGCTTGTGTAGACACATTATGTCATTGGGAGAGAGCTCCTATTGCCATAAGTACGGTCAATATGTTCAAATCTTATATTTAGCAATAATGCTTTGAGTTTGTTTCTCAGACCTGAAAAAGAACTCTGTGTAAACTCGGAAGCTTGTCTCTCTCACAAACAGAAGCTGGTCCGATAAAAGATATGCCTCACCGATATTGTGATTCTAGTATCTTGGGACCAACAAAGCTACAACAATATTGTCATATACAGGCAGCTATGGAGATAAACTTTTTTTTTTTTAAAGAGCTATTAAGTTATTTATACCATACCATAGCCAATGCAGGATTGTTCCCCAAATGACAGTTACTATGGTATTTTCAGTTTAGTTTTAAATATGAAATTATCTTTTTCTGCATCTTGAAGAAACATGCTAGCTTTATAGTTGGTGATACATAGCATGATTTCTTTTCTTTTGGGAGTAAGATCTGACTGAGTTCAGTTCCCTCTCCAGGGAGACAATGTGATGAAATTATGCTACAGAAGAAATCTTAGTGGAGAGAGGAAAGGCTGAAAATCCCTCTCTGATGATGTGACTATCCTGTGGGGCTATGATAGATGGGATTATTCTCTGACAGGCTCCAAAAATCCTATCAAACAACATCCCTAAGAGTATGAGAGAGCTCTAGTGTGAAATTCTTATTCATGCTGAGCATGTGTGTGCATTTGTGTGGGGGGTGAGAAACTTGTATATGTGCTGCTGAAAGATGGAAGTAAGTCTCAGCAATTCTAATAATACATTTTACAGTAAGCATAAAAATCTGCTTTTAAACAGAAGAGATTTCACCAGATTTACTTAACTTTAAAATCATAACTACTTCTTTGCCAACACACTTCACAAGATGGAGCCATACTATGAGTTTCAGGAGCATGGGATTTCCTACCTCCCCCTATTTATTACTCCTAAATAGTTATTTAGCTTGGTTTCTGCAAAATCCAGTGCTTTAGGGATTTAAGACAATCTCATTAATTCTGTTTCATTTTTTTCTTTTCTCTTTATTTCCCCTCAAAAGGCAAGCTCTGACACACCTCCCTAAAATTAGACTGGTTGAATGTGTAGACTTAGATTAGGGACAGGTTAAGTTCCAGTATACTGTGACCCAGAAAAGTAGAGATAGAAACTTTATGTAAGTGGATTCCCAGTGCAATACATATTCTAACTACAATAGGTTTTGAGATAGCAAATTATATAAAGATCTCGCTATTTTAAGAAACACTCAGAAATTTCTAAAATGTCTTAATGATAGGAAGCCGTGTATTTTTTTTCCCTGACACTCCTATACAGTTGCTCTCATGGTACTATAGTACCCTGGCAAAGTATAATGAAAATTAAGAACAGTTAAAGTTATAAAAATATTTTGGAAATAGGTTTTTTGTTTTTATGTATTTAGTAAAATATGGGAAATTCCCAGAAGATGTATTGTTGGAGTATGGGTAAAATGTTTTTTTTAGCTTGAGTTTGAAATAACCTGTGTAACTCCCAAGTGGCTTCACAAAGTCACAAGGGAGGTATGCAGGACTCTCTCACTGTATGTGAATATAATGTTTCTGGTATACCACTTACATAATCCCATTATATAATTTAATTAGGTTAAATTGTATTTATATGTTAAACTTAATATAAATTCTAGTGGTATTGGTAGTAACAAGTATAAGTAAGGATGCAAAGAAATTGTTTACTACAAACAATGTTTATATGTTTATATCTTGTCATACTCTGTATAACACCATTTGTACCAGAGAAACAGCAGGTGAAATACATTTATACAGAAAAGTACACAATAAACATACATGTAGAACATTCTAGAGTTATTGGGCCACTTCCTTAGCTCATGTAAATTACCATGGCTCAGTGGAACCCTTGTGACTTATGCCACCTAAGGCTCTGGCTGTAAGTGTATAACACAGAAATAGCAAACATTTGCTAACATATACGAATTGTCTAGTTCAGTAGCTAAGTTAGTTTCTTCATAGTTATTTGCCTCATCCATGAATTGTATTTGAGGAAGACTGTAGTATTGGTTGAAAAGAAAATATATAACACATGGATGTTAACTCAGGTCTAGGGCTCTACCATTTACACACAGCACTTTACTGGGGACTTGATGCAAAGCTTATTGAAGTTACTGGAAATATTTCTACTGATTTGATGAGCTTTGGATCAGGACCTGGGTGTTGTGCAGAACTACACAGACAGGAAGGACATTCTGACTTAGAAGGACATTCTGTTTCCGAGAACTTCCTGTTGCACATGGGAACCTGCAAACCACAGCATCTTTTCAAGTGATGGCAATGCACTTCCTCTCACATGTGTCCCACTTCCCTTTGTAGGTGGACAGTTCTACTGTAAATGCCTGGACTTCCTCTCAAGTGCTCATGAAATGCACTGAGGTCATGATGATCAGGGTCATGGTCCCTGCTCTCCATCCCAAAATATCTGAAGCTTCTGCAATTGCCTCCTGGGAGGACAGAAATCTGCTTTGTGGCGCTACTGGGGATAGGGAAAAGAAAAGTTCATGGTCTTCCTGCCTCCTCACAGATTTTCAAAAATCTCTGGCAGCTGCTGCCATTACATCTTTAAAGAAAAGTAATGTGACAGATGTTTGTAGCATCATTTTATGCATTACTGGAAAGTACTCAGTTACTATGGTGATGAGGATACTAAAAAGAACCTGTCTAGAATAGAACTTATCAAATAAATTACTCAAGCAGACAAGGCAGTGAAAAATGTCCTTTTCCATCTCACAGAAAGATCCTTTTGGTTTCAGAGTTGGTGATTCATACACTTGTGACTTTCAATCTTGATTATGGCTATTCTCTGTATCAAGGAATGAAACTGGTGATCAGCCCAACTGTTCAATGGAGAGCAAGTACATCAGCCCAGATATTGTTTACTGAACCTGTAAAGAAAATGGTATGTGCATAAAAGAATGGAAACCATGCATACATTCCATTGTGTTATTTGGATAATAGCATGGTATTTTATTTAATTAAAGACTATAATAATGGACATAAAGGGCTGAAAGGGGCCTTGATTTCCTAATATCTAACCTAAATATCCCTTGCTGCAAATCAAGCTGATTACTTTTTGTCCTACCTTCAGTGGACATGGAGAACAATTAATCACAGTTCTCTTTATAACAGCCCTTTTCATAGTTGAAGACTGTTAACAGGTCCCTCCTCAGTCGTTGTTTCTCAAGATTAAACATGCTCCGTTTATGTAACCTTTCCTCATTTATCTCATTTTCTAAACACTTGGTCATTTTTGTTGTTCTCTTCTGGATTCCCTCCAATTTGTCCACATCTGTCCTGAAAATTGGTGCTCAGAACTGAATACAGTAGTCCAATTCAGCAGTAGCTAGTGCCAAGTAGTGGAGAACAATTGTTTCCTGTGTCTTGCATATGATACTCCTGTTAATATATCTGTTGCAGCGTGAGTGTACCTAGTCCCCCTTTTGGTGTGGGGGAGAAGTGGGGTTTGCCCACATTTAAGTCTCCCTGGCCAGACCCAGAACCAGGGTCGTCCCTATCCTGTCTCCTGGGCATCATAGGAGTCTCTGGACTTCTCTGCAAGTATAGAACTTTGTGAGGACTTCAGGCTCCCGCTGGCTCCAGGCATCTACTGGCTCTGGTGTGGTTGACCAAGTCCAGATGCCTCTGGATCTCATGGGCTTGTGCTCTTCTGGTTCCTGGGTTGGAGCCTCCACTGCAGGTCCTTCTTCCTCAGCATCTAGTCCCAAATTAGATTAATGGTTCCTTTTTTAAATTAGAGCACTTGGAGCACATCCAGAGGGGCTGAGGGGGGCTTGCCTTCCTCAGATCACATTGTGGAGTTAATCCTTTTAGGGCGCGTCTACACTTAGAAATTAAGTTGATTTAAGGAGGCTTAAATTGACTTAATTTACTCTGCGTCTACACTGGACTTTCCTTAATTTGACTTAAGCTGCTCCTTATGTCAAATTAAGGAAAAGTTTGTTCAAATTAATAACACCTCATTTTAATTCGAACTAGCGCTTCAATCGACTTTATTAAGTCAACTTAAGCCAGTGGAGATGTGGAGTAGTGCCTAGTTGGACCTTTTTAAGTCGACTTAAAACATTAAGTTGACTTAATAAGGTCGAAAAGGGGCCACATCTACACTTGAAAAGTTAAGTTGACTTTTGTTAAGTCGACTTAATAAGGTCCACTTTAAGTTGACTTAAAGTCGATCTTATTAAGTCGACTTCATAAAGTCGACCTAACTTTTTAAGTGTAGACATAGCCTTACTTGTCCACTATGGGGTGAGTGTATCCCATCAGAATACCCCAGGATGATATTAACCTTTTTTGCAATTGCATAATGATGACTCATAACTGATTTGCAATCTACTAAAACTCTAAGGTTCTTTTCAGCAGTATTGCTGCTATCCAGTTATTGTACATTTTGTTGTGCATTTGGTTTCACTTTTCCCTTTATTGAATTTCAACTTGTTGAATTCAGACACATTCTCCAATTTTCAAGATCATTTTGAATTCTGATCCTGTCTTCAAAGTGCTAGGAACCCTTCCAGCTTGGTGTCATCTGCAAGTGTCATAAACCATACTCTCCATTCCTGTATATAAGTAATATCATCTATAAACCCACCATACTCAGAGCCAGCCTCTTTCACTCCAGCCCAGCAGTAGCTCGGGTGAGGCCTTACCCACTGGCCAGAAGGTAGCAGGGCAGACAGGGGGAATGGAGCTACTCCTGGTCAGTCAAAGATTCCTGTCCCCCTATCTCCTCTTGCGCTCTGTCCAGCTTCCCCTCAGAGCATCCTATATCCTCTGCCCATCACAAAGGGCTGTCCTGATGCTATCGTCCCCTAGTTTTGAACCCAAGCAGGTGTGCAAAGTTGCCTCGAACGGCAGCCCACAGAACTGGTCTCAGCTGGAGGGGCTCCCAAGAAGGCAGGTAAATCCTGATAGAGAGGCATTAGGATTGTTCGTTATCCACGCCACTGCGCTCGTGCTTTTTGAGCAGTTAAAAAAATGTAGAAAGTACTTTGGTTCTGTGTCTTTTCTCTGTTTCGAGTCTAACAGTATCCAAGGGTCTGCCCTCCTACCTCCCTCTCATACACCACTGGAGGGACCTTAGATAGTATGCAAACACCTTCATTCTCTTTCAATATTTATATAGGCCTTTTGGTCAGCTGGACCAGAAGAGCTGTCCTATATTGCTAGCCTATAACGGGAGATTAAAAGATTGATGCTGAATCACCTTTCCTTCAAATAATCTATTTTGTTTCTGACAGATTACAAATCTTTAGAGGAGGGTCTGTTTCCCTTTTTGTCTTATACAGCACTGAACATATTGTGTAGTGCTTAATAATATTAAATAATAATGGAAAATATATCTACGAGGCATTTAAAAACACTATGCCACATTAATCTCTCTCTTGTTCAAAGACTGGCACATAAAAATATCAAGTGAAACTAAACACCAAAAACAATCCAATCACCTGCCCAGTACCTCCATTGTAATATTAACTCTAGTTTAATCACATAGGCAGTGAATTACCAACAAGCTGTAAGTCAAAAGGAGAAGCTGGTTTTCTTACTTCTGCTTTCAAGTTTGTTTTTCCATATCTATCCCTCTCTCACAAAAGAAATGTAAGTATCCAAAATATTTCTTCTTCTCTTTTCTTTCTTTTCCATTATGCCACTTTTCTAGGTGAGGGTCATGGCGGCAGTGTGAGTAGGGAAGACCAGACCTCTCTTTCTTCTGCAACAGGTTCTAGCTCCTCCTGGTGGATTCCCAATTGTTCCCAGGCCAGCCAGGAGATATAGTCCTCCAGCGTGTCATGAGTTGCCCTCAGGGTCTCCTCCTCCTAGTGGGACTTGCCAAATATAGCTCCAAAGGAGGCCGACCAGTGGACATCTTTATTAGGGTCCTGTCATGGGATGCATATCAGTGCACCCCTGGGCTATAATCTATATGATTTTTCTGTTCACTTTTGCAGTGCAATTGTATGGTTTGATGCCCAATATGCCATGCAAGGTTCCTTCATGAATGTTCATAACCTATTCTACAGGATTACTATGATATCATGTTTCCTGCAGCATCATCTATATGTACAGATGTGAAGCATGTTACATAGCACAGACCATCAGGATTACCTCACTAGCACAGAGACTAGAGAATTACATGACAAAGGTAATGCAAATTAGATGGCCTGGCTCAGGTTGGACAAAAGAATTCACACAGCAGCACAGGGAGGGAGGGGTGGAAGGATATTGAAAACAAACAGAGACTGAACTGGAGAGAAGCTGCTGGGTTTTTGGCAAGGGAAACACCATCTTAAAAGCAACTGCAAGATACAGAGCCTACCCCTAGCCAGATGGGCCTACGTTGACTAAACACCACCCGGAGCCAGTTTTGGGGGGTAAGAATTAGGACAATAGACTAAAGAGTGACCTTGGAATAGTGTTAGTAGAATAGAATGCATCTCTTATCTTTTATTTGATGGTGGTTATTTCTGACTGCTTTAATAAAATGATTGTTCATCGATTTACTATATACGCACTTAAAATCATATCCTAATCAATAAACTAGTGTCTGTTTTATCTAAAACTGTGTGGACTTTAGAGTATGTGGATGAGTGAGGTGTGGCCTGTTCCTTTCAATGTTAAAGGAAGAGACCTGAATCTATGGTGATTGGGGAAAAGTGCCAATACCTGTAGGACAGTGGTTCCCGGTGGGGTATCTAGGGTTTGGGGTGCTCACGGGGAGACCCTCACATGTATTGCTGGTAAGCACATGCCCACTGCTTGGGACCAATTACATGCAGAAGGATGGTGTGGACTGACTCAGGAGTGAGTGATTACCTGGCTAAGTGGGGTGAATTGGGGTTCAGAAGTGGAGATTGGGGCATACCAGGCCAGATTCAGGGAGCAACCTGTCACAGGCCCAAACCTCTCAGGTGACTCTTCTCAGCCTGGAGAAGTAGCAGTTCTACTCCAAGGTTTTACCGAATGGCCACACTCCTCACCTTATCTCAGAGAGTCAGTCCAGCCACCCTGTGGAGATATAGACTGACTGTGAGAGCTTTAACTGAAAACTTAGCTGCTGCTTCACCACAATGGAATGATACAATGCCAGCATCACTGCCACTGCTGCATTAATCTGCCTGTCAATCTCACACTACGATTTACCATCACTCATGAACAAGATCCGTAAATACTTAAAATTTTCTACAAAGGGCAGCTGCTTCCCCTTCATCTGGAGAAAACATTCTCTTCTGGGAAAAAAGCATGAAGGTCCTGATTCTCATGCCAGCTGCTTCACACTGCATCAAAGTGTTCAAATGTGCATCAGAGATCACAGCATGAAAAAGCAAGTACAACATCACATGCAAACAGCCGAGATGCCACTTCCAAGTCCTCATACTTGTTACATTCCCCAACTCAGCAGCATCTTGATATCCTGACCATGAAGATTACAAACAGGAGTGGGGACAGGACTCACCCTTGGTGGAATCGAACACCCACTTTAAACAAATGCTACTTAATGCCCAAAAGGCAGACACCACTCTCATTCTGGGAACAGAGAGACTGGATATCAGACAGCAGTGGCACTAACACCTTAAACTTCTGCAGCACTTCCCACAGGATGCCTTGGGAGTTGTGGTCATAAGCCCTCTCCAGGATTACAAAACAAAGGTAGACAGGTTAGCAAACTCCCACGTTCCCACAAGTATCTGTGAGATACTCATGTTGATCCATCTCTGGGATGGAAAATACATTGCTCTTCCTTCATCTGAGGTTCAACTAATGGGTGTAGCCTTCTTTCAAACACCCTGGCAAAGCCTTTGCCAAGGAGGCTGAGAAGTGTGATCCCCCTCTAGTTGGAACATCTTCTGCTCTCCTTTCTTAACACTGGGGCAGCCAACCTGGTTTACCAGTCCTGAGGTACTGTATCTGCCTTCAATCAACATGGAAGTAACGCATTAACTATGACACCCCAACTTTGTCCAGTGTTTTCAACATCTCTGGCAAATCTTATTCACTCCTGCTGCTTTACCACTGCAAAGGCATTTTACCACCACAGCAACCTCATCAACAGAAATAGATCCAATCCCACTGGATGTGTCTGGTACTGCATCCTGGAAGGAGGGCATTTCCACCAGGTTGAGGAGTTCCTCAAAGTGTTCCATCTGGTAGTCATTCTCCATGGTCTTTCCAAACTCATGCCAGACCTGGGCTTTTGCTACAGTGACTGCCACAACTGAAGCATTCCTAGGTAACTTTCAGTCATATAAGGAGTCCGATTCACAAGCATTTCTTAGAAGACTTCCTTCTTTACCTTGATAACTTCCCTCACTGCTGGGGTCCACTAGCAGGTCCTAGGGTTCCCACCATGACAGGCACTAGCCACCTTCCGACCATAGCTTTTCATGGCTGACTCAATGAATGAGGCCCAGAACATAGTCCATTTGAACTCAATGTCCCCAGTCTTGACTGGCATGCAGAAGAAGCTCTTCTAGAAGTGAAAATTGAAGTCTGTCTTCCATGAGACATTCCCAGGTAACCTACACTGATTGTTTGGGCCTTCTGTATCTATCCAGCCATCATCCCGTACATTGGATTCAACTCATCAGCAAGTAGTGATTGGTTGGCAGCTCTGCTTCTCTCTTCACCTGGGTGTCCAGAACATACGGTCTTAGGTGCAATGAAAAAACTATAAAGTTGATCACTGATCTTAGGCTTAATGTGCTCTAGTACCAAGTACATTTATGAGCAATCTTGTGTTCAAACAGAGTATTTCCATATTTTCAAAGTTCTTATTTTCATTTTGTGAGGAATGCTTTTAAAGCAAGAATTAATTTCAGACAATTTACCAATTCCAATGAAATTCCCTGTACTTAAAATAGAGGTTAGTGTTAGAACTAGAATCAGAGTGAATTTTAAGTGTAGCTGTAATAACCTGTATGGAACCTGGAATGAAGATCATAGGTTGCAGGAGGGAAGAGTTTGGAGGGGCAGCTGGAAGTCAAGCTGTGTGCACATGGTCAAGAATGTAAAGTTGCAGTTGTTTTAATAAAGAGCCAGTCTTATTTTACTAGAAATAGAGTCCTCTCATGGTATTTTCCTCACTCAGTATACAAACCAATGGCTACTAGACTTATGAGCTGCTCTGTTTAGGAAATGCATTCCTTATGTAAGCAAAAATTTTGTCTACTCCCACTGTATTTCCCCACAAAACCTCCGGAATCCATGCTTTACAACTGTCCCAGGTTTCACAGGACTATCTCAGTCTGACCCCCAAAGCTTCTTGTTCCAGTTGAAGCAGAGCATTTCCTATATTAACCTTGCTTTCTTAAAGCAGAATCAGTTATTATAGATTTTCAAAAATGCATTTAAAACTGAGTATGCAAGTATATCAGGAAAGTTCTATTGTATTTGTTGTGTTAAGTGACAGCTCCATATAGTTTCTGTTGAGGGATCATGTGACCCTTTTCTTTATGATTCAGACCATCCTGGCACTATTAAAAAGTCCCATTTCTTTACGACATCTCATCTACTAGTACTCAAGTGAGAGTTGTAATTTGAGGAGGAGTTCAGAGAGCCATAACTGGGAGCAAACAATGTAAATAGCAGTAGGGTAGGCCTATTGCATTAGTTCTGGAGTCTCAAATAATTAAAAATTAAACTTAGGTATAGGTCAGAAATTGCAAGTTTACCAACCTTCCCCCCACCCCCCAAGTACAAAAAGACTGAACAGCTGCAAAAGCTGATGCAGACATTAAGGCTTTACCAAAGAAAAACGTGAAAAGCTTTGGCAGTTTAAAGCACCATTTTTACAAAAATCAAGGTGAGGGCTAACATTTGCTTTGTGTGAGTATTGTAGAATTGATTTTTTTCTGCTAGTCATGGTGGACCAATGATATTTCAAGACATATTGCCATACAGATACATTCAAGCTGTGCCTAATATTGGCATCTTTTTGTCCACCCGCAGGGTCAAAAATGAGTGATTGTGTAACAAAAGCTGAAGTTTTATTTACACGATTTCTTTTGGAACATAACATCCCTCTTACTAGCAGTGACTAAGTTAGATCTTTATACAGGAAAATGTTGTCAGACTCCAAAATTGCCAAGAGTTACAAGAGTGATTCCAGAAAAAGGACCTGTATTATACCATGGACAATCACACCAAAAACAATTGAAAATGTACAAAGTATGATAGAAGCACATGAACAATATTTTGGTTTGGCACTGGATGCTAATCTGGATAAATTGAAGATTATTTTCCAATTATAGTAACATATGAACAACCAGAAATTGGCTTTGCAATTACTGAGTTTTTAGATATGGTTTCTTACACATTTAATAAATCTCAGGAATTGTTTGATATAACCATCAACATGCCTTCAAAACACAATGTTGACTGCAATAAATGTGCTGTATATTCATTGGACAATACTACAAGCACAGAGGACAAGCATAAGTGTATATTGACTCAAATTAAGCAAACAGTGAGATTGTATGCTGTGAAGTAATTCTGCTACCTCATGGCAGGACATGCATCAAAATCACTGCAGATGAACACTGAGTATTGGATCAAGAACATTTACTACCACTTTCTGAGAAGTGTCAAATGTGGCACCCCTGAATTAATATATAGCATTTTACTATACTAGTATGAAGAAAATTGTCAAGGATGTGGAAATTTGCAGGCTATCTTTGGAGGGATCAAAGTACCTTTGCTACTTGGATGAGCTGAATGCCTACTTTGTCCTCACCTTTGAGGAAAAAGAACATAGAGGGGCTGCGAGGCCATGGGAACTAAAAATACTAAGCTTCAGGAATGTTTTGATGAAGGCGTATTTACTGTTTTTTGCAATAGGGTGCCCATGCTTAACAAATTCAATTTGCCCCTCCAAATTGAAACACACAGCAATCATGACACTAAAAAAAAAAAGATCTTCTGAGATTTGTGCAATCCTCTGTGTTATGAAACTAAAGCACAAAGACTTTTCTGTGCAGTTTACAGCAGATGAAGAGTTGTGAGCTTGTGAAACATGTAGCTCTGCAAGAAAGTAAAACATGACTGATAGAAGGCCATATAAAACATTATTGTTGGAAACTATGCAGGTTTTTTGTGAAGCACTGGATTACATGGAGAAGGCAATGCCTTCATAAAATGATTTACATAAGAGCTGGGGTCTTTTAATCCAGCTAGAGGCTCACAACATCTTTACATAATATAGGGGTGATTATTAATCAATTTCCTGATGTGATCAGTGTGCTTTCCAAATATAGGGATTATTAAATATGTGTTGCACTATGTGACGGGGCGGCTCCGCCCCGCACTGAAGCAAGCCAACAAACTCT
>ML686006.1:4828624-4840926 GCA_007922175.1 Pelusios castaneus | reverse complement strand
CTGTAGGGGGCGCCCTTCACGCCCGCCCGTGACGCGGGACTGTCACACACTATCTGAATATGATAGTGCTATGAGAACTGATACATTTTGCCATTAAATATCATATTAATAACCCAGTAAGTGGCCAGTTAAAATTACCTGTGCTTCTAAATCCTGTAAAAATCATATCCTGAATCCCTCACAGCAATGTTTCATATGAGACAATTTAGTATAGTATAGAAAATAAAGCACTGACATGAGAAGTTCATTGGGAAAAAGAACCTCTCACCCAGCAACCTGGATCCAATGCATATGAAGAGACACCACCAGTAAGGAATACATTATGTGCTATACTGGCAGTTAAATCAATATCTTGTCTCTCATGAAATGTAGTCAGTGGCAGCCTTCACTTGAACTGTGCAGAAAATGAAAATCTGCTGCAAATATCAGTTTGTTTAGCCAAAAGCAACACTGTGGAGTACTGAAAGAAGTCACTTTTATATAGCTAATTACTTTCTTTTCTTTTATCAGAACCCAGTCATTAAAAAAAAAAAAAAAAAAAAAAAAAAAAGATCTGGCAGCTAAATTTGTTAGTGGTGAAGACAAATAAAGAAACATTTATTGAGCTTAATTTCCTTTGTTATTTTGAACATCTTGGTATCAATACTGCACTGATTTTTTTTATTGTATCCTGCATTAGCCACTTGAAATGTTGAGGGATATGCAAATCCAATTTACTTTCCAGGACTGGGACCAGAATGTGTTGTGGTGTCTGAGTTGTTTTTTTATAGCACCTTGACCTCCATGATGACAGCTAATTGAGTATGAAGTAAAATGGGGTGCAGGTTAGAAGTGAGGAAATGGCAGAACTTGTACAATGCATTCTTATTCCCAGGCATTTCTATTTGCTATACAAATAATAATAATGCTTGGCACCTTTGTCTGTCCACTTCTGGTCTTCAGTAACTACAATTAGAAAAGCAAGAATTCCGAAAGAGGCAGATTCCATATGCTGTACAGTTAAATACATCATAACATACAACTGCTGTAAAAGTAAGATGAGTACAGTAGCATAAAATAATTTCTGTGAGTCACTGTTTCTCCATGTAAATGCTTTTTCCCATTGCAAACATAGGTATGAAATACTGAACTCACTAACGTAATATGCACTCGTGGTTGTCCTTGACAGCCGCTCACATTGCATTTATGCAACATAGCGCACCTTCCTCTGCAGAGGTTCAAATGTATTTCAAGTAGCATACGAATTAGCCTTGCATTAGTATGTTGTCAGTTGGCTTTCACTCTTTTCTCTGCTAACAACAGGTAGTAGAGGAAAGGAGTGGAGGATTAGAGTGAGATTTTTCTCTTTTAGAACTTTTCTTCACCACCCCAGCTGAAAGAGTTTGTCAGAAAACTTGGTTCACTGAGTAAAAGAGAAAAAGGCCCATCAATAGTATATCAAGCAACATGGAAAGAGCAATACTTGCTTGACAAGTCATAGAAGAGGCATTTTTAGTGATCTCAAGAATAAGGACACAGAGAAAAATAATCAGAGCAGTCCAAATATTTGCTGCCTGGTGTGCTTCACTAAATCAATCCCTGCTTATTTTTCTTGCCCACTGAGCTCATGGTTTGTTCAGTTTTTGGAAGAATCAACAGTAAGGAGAATTGACCTGGATGTGCCTCCGGATCAGCTTCTGTGATACTGAGGTTACGTGATGGGATTGAAACAGCAAGCACCTATCATCTGAAACATGACTGGATGAAAAATAATAAAACTATTACTAATAAAATAGCATAATTTCCACTGTTTGTTTCTGTCCCCTTTAAGGAATGCCGAGTTTCTTGAGGTTCCTGGAAGATAGGCCTAATTTAGCTCTCATTAACGTCTATGCAAGACCTTCCATTCACTTTAATGATGGGAGTTGAATCAAACCCTCAGGGCCCATTTGTCTTCCCATTGAACCACTGCAAATCATATATAAACCATTGCAATCAATTCATTATTTGGAATTTACACTGCTGTCACTGAGAACAAAATCTGCATCTCAATTTACTCTAAAATGCCTTGTAATTGTTACTGAAGCTCCTTTATAGCAGTGTAGATTGTGAAGTCTACTTAAAATGTGCATGAAACACGATGTTCTCTGGAATTTGGAGGCTGAAATGCCATGATTTTTGTGAGGGATAGGGCAACCTCTTTGAGGAGATGCTAATGAAATGACCAAAGAAGTAGAAAAACAATCAAGACAAGATGAAATTGCAAAGGTTGAGGAAAAAGAAGATTTCAGGGACTCAATGATCAACAGTGTCAGAGCATCAATGCGGTAAAGAATGATGAAGATGGAGCAGGTGCCCTGAGATTTGGCAATAAAGAGATTGTGATAGACTTTTTGAAGACAGTTTGTAGAATTTTCTTAAGTGAGACCTTGTTAACTATATTAATTGTTTTATTTAAAAAAAAACTTATTTTGTGAGTGGTAAGTTATTCTTGACCTGAATTCCAGACGTATATGAGATAGGTTACATTTTTTTTCTTATAAAACCTGTGTTGGAAAGGTTTTTATCTCTTAACAAGCAGGACATTGGCATTTAAAATTTTTCTGGGTAAGAACTATAATACTGTTTCTACTTTGCCCTAAAATCTCCCAAATCAAATATGTGTTGGCAAAAATACATTCACTGTTTCTGAAGTTCTGTCAGTGACTGAAAATTCTCACCATCATTTTAAAGCTTTGTCCATTTTATAAAAGAAAACAAATATTTCCTTGATCATTCTGCCATCTGAACTAAGGTCTAGTCCCACATCATTGAAATTCACATGCCTATCTGATCTTGCCAGAGGTCACAGAGCTGTTAGGACCAGGTCATTTCTAATAATTTTTCAATTTAGAAAGATATCTTGCTTGCCCTATATCTATTTCCAAGGTGAAACAGGACACATAATGAAATACTCACAGAAATCTATATGACATTTTTCATTCAGAACTTTATACATTATCATATAACATACATCACTGTGCATATAGATAAAGAAATAGAGGTAAGACCGCTAGCCACAAACTTAATTCCGGCTTTCTCGTTTTTGCTTAGTTTAAAGCCTCACTGCATGTGATTTTGGGTTTTTATTTGTATATTGAATATTTCCTCTTAACATTTTTGAATTCCATACAGTAAGGGATCAATCATGTCCCTATGTTTTTGGCAATAGAGTTCCCTGGCAACAGAATGATGCAGTTTCACTTGGGAGAGGGGGTGACAAGATTCCAGGGAATCACACAAATGGCTTAGTAACCCCTGTGTGCATAGAGTTATGTCCCACAGAGTCTAGTTGCAAAGCAATTGGCCGAGGTGTAAGAAGATTGGGAGAGGTGAGGAGAGTGAGGATTGGTGGGGCAGGACTTATTGTGCACATCTTTCTTTTCTCTGCTTGAAACATACAAGTGGCTACACAGCATGAGGTGAAAAGGGGGGGCGTGTCTCCCCACTATTCTCCATTGCACATCTGCCTAGGATCCAGTCAGACTAATTGCACCAGCTGCTGGCCAGATGATTTACTCCTGAATGATGGCCAAATGCAGATATGTAGCACCAAATGCAGAAGATGAATATTCCTCATCTGCTTGCATCAGGTAATTTGAAACAATGTCATGGCTGGCTTAGTACTGACACTGTGTGGATTTATGGGTGATTCACTGATCCAGTCACTTCTATATATCATACCCATGAAGTGATTTATAACTACCCTCAGAATGAGGGGAAATACACATTTTAAAGGGGTAACAAACACTTCTATTTAAATTGCTGAATACTTTTAAAACAAAGTCAATGGGAGATAGATTAATCATTGCAATAGGCACTTAATACCCACACAAATGTATAAAAGCAATGGAATCTTTGTGATGTTAAAGTAGATATTACTTGTATTAAACATAAGACAAAAGGAGACTAAATTAAGATGGTGAATCAGGAGCTGTGTGTGTAATGATAGCAAAATGTAATTACTTAAAAATAACATCTTTTTTTTTAAAGAAAAAAGAAATTTCATTCAAATGTTGATGGATGCCTCTGAATTTTTTTTTTTTTTAATATTTTAAATATTTGGAAGCAGTTTCCTGCAAAGAGGGTCCTTGAAACATAAAAGTTGGTGCTGTATTTAAACTTCCACAATGTTTAATTGTGTTGCTATCTAGAATTCACATTGAGCATGTCTGTATCATTCTTGCAGTAGCCAGTGAATTTTGTGCAACAATTTCATTTTTACACCTAGCTTTTGGCAGGGCATTTAATATTTTTTTGTGAAACTATGATCAAATGTTAAGACTTCAAGGCAACTTATGTTCATTGGAAGTATGTCTGACATTAGGCCACTGGAGTCAAATTACAATTCTTAATAACACAAAAAAATCCTATTAAATGTGAATCCTGTTTGTTTAATTAAAGCTTCTGGGGGGTAAAAGCATAAGGGCCCAGTCCAAAGCCAATGGGACTCTTCCTGTTTGCTTCAGATGACATACTTGGACTTTGACTCAGACTCAAAGGGCTTGAACACAGAAAACTGAACTGAATACAGAAAAATAATGCTGGTATGTCATAGCTTCCAACCACCATCACATCTAATCACCTCCAGGATATTACTGATATGAAAATTCTCCCCTATAATTGATCTAAAAATTCCACTGAATTGAAATTACTTCCCCCATCATTCATATGTATAAATAATGAGGGATATGGACATCTTTAGTCTCTAAAAATGTAGGGATTACACTAATAAAAAAGGAAACATTGGCTTTGTCTATACGTGCAAGTTAGGTTGACTTAAGGTGTCGACCTAACTTAGTCCCTGTCCACACTAGGCTTTCATTAAGTTGACTTAAGAAATTCCTTAAGTCAACTCAATGAGAGGTTACGTCGACTTAATAAGAACCACTGGTTAGGTCGGCCTAACCCTTAGGTCGACTTCTTAGGTCAACCTCAGCACAGTGTGGATGCTTAAGTCCACTTTATTAGGCCGACCTAACGGCAGTTAGGTTGACTTGCTAAGTCCCCGTTCAGGGGAAGCACTTTTTTTAAGTCGACCTAATAAAGTCGACTTTAAGTCGACTTAACAAAGTCGACCTAACTTTTTGTAGTGTAGACATAGCCATTGAGTTTAGATCAGAAGCACATTTATTTCACTTAATTGGAAGTGGATAAATTTAGGAACAATACAAAAATACTCTATGTGATATTTAACAGGCGTTTTTTTACATCTATCCCCAACCCCAGATTAAAAAATTGTCTGTCTCCCTATCATTTCATTTATTTTCAGATTATTCAATTAATCTGTCATCTTTCTGTATATGCATACACACATTTGATGGATTTCATATATTCTCCACCACTCTTATCAACATTTCAGAATGTTTTGATCTTGATTTCAACTTTGGAAAGGTGCTTACCCTTTTTCTTTGGATAGTTTTTTAAGCTGCCATCATAGGACTTCTTAGCTGGGTGTAGGCATTGTGTAAATAACAAGTATTTCTTGGCTATATTCGTATATACCAGCATATTCATGGTCTGATGCAAGTTGATGAGGAGTAGGTATCGTCTGTCCTCAGGAAGAACAAGGCTGAAGAAGAAAGGAAGGAGAAATGGAGGAGAGTTATGATTTTTTTTTCTGCTTATTCCTCTTCTTCCAACTTCACTGTGAGCCAAGAGTGGGGCCAATGGCTGAGAGTGAGAGCTGATGGCCAAGGGTGGGAGTGGGGCTGGTGTTCAACATCAGAGGGCCAGCAATTGAGAGCAGGGGCTTGTGGCCAAGAGAGGGGACTGGTGGCCTAGAGTGGGGACCAGCAGCTGAGCCACAACTGGGAGTAGGGCAATAGCTAGGGCAAGGGGTTGGGAGCAGAGTCGGGGCTGCAGGGGTTTGCTACCAGAGTGGAGCTGGGGTCAGAGTAGGGCTGGGCGGTGCTCCCTCTCCATCCCATCATGGGGGCTGACTTGGGCTTCGCTGCACCTCCCTATAAGTTTCTCTGTCCTCCCTTAGGGGGGCACATCCTACAATTTGGGGACCACTGTACTAAGACTTGGATCCACATAGATACTTAAATTCCTTGTTCTTGGATTTAGGTGCCTAAGTCCTGTATTTAGGCATTACTGCAATCTACAAAACTGCTCGGCTTCTACCTACACCTGTTCTTTGCTGTAAAAGTTTCCAATGGGCCTAGATCTGTGCATGTGCACTAATGACCCACTGTAGGCACCTGGCCACTTCTCACCTGCTTATGCCCCAGTTTGATACATGTATAGGGAAGGATAGGTGCCTTGCTGCTTAATTCACATGCAGGGCCTAATTTGGTAGAGACAGCTTTAGAGGCTGCCTAACTTGAAATGGTGCTGGTGGTGGCGACAGCAGCCCCCTTATAACCTTTCCTCTAGTGAAACAAACAAGGAGTCTATTGGCATTTTAAAGACAAACAAATTTATTTATCATATGAGCTTTCACGGGAGAAAATCTCACTTCGTCAGACGCTTGAAGATGGACAACTTACAGAATGGGAGGAAAATAAATGCACAGGGGTGTAAGTCATAGAATCAGGTTAGTCTGTTACAGTAAATCAAAGCAGTTGTTTAGATTCAAACAGTGGAAAACAGCATATTAGAGGCAGGTGAGATAAAATCACCTGTTGTAATAGTAGGGATTTGGGGTTCTTTTCTTATTACCATAGGTGATTTTACCTCACCATCTCTCTAATATGCTGTTTTCCACTGTTTGAATCTAAACACCTACTTTGATTTACTGATTTTCTCCCACAAAAGCTCATGTGATGAATAAATTTGTTAGTCTTTAGAAGTGCCACAAGACTCCTTGTTTGTTTTGCTGAACTAGACTGACAAAGCTATTCCTTTGGAACTTTAGTCTATGGTAAGGCCACTGCCCTGTTATGTGGGAAACCCCTGGTTCAACTCATGCCTCTGAGTGATGAGAGTATGTTTTAACAGGAATCTGCAATCTCTCAGATGAATGCTTTCATCACGATATGAAGTGATTCTCACTCTCTTTCTGGACCGGTTAGTCCTTTAAGCTATGTCTACACTAGAAAAGTTAAGTCGACTTTATTAAGTCGAGTTAATAAGGTTAACTTAAAGTCGACCTTATTAAGTCAACTTAACAAAGTCACCTTAACTTTTCTAGTGTAGACATAGCCCCTTGTCGACCTTATTAAATCGACATAATCCTTTATGTTGACTTAATAAGGTCTACTTGGGAGCTAATCCCTGTCCACACTAGGGCCATGTACACACTACAGGAATAATCGCGCAACAAGCCCGTTGCGCTTTAAAAGTCACGTGGTTTTTCTAGCGCAGGATCGTGTACACACTCTGCCGCTTGTGACGGAACAGAGCCCCCCCCCCCTGCAATTCACGATTACACAAGAAACCCAATTGAATTGTGGGAACCTATCCCACAGTTCCATCCATCCTGATTTGGCGCTAAGAATCCTGGGTAGACGGAGAGTAGCGCTGAGCACCATGGGTAAAGTCTTGGTTTCCCATGGTGCATTCTGCTCCCCTTGCGTCACGAGAGTTGCTACTAGCAACTCGCGCCCATTTTCAACAGTAGCGCATTGCTTCCTGGAAGTCCTTTGGCAGCAACATGGATCTAGGTCTGATCTCGACTGTCGCCTTCAGCATAATGAATACATCTCAGCTGGTGGCACAGTATGCGTTCAGCTCTGAATCAGAGCAGGATTCGGATGACCCTGGGCTGGTGACTGCCATGCAGAACAACAACACCGCATTGCTGAGCTCCTTCACAGAGCATCTCCACACGGTGCACCGCCAGTTCTGGTCACGAGAGACAAGCACCGAGTGGTGGGACCGCATCGTTTTGCAGGTGTGGGATGATGACCAGTGGCTACAGAACTTTCGAATGCAGAAAGCCACATTCATGGAACTGTGTGAGGAGCTAGCCCCTGCCCTGCTACACAAGGACACCAAAATGAGAGCCGCCCTCACCGTGGAGAAGCGTGTCGCAATCGCGCTGTGGAAAATGGCGACTCCAGACTGCTACCACTCAGTCGTGAATCAGTTTGGAGTTGGCAGGTCGACCATCGGGTTAGCACTTTCACAAGTGTGCAGTGCCATTAATCGTGTTCTGCTCCGGAGGACAGTGACGTTGGGCAACATGTGGGAGATCGTTGATGGATTCGCGGCCATGGGATTCCCGAACTGTGGAGGGGCAATAGACAGCACGCACATCCCTATTCTCGCTCCGGAGCATCTTGCGACTGAGTATATTAATAGGAAGGGCTACTTCCCCATGGTGCTTCAGGCACTCGTGGATCACAGGGGGCCTTTCACGGACATAAATGAGGGGTGGTCGAGTAAGGTGCATGATGCTCGCATTTTCCGGAACACGGGCCTGTACCGGAAGTTGCAGGCAGGGACCTTCTTCCCCGATGATAAAATTACTGTTGGGGATGTGGAGATGCCCATAGTCATCATAGGAGACCCAGCCTACCCACTGATGCCTTGGCTCATGAAGCCCTATACTGGAAATTTGGATCCCAGCAAGGAGCGCTTCAATTACCGGTTAAGCCAGTGCTGAATGACCATAGAGTGCACCTTTGGGCGCTTAAAAAGCCGCTGGCGCTGTTTGTACGGGAGGCTAGACTTAAATGAGGACAACATTCCAGTCGTCATTGCGGCGTGGTGTGTCCTACATAACCTCTGTGAAAATAGGGGAGAGAAATTTCCCCCTTCATGGGACGTGGAGGCTGAGCGGCTAGAGTTTGCCTTCCAGCAGCCAGCCACTAGGAGTATCAGGGGGGCACAGCTGTGAGCTGTCCACATAAGGGAGGCACTTAGGGTGCATTTTAGTGATGGGGACTCATAGGACGCATTGCATCACTGTGCTGTAGTGTTCCCAAGCACTATTGGGTGCTGATTGGGGGGTGGAGGGACGGTGCCGGTGGGCGTGTACTGTACTATGCTCGAATGAGTGAATACTAAACATGCAACAACTAATCTTATTGTATATCAATAAAGACACTGTGCAAAGTTCAAGTGATTCAATTTTATTATTATAAAACATTAAATATTTACAGTAAGCAGTGCCTGCAAAAGGGGCTATAGATGCGTGTAGGTGTGTGTCTCAATGCCATAGCTTGGTGCAGGAGTGGATGTAACATTGTACCAGGAGGGTCCCTGGGCTTTAAAGAACTGCTTTGAGGGAGAATGGGGCATGGGGACAGAAAGTGTTGCTCTGGCTGCGGTGGGGGGGGGGGGTGAGCCTGGAGCAGCTGGGTCTGCAGACCAACCATGGTCTTCAGCAGTTGGGTCTGCTCCTGTAGGATGCTTATGAGGGCATCCTTCTGCTTCTGCCTCTTCACATTGTTTTCTTTGTGCTCCTGCCGGCACTCCTGCCTCCATTGTCTAGTCTCCCTTGCTGATGCCTCGTTGGACTGCATCAGCTCCTGGAAGATATCCTCCTTGCTCCTGGGAGGCCTCCTCCTTATCTGTCTCAGCCGGTCAGCTGGCGCAGACCACCGACCGGCGAAGGTCGTTTCTAAGGAAAAATGAAACATCATAAGTAGTGCTATTGTTCTCACTTTGGTTAAGGAGCCGGTAATATGCTCTCCCTCCACATTCCGCTGTGCCCACGGGACAGGGCATTGCCGGGGACTGAAAGGGCTTTTGCAAAGGGAGGTTTGGGTTGCCGAGACAAGACACACAGCTCCGTGAACTATTTGCAGTGCTTTGGGTGATTAGTTCACATACGGCACTGCCATGGAAGCCGATATCTCGCTGCTTAGAGTGCCTCTGCAAGCCAGAATGCATATCCTGCATGTCACTGGTTTTCAGCCAGGACCGTACGCAGCAGGCTTGTGCGCAGCCATGGTTCCCACTGCTGTGCTTTGCAACTGGCGAGGGAGAGTATCCCTCTATGGGGGAGGGGAAACAGTTGCTCTCCCATCGAATTTAACTAGGAGGCTGTGGAAGTACATCGAGGACACCTTCAGTGATCTCAATGGAGAGGATTTCTTGGCAATTACAGCATGCATTGATGCACTGCTCATGTAATGCGGGGTAAACCCCCCCATCCAAAAAAGAAAAGAAAGGATGAAACTCAAAACGCCTATTTCCTGCCCGCTCTTCATTTGCCCACAAAGCTTATCCAGCTAGCATAGAAGCCACTTGTGATGAAACTTACCAGAGCTCCCCTCTACTGCATCCAAAGACAGTATGAGAAGGAATCTGGGCAGCATGTCAGGTGGCATGGAGAACAGCTCCTGGCTCCCTAGGTCAGCTGCACTGCTTTCACCCTCCAGGTCATCTTCCACCTCCACGTCCTCATTGACGAATTGCTCGTCACCGTCTGCTCCAGTATCCTTTTCATGGGGGGGTGCTGACCTGTCCACAGGAGCTTTTGGGGTGGTTGTGGGATCCCCGCTCAGGATTGCTTCTAGCTCCTTGTAAAATCGGCATGTAGCCGGCGCTGAGCCGGAGCGCCGGTTTGCCTCTCTGTCTCTGTGGTACGTAATCCGCAACTCCTTCACCTTCGACCTGCACTGAAGAGTGTCTCTCTCGTACCCCTTCTCTGCCATGGCCCGAGAAATCTGGCCAAAAATATTGAAATTCCGCCGGCTGCCACGTAACTGTGCCTGCACAGCAGACTCTCCCCAGATGCCTATGAGATCAAGCACCTCGGCTGTGGTCCAGACTGGAGCACGTTTGCTGCGTTGAGCCGCCATTGCTCTTGGAGTACACAGCTGCAGCTGCACTCCACACCAAGCAAACAGGAAGAGTGAAGAATTCAAAAATTCCCGGGAATGATGGGAGGACGGGTACAGTCATGTCACAGCCACAGAGTGCAGAAGGAAGTGCAGAAGGGATGGAATTGGAATTCTGGGACATTTCCGGAGGTTTCATATTGCGCGGCAACCATACACACACGAACTATCGCAGAACAGCTGTTCCGCGGTAGTCACTACCGCCCTCGTTTTGGTGGTTTACATGTTGCGCGGTAAGACGGCTGTTACTGCGCAACAACATGCATTTGTGTGTGGACGCTGTGCCTGTTATTGCTCAATAACGAGTGTTATCGTGCAATAACTTTGCAGTGTGTACAAGGCCTAGCTTAGGTTGACCTAATAAGGTCGACTTAATTGTTAAGTTGACCTAATATGAGGTGTTATTAAATTGACTTAACCTTTCCTTAAGTCAACTTAAGGAACTGCTTAAGTCGACTTAAGGAAAGCCCAGTGTGGATGCGGCTTTGTTTAGGTCAACTTGAGCCTCCTTAAATCGACTTAACTTGTAAGTGTATAGTCACCCTTTGTTATTTGTAGTGCCTTTAAATCCCTTTACAGATCTGGGTTTAAGGGATTAAAGTCAAGAACAACTATAGTCAGTATGGGCTGGCAGAAAGAAAGGCTACAGTCAAAAACCAATTAAAGTCCTAAAGGAAGTGCAGAGCTATTGCTATAGAATGAGAAAAGTACTTCTGGTAATATTGATCTCAATTTTCTATTAAAAAAAGCCTCATCTGTCCTCAAGTTAATTTGTTAATAAAAAGGTAGCAAATTTGTATGAATATTTTGTTGTATTTCTCTAGTTCATTTACTTTATCTTATCATTTCACTTCTAAAATTAACAACATTTGAGGTGATTGGGCAAATCTCAAGGTATTACTCGTACTTCTAAATCTTTCAGTTTTCTTCTTATGATATCCAGAGAAATCTAGAAGAGATGAAATAATATTTTGGTTCATTCAGTATATGTAATGTATACCACTACTTTTAGGTAATACTTGATACCAAATAAGTCTCTAATAAGATTTAATTGGGCTTTCATAGTTCCATACAAAAACTATGGTGGTAACACATGAATTGAATTTATTTTGAGACTTTACTCAGGTCCTTTGTGAATTCTATTTGAAAAGATCCTCGTAAAATACATTAACTGTAGCCTGTAGCTTGATGTCATTAATTCTTGTCAACAGTGTTTCTTCAGCTCTGAGCCACTTGTCACTTTGGAGTCAACAAAGCCACTGATATATTTTTAGAAAAAGAGAGAAAGAACGGAAATAAATAGCACAAGTTCAATATCTCAAACAAAAAAGTACACTCTATGGGTCAAATCTTCAGCTGTAAAAAAAAAGGCAAAGGAACTATGCCAATTTATATAAGCTGAGAATATGACATTCACATCTATATAGTTCCCTCTTCCTGTGAAATTAAGTTTGCTAAATTGATCTGGGACTTGCAAAAACAACCTTATTCAGATTCCAAAGGGGTAGCCGTGTTAGTCTATTGTAGAAAGACAAAAGAGTCTTG
>ML686006.1:4790785-4828614 GCA_007922175.1 Pelusios castaneus | reverse complement strand
TCATGCGATTAATAAATCTGTTAGTCTTTAAAAGTGCCACAAGACTCCTTTAACCTTATTCAGAGTATTTCTATCAGGTCAGCTTCCGATCTTATGCAGAATTTGGAAGTTAGAGGTATAAAAATAACTTTTCTTCTAATCTTTTTCAAACAATGAAAATCTTGCTGGAGTTTAGTTTGAGCAAAACATTCAAGGAGCTGGTGTGAAGATTTGGAGAATCTGTCCACGAATCTTCTGAATTCTGGCTGATTCTACGAAGCCATTATGTAATTCCTGTATTTGTGAATACCTCATGTATATGTTATGTAATGGATGTACTGATGGACCTGAAGGAATACTCACTCGAGCTGCTTAAAGGGTCTTGAACATTGGCCATTTACTCTTGGTCTGCAACAGCTGTTTTAAAAAGTGTGGACATTGGGCAAAGTACCAGCAAAATAGAAAGATGTCATCATAGTATCTTAGTACATACGTAAAGGGTCTTGTGCTGAGTTTGGCAACTACAGGCTGATTTCATTGTTATCAGTCCATTGAAAGGTCTTTGCTCATGTTTTAATTGGTATCTTGTGGACACTCCTTAACAGATATTTTCATCCACAGTAATGGAGTTTGACTATTGGGAGGTCAATAATGGACACTGTTCTTACCCTTCAGCTTCTGACTGAGCTGGACCAAGATTTTAAGCACTCATTTCACATGGCATATTTCAACATCAGAACAGCTTTTGATTCAGTTGACAGGGCAGCACTTTGACTCATACTGAAAGGACTGAGTGTTCCAGGTGTTTTGCTAAACCTGATGTGTGATCTTCACACCAGTACTGGTGCAAGAGTGTGCAATGATTCTCTGCTCTTGCCATGTTTCTGTTCATCCTGAGGAGTGCCGTAGGCATGCCTTCTTGCTTCAGCTGTATTCTATCAAGCTAATAACTGGAAATTAGAACTTGATGCTCCATAGGTTGGAGTTCATTTTTCAGAGTATTTAGCATCATTTGACAATACACTAAAAACATTGCTTTCATTGACTTCAGTTGCAGCTACGAGTGCTCAGCACTTCTGCAAAGCAGACCAAAGATCTCCAGTCAGGCACCCAGAAAAGAGAAAGACACAATTAGTAATCACCCATGAAAAATCTGGTTTAAATGACATACCCAGCACACACTGGTACTCTTTGCAGGGATAGAATCCATTTCCCCAAGGCAGCACTCAAATACCATAACCCAGAAGCTGCCCTTTCTTTCTCTTCTGCAACCGCTTGCCTCATTCACTGTATGTAGGAAGGGAATGATTAGATTTTTGTCAGTGAATGTAAGTAAAGGTCAGTTTCACAGCATGCACACAAAGTGATAAAGAATATTTCCATTGAAATGTACAGATAGGCAAGTAAGGAAAACTGCTGCTTGAGAACTTATTAGAGCTTGATTTAGGGACATCTATTTAGTGTTTTTTCACAAGCGGTGTTGGCCATTTGTGTTTTAATCATTATAGAGCTTTTACTTTTTGAATCTCAATGACTACTACTGTCTGACCCTAAAATTAAAAATAGAGAAAAAATGTGAGGAAAAAAGACCCAAATGCATAATTTTGGGCAAATGCAAAAAATTAAAGCAACACAAATCTTAAAAAAGACTTAAAATAAACATCAATATTATCAGTCTAAATTATATATATAATCTAATCTGTCAAGTTAACTATCTGCCTTCCATCTTCTGCAACAAATAAAGATGTTTCCTAGAGAAGACAGTGTCCTTCGCTATGTAGCCTTGTTTTACCCTCAGAACAAGCCCATCCTCTGCACTGAAAGAGGCACTGGGTGTGTATAATTCTTCCCCAGACTCCGCAGGTCTGGGGGAGAAGGGAGCCACAGCCTGAACTCCCTTCTAGCTGGGACCCTGAGCGGTTCTTTGGAGAAGGGAGCCAGGAGAGCAGCCTGCTGCTTCTCAGTCCTGGCAGAGCCAGCTGTGCGCCAACTGGTTCTCGCCGGGACGAGCCGCCCGCCTCCCAGGCTCTCCAGCCAGGGTTCCAGCGGGGGACCCCTCCTGCTGGAGCCCTGGCTGGGGAGCCCTTCTCCCCGGACTGTTGCTCCCCTGGCAGGGAAGCTGCGGGTCTGGGGAGAAGGGAGCAGGGGCTCCCCAGGGGACCAGGGAGCCACAGTGGCTTCCTTCTGCCAGGGAGCCATGCGGGGCTCCTTTGTCCCCCCTGCCCTAAGTCAACCAAGTCAATTTAGGGCATCTACACTAGCTAAGTCGACTTAATAAAGTCGACTTAGATGCTAGTTCGAATTATAATGAGGTGCTATTAATTCAAACTAGTTTTTCCTTAATTACATTTAAGGAGCAGCTTAAGTCAAATTAAGGAAAGCCCAGTGTAGCCGTGGAGTAAATTAAGTCGACTTAAGCCTGCTTAAATTGACTTAATTTATAAGTGTAGACGCACCCGTAGAGTATAAGCAATTGGAAACAGGGTCTTATAATATGTCAGATTATCTTAATAATAGACAATGTACTTTATTTAGTTCTCATCTTTTATTATGGGCTATCAGTACAATAGCTCAATTATATATTGGGTTAAAACTTTTCCATCTTTTCTATCACTGCAAAGAAATGGGAAGCCAAAAGGCACCAAGAATGTGGATTGTCACCCCATCCACTTCTACTGAATCGCACTCCCATAACCAAATTGGAAGAGGAAAGGAGGCAGGTTAGGGGAAAATATATTTCCATTCTTTCTAACTAGAGCTTTTAAATCTCCTGGAATGTGGAGGAAGAATCTCTTCTCAATCTTCATGTTCTTGAATTCTTCCTCATTCAATGGCCAATAGGGAAAAAGCTTTCTGGCCCAACATGAAAAAATTAGTGTCAGTGCCTTAGGGGCAATTTTTAAAATTAGACTTCCTTAATACTTTACAAATTTTGAAATACTGATAAAAATATGGGAGAGGTGTCCAAATTTTTCCTCCTTTTTTTTTTTTTTTTTTTTTTTTTTTTTTTTTTTGACAAGCAATGGAACTGTTTGAAATTTCAACAACAAAAGGCAGGAAAAGATTTTAAAATAACTTGCCCCATTCCACTATTTCCCTCACTGTTAGTTGACTAGTTCTACTAAGAACTTAAATTAAAGCTGGTTCAGGAACATTTATGGGAGATCTTGATACCATATATTTTTATTTCACAGACAGTGAGTTCAACTATACAGTAATGGTAATACGTTTAAACAAAAATACTCATCATTTACTCTCTTAACCTACTCCTTACTATATAAAAGTTCTATGAATGATTCAAAAACAGTTTGAGAAGAGACTTTAAAGTTATTTTTTTAAAGACAGAATGGTACTACCACAGAATCAATATTTTTTTCTTTTCCATTCAGTAGAAATCCAAGAGGCATCTTGAAAATGAAAAAGAAACAAAACACTGCAGGAGAAGTGAAATGTAAATAAAATTATTTGGACATATAGTTTTCCTTATTTTCAATTACTTGCTACAATAGAGATGCTATTGGATATTCACATCAGTGGTATAATCTTCTATATCAGGAGTCTTCCAGGCAATGTGATTGAGGCTTGGGCTATATATGGAAGATATATGAGGTAAATGAGTGGACTGAACATGTGCTACAATTATATTTTCATTATTTCCCTTATGCAAGATATATTTTCCTGATATGCTCCTTCACATTGTTACATTTTCTAATACCTGAATAAAGTCTCCATTGAACTCAGGCAAATCACCAAGTATGATTATTGAGCAATACAACAAAATGAACCTTCTTCTCCAGTAAAAAAGCATGTTGTATTTTCACCATATTTTCCCATTGCTGTGCTATGTCTGTTTCTTTAATGAGCCTATTCTAAATTTTGGATAGCTCTTCCAGGTTCCTGGGTTTTTCTCCCCAGATACTGTATAAACTGAAAAGCAGAGAGAAACATTTCAGCAGAGGAATGATGGTACTGTCTGGTGGAATAGCAATAAAATGGGATTAGATGACCCATAAAAGAGCTTGTTAGGTTAGAAGACATTCCTATAATTTCTCATTTTCTGATGTGTGGTTAAGCATTAGTAATGTTTTAACAGGTAGGTCTTAGATGTAGTAAATTCAGATAGCTTTATATTTAAATTGCTAGGCACAAACTGATGTCTCAATAATTCTTTCTAGCAGTTTACCTCTACAACTAACTAATAATAGAAAATCTAGGAAGTAGATGGGGGTGGAAGTTTTTTAAAATGATCCTGAAAAATACGTCAAGTTGTAAAATCTCTGATGGGGGCTTACAGTCCACAACTGTAGACTGCCATTTTAACAGTACATATGGGATTCCTTGGGAACATGAGCAGAAGAATGTTCTCCCAAGTCACCTACTCTTTAAATTAATTATAGCTATACATCAGAGTATCTAATCAATAATTTGCAATGTTTACGTTTTACACTTACAGCTATATGACATTTAAAATTAGAAGGCAGATTCTCACTGTTGTAAAAGCAGTTATGCCACCTCATTGGAATATTTTTGTTAGTCCTCAATTCAAATGGAGACTTACTAATTCACAGAGCTATGTTGAAAAAGACAGGATCATAAATGGCCACATTTAAAAAATACTAATGCAAAACTGACGATCAGATATTCTGTTGTTTCTGAATATCACCTTTTTCTCTGAGTCTGCGACAAAGTACTCTAAGGAAGAAAAGCATTATTGACTTGATAGAATTTTCAGTTTGTTCAATTGAAATGGTTTGTCTGAAGCAAGTGTCCTACACAAATATCCCAAATTGAAAACTGTTCAATAAGCAAACTAGGAGGAGAGGGCAGTAGAGGGGGAATATCAACCCAATGTAGCGTTAGGGTCCTTGTGTATAATGGATTGGAAACACTGAGGGAGGGGGAAAAGAAAATCACCTGAAGATTAACTACAGAGTCCTGTAGTACTTTTAAAGACTAACAGAATTATTTATCGCATGAGCTTTTGTGGGAGAAAATCCCACTTCGCAATAAATAAATCTGTTAGTCTTTAAAAGTGCCACAGGACTCTGTTGTTTTTCTACAATAGACTAACACGGCTACCCCTTTGGAATTAACCTGAAGATTGTTAGTGGAAGACTCATGTATAGGATTAGATACTTGGATAGTAACTGACAAAACAAAGGTGATGGTCCAGGATGAGGGTATTAAAAAGCAAATGAAACTGAATACTCTTACCAACCTTCCCTTTCCTCTCCCCTCGACAGGATTCTTTCTATTTTTTGCAACAGAAGCGGTACTGGGACTCAAATATGTATTGCCTTTGATTTGATTTTATTGATTTGCCTATGATTTCCTTTGTAAAATATTTTCCTTTTAAAAGGCTATTCTGAAGAAGTTTTTTTAAAGATATGCATCTCAGACATATTATGCCAAATCATTGTTTACAATGCTTTCTGGTGCATTAGATGTAATCAGATTATGTTACGGAAGCTATATTCATAAGAGTTCTGCATAGCATGATTTATAAACACCTGAGGGTCAGGACACTTGGCTTACCATTGTTTCATCATTTCTAGCCAAATGGTTGTTTATATATCTGTGACAGCTCATCAGGCAATTTTCCAGGAGCCATATAATATGTAAAGCAGAAGATGAAAAAAGATCTTGCAGTCTATGGTAAAAAATATGAATTAAATCCCACAGAATAATCAGTAAACTGTTCCTTAACTACTGCTATTGGCGAGTACAGCTTTATCTTGTTTTCCTAGAAACTCTGATAGTGGTGGTACATATAATGTGCAAACATTTTTGGTCAGTGTCAAAGTTAGAATGAATCCTGATGAGTTGCAACAAGAAACAATTTTCTGAAATATCACCAGAAAAGGCAGTAGTTCTAACTCATTCAAATCAACTTGCAGGAAGATTGATGTGGTTATCAGAAGAAATATACAAGGGAAGAAATAGAACTTCTATTGATCTCTACTCAACAGCTATGTCTACACTGGCAAGTTAGTTTGAATTAAGGAAGCTTAATTTGAACTAACTTAAGCCTTGGCCACACTAGGCTTTCATTAGTTTGAATTAAGGGCTTCCTTAATTCGAACTAATAAATTCGATTATTCTTTTCGAACTAATGGTTAATTTGAAGTAGTTAGTTCGAATTAACCCAATGTGGCCATGTTAGTTCAAACTAAGCGCTTAGTTCGAACTAACTGGCACTTTCACCTTAATGCAATTGACTAATTCGAACTAAGCAAGTGCCATACATGGCACTTTCTTAGTTCAAACTAGCATACTAGTGGGCCAATGCTAGTTCGAATTAAGTTAATTCGAACTAACTAAAAGTAGTTTGAATAAGTTAGTTCGAATTAACTAATTCAAACTAATTTTAGTAAGTGTAGACGTAACCATTATGCACTAACTTCCTTATATCACTCACTATGGCAGTGTCTATGCTCTCAGTTATTTCAGTATAACCTATGTTGCTCAGGAGTGTGAATAAACTGTCCCCTGGAGAGATATAAATTAATTGAACATAAGTGCTGGTTTGGACAGAGCTATGTCAGTGGGATAATTTCTCTAAGCCCCTAATTCAGCAAAGCACTTATTTTTATGTATACGAATAGTACCATCAACTTCCGTCAGACTATCCAGGTGCTTAGAGTTAAGGACATGCTGGAGTGATTTGCTAAAAAGAATGAAAGATACAAATGAACACCTATAGCCTCCATTGATATTTGTTTCATTATTTTTATTTATAGGCTTTTCTATGGCATTCACCATTACTGTATCAGAGTGTATCACAAATATTAATATTGCCACTGGGTTTCCGCTCTGCCTGATACCTGAGATACTATGAAAAGTTATCGTTCTGATTATATATGATGGCCTCTACCAATGGCCATGATAGGTTCTTGAGCCAAGTTGAAAACCCCCCCCAAAACCTACAGCTATTAGTTGAGAAGATGAAAGTTTGTCCTGATGCATTAAGCATTGAGATATCATTCTCTTTGGCTTTTCTTTTGTGACTTTGTGGTTGTACGGACAATAAATAGGGCCTAGAGAAAAATGTTAAAGATTAATTTGGGTATGGCTAATCTATATAACTAAACCACGGTTGTATATATGCACGGCGGGATGTGGACGCAGCTCCTGCACGTGCATATAACTGACACAGCTGTGCGCGCGCAGCAGCTGAATCCACGTCCTGCTGCGGCCAGGCTGGGGAGATTCAAATCTCCTGCCCTGAGCATGCTCAGACAGAGTGTGCTCAGGGTGGGAGCGGCCTGGCCCAGAAGCGGCTCTGCCAGCCGTCGCTGCAGCTCCGAGCCTCTGGCCAGGTAAGGGGGCTGGGAGGAGGAGGAGGCGGCGGGCAGTGAGGCCGGGAAAGGGACAGGCCGGGAAAGGAGCATGGGGCAGGGGGACAGAGGAGCCGGGAAAGGAGCACGGGGCAGGGGGACAGAGGAGCCGGGAAAGGAGCACGGGGGAGGGGGACAGAGGAGCCGGGAAAGGAGCATGGGGGAGAGGGACAGAGGAGCCAGGAAAGGAGCACGGGGGAGGGGGACAGAGGAGCCAGGAAAGGAGCACGGGGGAGGGGGACAGAGGAGCTGGGAAAGGAGCACAGGGCAGGGGGACAGAGGAGCCAGGAAAGGAGCACGGGGCTGGGGGACAGAGGAGCCGGGAAAGGAGCACGGGACAGGGGGACAGAGGAGCCAGGAAAGGGGCCCCAGGCCTGATCTGGCCATGCTGCCTGCCCGTGATGGTGGTGGCAGAGGGGCAGGATCAGGCCTAAGGGACCGGCATGCGGTGGCGGGAGCACAGGGGCAGAATCAGGCCCGAGGGGCCGGTGTGCAGTGGGGCAGAATCAGGCCCGAGGGGCCGGCGTGCAGCGGAATAGGGGCAGGATCAGGCCAGAGGGGCCGGCGTGCAGCGGCAGAAGGGCAGGATCAGGCCCGAGGGGCCGGCGTGCAGCGGTGGCGGGAGCAGAGCGTGGCGGCCGGCAGCATGGCCAGATCAGGCTGTCCTGCTCTGCCGTCGCAGGCCGATCCCGGGCCTTTGTATCAGGGGTTAAGGTAAGGGGGGAACACGGAGACCAGGGGTGGGAATGGAGGGGTCTGGACTCGCGAGTCCATCAAGCAAAGGGTCAGGATGGGGGGCTGGGGAGGGATGGATGGAGTTAGAGGCCTGGGGAGAGGAGAAGGGGGCATGGGGACAAGGAGACTTGGTGGGGGCTGGGTCGTGGTGGGGGGACTGGGTGGGGGTGGGGGCTGGGGGTGTGGCCTAGCTGGGGGGCGGAATCTAGCAGGGAGTGGGCAGGAGGGCCACAGCCCCGGATCTGTTTTCTATCCAGCAACGCCCCTGCGCGTGATTACCATTCTTCAATTTGCGATTCTTTAGAGAATCGGGGGTTTACTGGTAATTACTCAGACTGGGGAAGAATGTGGCCAGTGTACAGGCACTCAAAGTACTAGTCCCATGAGAAACATTTCCAGATTGAAATATTTAGTTTTTCAGGCAATTTTTTTTGGTATTTGAATTTCTGGTGAAAAACTGAAATTTGCTGCAGGAATTTCTTTGTTTACTATTTATGCCAAGAATAATTTTTAATCTTACGCAATGTAGTTTGAGTTTGAGTTTGTGTTAGGTATTACTTATTTCTTTTGAAGGTTTCATTCATGTGTTAAACAGCCATATTTCAGAATGTTAGGATGATTACAGCAGACAGTGGTTGAATCTTTTTCGGTTTATTTTTGGCATCTGAGCAAATGGCAAAGATGCAAACTTCTTCTGTGCTCTTTTGGATGACAAATTCAGCAACTTGGACACAATATTTTGCAGTTTTCTTTTTCAGACATAGAATCAATATCACTATATCTGATCACATTTTCCCCTATATTGATGACTCTATATATTGAGATGGAAATAGGAGACAGACATGTTGAACGTCTCTGGGAAAAGATAAAAGGAGTAAAAAACAAGGGTGATGTCATGGTAGGCCAGTTAACCAGGAAGAAGAGGTGGAGGAGGCTTTTTTTCAACAACTAATAAAATCATCCAAAGCATAGGACTTAATGGTAGGAAAATTCAACTACCCAGATATCTGTTGGGAAAATAACAGAGGAAGGCATCAATTGTCCAACAAGTTCTTGAAATGTATTTGAGACAATTTATTTCAGAAGGTGCAGAAAGCTACTAGGGCAGAGGCCATTCTGAATTTTATTTTTTATGAACAGAGAAGAACTGGCTGAAAATTTGAAAGTGGAAGGCAGGTTGGGTGAAAGTAATCATGAAATGATAGAGTTCATGATTCAATGGAATGATAGGAGAGAGAACAACAAAATAAAGACAGTGGATTTCAAGAAGGCAGACTTTAGCACACCCAGGGAGTTGGTAGGTAGGATCCCATGGGAACTATGTCTAATAAGAAAAACAACTGAAGATACTTGGCAGATTTTCAAAAAGACATTATTAAGGGCACAAGAGCAAACTATTCCACTGAATAGGAAAGATAGGAAGTATAGCAAGAGACTACCCTGGCTTCATCACGGGATTTTCAATAATTTAAGAATAAAGAAAGACTTCTACAAAAAATGGAAACTAGGTTATACAAAGAGTGAGTATAAGCAAATAACACGATTATGGAGGGGAAAAATTAGAAAGGCCAAGGCACAAACCGAGATCAAACTAGCTGAAGGCATACAGGGTAACAAGCAAACATTGTTCAAATACATTAGGAACAAGAGGAAGACCAAGGATGGCATAGAACTGTTATCCAATAAAGAGGGAAAAACAATAACAGAAAATGTGGAAATGGTAGAGGAACTAAATTATTTATTTGTATTGGTTTTCACCAAGAAAGTTGGTGGCGATTAGATACCTGACATAATGAAGGTCAGTAAAAGTGGGATAGGACCAGAAGCTAAAATAGGAAAAGAATAAGTTAGAAATTACTTAGAAAAGTTAGATGTCTTCAAGTCACCAGGGCCTGGTGGTATGCACCTTGGAATACTCAAGAAACTGACTCGGGAGATATCTGAGCCATTGGCTATTATTTTTTAAAAGCCATGGAAGACTGGAGAGATCCAGAGGACAGGAAAATGTCAAATATAGTGCCCATCTACAAAAAGAAAAATAAAGAGAACCTATAGAATTATAGACCAGTCAGTTGAACTTCTGTACCAGGAAAGATAATAGAGCAAATAATTAATTTGGCAAATATGTAGAAGAGAATTAGGCTATGTCTACACTTGCAAGTTAGTTCGAATTAAGGAAGCTTAATTCGAACTAACTTAAGCCTTGGCCACACTAGGCTTTCATTAGTTCGAATTAAGGGCTTCCTTAATTTAAACTAATCAATTTGATTGCTTAGTTCAAACTAACCCTTAATTCAAAATAGTTAGTTCGAATTAAGTCAATGTGGCCATATTAGTTCGAACTAACTGCTTAGTTCAAACTAATCGGAAGATTGACCTTCATGCAATTGACTAATTCAAACTAAGCAAGTGCCCTGCATGGACATGGCTAGTTCGAACTAGCATTCTAATGGGGCCATGCTAGTTCAAATTAAGTTAATTCGAACAAACTAAAATTAGTTTGAATTAGTTAGTTCGAATTAACTAATTCAAACTAGCTTTTGTAAGTGAAGATATGGCCTAAGATGTTAAGTGATAGTCAGCATGGATTTGTCAAGACAAATTGTGTCAAACCAACCTGATAGCTTTCTATGACAGGGTAACAAGCCTTGTGGATAGAGGGGAAGTGGTAGATGTGGTATATCTAGACTTTAGTAAGGCTTTTGATATGGTCTCAAATCACCTACGCATTAAAAAACACAGGGAAGTACTATCTAGCTGAAGCAACTATAAGATGGGTGCATAACTGTTTGCATAACTGCTTCCAGAAAGTAGTTATAAATGGTTCACAGTTATGCTGGAAGGGCATAATAAGTGGGGATCAGTTCTGGGTCTGGTTCTGTTCAATATTTTCATCAGTAATTTTGGTAATGACATATAAAGTACATTTATAAAGTTTTCAGGTGATACCAAGCTGGGAGGGGTTGCAAGTGCTTTGGAGAAGTGGTTTTCAAATCATCGGTTGGGTCTCAGACCCTCAGGTACTTGGTTGCGATGTCCCTTGCTGCTGCCACTGAAAGACTGGAATGCATTGTTGAAAGATGTAATTGTTGAGTCCCGAGCATAAATGATTTTTTTCAATTGGGTCCTGAGAAAGAACGTTTGAAATCCACTGCTTTGTAGGCTAGGATCACAGTTCAAATTGACTTGGGTAAAGTGGTCTGAGGTAAATAGGATGAAAGTCAATAAGGACAAATACAAAGTACTCCACTTAGGAAAGAACTATCAGTTACACACATACAAAATGGACAATGACTGCCTAGGAAGCAGTACTACGGAAAAGGATCTTGGTGTCATAGTGGATCACAAGCTAAATGTCAGTCAACAGTGTAATACTGTTGCAAAAAATGTAAACTTTATTCTGGGATATATTAACAGGAGTATTGTAAGAAAGACAAGAGAAGTAATTCTTCCACTCTACTCCATGTTGATTAGGCCTCAACTGGAGTATTGTGTCCAGCTCTGGATACCTCATTTCAGGAAAGATATGAAGAAATTGGAGAAAGTCCAGAGAAGAGCAACAAAAATGATTAAAGGTCTGGAATACTTGACTTATGAGTGAAGAAATTCCTGTCAGGGTGATTAACTGCTGGAATAAGTTGCCTTGGGAGGTTGTGGAATCTCCATCATTTTTTAATTTTTAAATTTAAATTTTTAAAAAAACAGGTTAGACAAACACATGTCAGTGAAGGTTTAAGTTGGTACTTGGTCCTGCCATGAATTCAGGGGACTGGACTCAATGACCTCTCCTGGTCCCTTCCAGTCCTATAATTCTATGAGTTTAGTCATGGCTGAAAGTTTTGTCCAGGATGGCAGAGAACCGCAGAAACTCCACCTTAAGATATCTTATCTTTTCATCTGAGTGCCCTAAGGCCAATGAGGGAATAACATATATCTTCCCTTACCTCATTCATGGCCTGCCCATACGTGCCAGTGACAGGCTTGGTCTCTAAACCTTCCTCTGCATAAACTCTGGACTTATGAAGAATGCTCACTGGTGCAGTGGGGGAACTATGCTACTGAGATTCAGAAGCTGTTGACCCCATGTCAGATGATGGAGATTTGTGGGAGAATCTTCTTTATGTGGAGGATGATCTAGTGTGTTTGATTCAGCAGTGCTCACGTATTAGCTATGAACTGAGAAGGTGGGATACAATCAAATTATTTGTAACGGGAGTATATCACTTTAACTAGTGAGTTTTTTTTCCCTTTTCCTAAAAAAAAAGAATGTCAAAAGCTTGCCTAGTTTTGCAGTGTCATACACTTCCTCTTCTAATCCACCAATTGAATGAACAAGTGGAAAATTAAGGCATCAAAGTAGGCAGACAAACAATTTCTCCAATTATGAGTGCTGACATATAAACAACGGTAATACTTTTGTGCTGTCAGTATATGTACAATAGATATTTAGTAAACTATGGTATCCATCAGATTTTCATCTTGTGAGCTGAGCATGAAATACCATTATTTATTTATGTGGTAAGTGGAAAAGCTCTATCATAAAAATATTTTGCTGTCCTTCTTGATGATCTTCATTCCTCTTATTTTTCTGTTTCTTTTTTATGCTATGACAGTGATATATTAAAAAGCGGTAGGTAGGAGAACAAGAGGATTATTTAAAGGATAGTTTTCTAGGCTCAGCGGTGGATTGGCTGATTTGCCTGTGATCTCTATGGTTCTGACCCAAATTTCTCCCTGAAAAACCAAACCAAACCACACCAAACCATATATTTTTCATAAATATTATCAAAAATAATAAGTAAGTAAGAATAATGTTTTTAAAAAAATCACTAAAACTGAATTGTTACAAATTCTATCAAGCTAATTGAGTTAAAGTATAGTTATCAAATTAAGGTCAAAATAACACCAGTTAAACAAGCTAGCAGCAACTTTGGTTTTAAATCATCAATTTAGTCAAATCACATTAACACAGCAAATAATTACTTCTCAGTCCTAAAACAGGGAGTTCAGGGAGAAGCTGTTCATTTCATTATAAACAATTAACGAACTTTTATTTGCAATGAGGACCCAATCTTTAGCTAGGTAAATATTTTAGTATAGAATCCAAACTGGGTCACACCTTAGGGTTGGTCCACACTACAGCATTAGATTGACAGAGGGCAGTGATATTGATCTAATTATGTCAGTCTGCATACTACGGCCTTGAGCCCACTGATGGAAGTGCCTTGCTACACCAACATAATAATTCCACCTTCAAGAAAGATGTTGGGCTTATGTCAGCATAGTCAAGGTGGTACAGTGTTCCTGTGGACACTGTAGGTTACTTACAATGGTTGTTGGGCTGTCTTTTTTGTTTTTTTTATCAGTTTCATGGGGTTCATGATAAAGCATGAAATTAACAAGAATGTCAGTGGCTGGATGGCCCCAGCTAGAGCCCAGATGCCCGCTGGGCTCCATGCTCCTTGCTTCCAACAGGACTTCTGCTCAAACTCTCTGCTCAGAGCCGGGCTGCTCCCCTTTCTCACCGCTCCCCTTCTTCCCACCAGGAACCCAAATGTTGTGCTGAGACTCCCAGCTCCCAACTTAAATGCTTAAGTTGACTTAAGAAAAGCCCAATGTGGATGCGGCTTTGTTTAGATCGACTTAAGCATCCTTAAATCGATCTAACTTGCCACTGTAGACGCACCCTACTATAGGAAGCTACTGTCTTAAAATGTTCATTAAGATATACATACTGGCATCCTTACCCTGCATAGTCTTTGCCTGGTATTATACTCTTTCATCTGATCTTTAACTTAACAGAATGTTAACGTAGGTATATTTTCGGTATTTGTTGGTAAGAGTGAGCAGCTGGTGTTTCTAATTTGGTTTATCTGTAATATAGTGCAACATCAAACCTCCAGTGTGATTCTGACAGCAGAATCTAGCACATTGAAAACTTGGAATATTATCCTGTTGTTGGCAGTGTATGTGGAAAGGTCAGATGTGTCAGACTTTTGGCAGCATAATGTACTATAGTGCATTAGGAGTCAGAAGACACCACACATTTGTATTTTGTAATACTTCTTTCCAAGGCAACTGCTTACACACCATAGACAGGGAGAAAGTTGTCCAGAAAAATTTCAAATGCAAATAATTCTTTTGGTCATTTAAGATTGTAATTAGAGATGTATCCAAGCAGATTTCTTTGGCTCATTAGTTCCAAATCCAAATTCTTACACCCCAAAATATGGGATTGTTTGTGTCTGGGATTTAGAGTTGTCCCATTATACAGATCGTAACTGACAACAAAATTTGAATCTAGTTTCCGCTTCAAGATTTAGTCACCTCCAGAGTTTTGAGGATGTTAGGATCTAAGATTTTGATTTAGGCCTGTCTCTAATTTTCATCTCTTTAGGGTGAAGGACAAATCTTTACCTTCTGAAATGTGATTTTGTTGTAGTTGTTTATAACAGAATTTTCATTTCAAAATGTGTAAGCACGTCTTTTCTTTTAAATTACTTTAGTCAATGTAAATAAATAAATTAAATGAATGGTAATTTTATTGCATGAAGACTTTTCTCTCTTCTGTTAACTTAAGTGTTCATACACAAAATATCTTTGGGAATGTTAAAAGCAGTCACCAACAGAAAACCACTGAGACCTATCAAGCCTATCAAAGTTGCTTTGCTGTCAGCATTTACTGTAGTGAGCTTGTTTTCAGAGCCTGACTGTGCTGCACCGAACTTTCAATGTGTGACATGAGATTTAGGGAGCTGGGATCTATAACATATCTTTTTTTGCGGGTCATTGTCAGATTCTTTAAATACTTTGGTTTGCATTCAGGAGAATCAGCAGCACAGGAGCCAGCAAACAGCTGAAAACAGGGGAGTTTGAGTGGAGATCTGTTGGAGGAGAAGAAGTTTGTAGAGGCTGGCACAAGTAACATGTTGTGAGAGAAGCAGATCTCTGACTGGAGATGGTTCTTCTTTGATTAGGGGGGTCTAAAAAGGCCCCCAACCTGCCATCCACTATTGTTGGAGCCAGCAAACAGAACTGAAAACAAGTGAGTTTGAGCATGTAGACTATATTTTAAAGTGTTTGGATAGTCCTGAAGTTCAGACTTGATTAAATCCAAATGTTTATTCCAAATGTTGGTACCTGTTAGTAAATATTAATCTTTTTTGTTCTTCCCTTTTTGTGTATTTGATTCATTTATATTAACTATTCTTTAGGACTTTTATAATATTAACAAAGCGTATAACTAATCCTAATACTGGTCCTTGACCTATAAGTAACCCTGTTCAGGAATATTATACATATGCATATATATACCTGGGATATTGATGAGGGGTGATCATTACAGCAGACATTTACTAAGGGGAATCACCAAAGAAGAATGATTATGGGGGAAGAAGGATCCACTGAGAGATACTATCCTGGAGAGTTGGTCCTCTTAGATGTAAACAATGATGCCTTCGCTCACTAATCAGGTAAACTGAGAACATATGTATATTAAAAGAAATTCACCGCATACAGCTCTAGGAGATTATTTTTGGCAAAGAGGGTCACTCCACTCGTTACTGGTTGCCAACTAGACATCAAGCCATTGATTCCTACCCACTGAGCTCGGTGATCTAGCCAGTTTTCTATCCACCTTACGGTCCACTCATCCAACCCATACTTCCTTAACTTGCCGACGAGAATGCTGTGGGAAAACATATCAAAAGCCTCGTTAAAGTCAAGGTATACCACATCAACGACTCTTCCCGCATCCACAAATCCAGTCATCTCAGCATAGAAGGAAATCAGGTTGGTCAGGCACGATTTGCCCTTGGTTAATCTATGTTGACTATTCCTGATCACTCTATTTTCCTCCAAGTGTTTCAGGATGGATTCTTTGAGGACCTGCTTCATGATTTTTCCAGGGATTGAGATGAGGCTGACCGGTCTGTAGTTCCCAGGATCCTCCTTTTTCTCTTTCTTGAAGATAGGTACTATATTTGCCTTTTTCCAATCCTCCGGGACCTCCCCCATTCGCCACGAGTTTTCAAATTTAATGGGCAGTGGCTCTGCAATCACTTCGGCCAACTCCCTCAGCACCCTCGGATGCAGTTCATCCGGCCCCATAGACTTGTGCATATCCAGCTTCTTTAAGTAGTTCCTAACCTGACCTTCCATCACAGAGGGCTGCTCTTCTTTTCTCCATTCTGCCTTACCCAGCGTAGTAGCCTGGGATCTGGTCGTCCCTGTGAAGACTGAAGTAAAAAAAAGCATTGAGTACTTCAGCCTTTTCTGCATCATCCACCACAAGGGTACCTGCCTCATCCAGTAAGGGACCCACACCATCCCATATCCTCTTCTTGTTACTGACATACTTGTAGAACCCCTTTCTGTTATCCTTCACATCCCTTGCTAGCTGCAACTCCAACTGCCCTTTGGCCTTTCTGATTTTATCCCTGTAGTCCCGAGCAATATCTTTATACTCCTCCCTTGTCACCTGTACAAGCTTCCAATTCTTGCAGGCTTCCCTTTTATGTTTCACCTCATTGCAGAGTTCTCTGCTAAGCCATGCTGGGCACCTTCCTCATTTGCTGTTCTTTCTGCACATCAGAATGTTATCTTCCTGTGCCTTTAACAAGCTTTCTTTAATTACAGCCAGCTGTCTTGGACGCCTTTCCCCTTCAGATCAGCCTCCCAAGGGATCCTGCCCATCAGTTCCCTAAGGGAGCCAAAATCTGCTTTTCTGAAGTCCAGGGTGTGTGTTCTGCTTCTTTCCTTCCTTCCATTGGTCAGGATCCTGAACTCTACCATCTCATGGTCACTGCTTCCCAGGTTGCCATTCACTTCTACTTCCCCTATCAATTCTTCTCTGTTTGTGAGCAGAAGGTCTAGAGGTGCAAGAACCCTAGTTGGTTCCTCCAGCATTTGTACCAGGAAGTTGTCCTCAACACTCCCAAAATTTCCTGGATTGCCTGTGCACTGCTGTATTGCCCTCCCAGCAGATGTCAGGGTAATTGAAGTCCCCCATGAGAACCAGGGCCTGCGATCTGGAAACTTCTGCTAATTGTCCATAGAATGCCTCATTCACCTCCTCCTTCTGGACTGGTGGTCTGTAGCAGACACCCACCATGACATCCCCCTCGTTGCACTCTCCTCTAAATTTTACCCACAGACTTTCAACCGGCTTGTTTCCACTTTCATAGTGGAGCTCAGAGCAGTCATACAGCTCTTTTACATAAAGTGCTGCTCCTCCACCTCCTCTTCCCTGACAGTCCTTCCTGAACAATTTGTACCCATCCATAGCACTGCTCCAGTCATGCAAGTTATCCCATTATGTTTCTGTTATTCCAATTACATCATAGTTCCTTGTCTGTGCCAGTACTACCAATTCTTCCTGCTTGTTTCCCAGGCTCCTCATATTTGTGTACAAACACTTAAAATTCCGGGCCAATTGCTCTACTTTGCCCTGTCGATTATCTCTCCTGTTGCATCTCCCTCCTTGCAATTTCTCCCGGAGCCCTCCTTCCCCACTCACCTCAGGTATTAGGGCTCCATTAGGACACATAAGACAATGATTTGATTTCCCCTCCCAGTTCTGACAACCCTCTCTTTTATCCTTGTTGTTACAGTCCCGGCATCCCCCAAGTTCCATCCCTCCCCTCAGGCCTCCCTCAGTTTGATTTACCTGTGGGCTTTGGTCACCTTCCCCCTTCAAACCTAGTTTAAAGCCCTCCTCACTAGGTTAGCCAGTCTGCTTCCCCTTCCTCGATATGCTCTTCCCCTTCCTCGATAGGTGGAGTCCATCTCTGCCTAGCAGTCCTTCTTCCTGAAACAGCACCCCATGGTCGAGGAAGCCAAAGCCCTCCTGGTAACCCCATCTTCGCACCCAGGCATTCACCTCCAGCATCTGTCTCTGCTCTGGCCCCTACCCTTGACCGGAAAAATCGAGGAGAACAGCACTTATGCACCGAACTCCTTCACCCGTGCTCCCAGAACCCTGTAGTCACTTTTGATCTGCTGAGGGTCACCTCTTGCAGTATCGTTGGTTCCCACATGGATGAGTAGCATGGGGTAGTTGTCAGAAGGGTGGATGATTCTTGACAATCCCTCTGTAACATCTCAGATAGAGGCCCCTGGCAGACAGCATACCTCCCAAGAGGCCTTGTCAGGGCGACAGATGGGTGGTAGATCTGATGGAAAAGAATATCTGAAGTTTAAAGATGCAGATAGAAACTATGATTGAGTTTCTAAGGGGATTTGACCAAAGCAATTATGTAAAATGAGAGGGATAAAAGCAAGAAAACCCCACCCCTCAAGCTGGACTGGAGAACTTTGGGGCTATATGGCTGCATAAGGACGCTGGCCAGAGGAAGCACGTGAATGTGAGATCCAGGCAGAGGAAAGACCACTAGTAAAGGAGAAATTGAACTGAGGAACAAGTGTTCTGAGTTGTAAAATAAGGGGAAGTTGTAAAATGAGTGGCAGGTACTAACAGATGGTGGGAAGGCAAGGAAAAAGAGAAGAGCCAGTGGAAATGGCCAAAGTTCAGAGCACTAGGAGGATGGACTATGACTCATAGAAGATTGCTAGTGAGAATAAAAGACAAGAGGACATGAAGTAAAAAAAAAAAACAGGTGAAAGGCAGCTGGAGATTTTTACCAATACCAGGCTGTCTACATGATTGGGACCAGGCTGGTCTACATGATTGGGAACTCCCCACTATAAAAAACTGACAGGCCTATTACAAGAGCTGATCCAGAGAACAGTAGGGCCTGTTGTCTGCTGGGAGCTTAGTTGTTTTATTTTAGCTTCATCCAGATTCCTTGCTGGATTAGTTACAGTCATTCAATTGATTTTAATTGATTCAACTGATTCAACATGATTTTACAAAAGGTGACTGTGCCATGCCAACTAGATCTTTTTCTTTGGGAAGATCATTGATTTTTTAAACAAAGAAAATCCAATGGATCAAATGTACCGTGATTTCTATAAGGCATTTTGATACAATTCCACATAGGAAGTTATTAATTAAATTGGAGAAGACTGGGATTATATGAGAACTGAAAGGTAAGGAATTGGTTAAAGGGAAGACTACAATGGGCCATACTGAAAGGTGAATGGTCAGGATAGAGGAAAAAGTTAGTTGTGGACATCCTCAGGGATCAGTCTTGGGATCAATCTTATTTAACGTTTTCATTCATGACCTTTGTACAAAAAAAAAAAAAAAAAAAAAAAAAAAAAGAGGAAAGCAGTATTTAAAGCATGCACATACCATGGCTTTCTACTGCATAATTATGATATTTAGTCTTTTATTATTCATCCTTTTTCTGATGGTTCCTAACATTCCATTAGCTTTTTTGACTGCCACTGGGTGTTGAGCAGATGTTTCAAAGAACTATCCATGATGACTCCAAGATCTCTTTTTTCCACTCATCATCTTGTGTGTATGGCTGGGATTATGTTTTTCAGTATGGTTTACTTTGAATTTATCATCATTGAATTTAATTTGCCATTTTATTGTTCAGTCACCCAGCTTTGCAAGATCCCTTTGTAACTCCTCTTTCTCCTTGGTGCTTATAGTTTGGTGTATTTGTACAGAGCTATCATATCTGAAGGGAAATATTATTGAATTAATCTTTTTCATATATGGGAGATCAGAATTGCACACAGTGTTTCAGATGAGGTCATATGCTAGAGTGGGCTTCACCAGTGCCTTGTATAATGTAATAATACTTCCCTATCTCTACTGAAAATACCCTACCTGATGAATTATAGGATTGCATTAGTCTTTTTCACCACCAAGTCACCTCTTACCCTTTTCTTTATTAAGATAAATACTTGAGCTTCTTTAGTTTCTGATGACATACATCCATTCATTCTTTAACCTTTTTTAAAACTCTTTCCATTCTGTCAACATTCTTTGTAAAAACTGGACATCCAGGTTAGATTCAGTATTTCAGTAATGGCTTCACTAGTACCACATATACTTGTAAGAACACTTCTGGTGCTTAATATTCCCCTGCTTAACCCACATAACATAAGACCAGCCATAGTGGGTCAGTCCAGTGGTCCATCTAGCCCAGTATCCTTTCTTCTGATAGTGGCTAATGCCAGATATTTCAGATGGAATGAACAGAATAGGTAATCATCAAATGATCTCTCCTCTGTTGCCTATTCCCAGCTTCTGGTAAAACCAAGATGGCATTTGCTTTTAGCCACCTCATTGAATTGGAAGCTTATGTTCAGCTACTTTTCAACCATGACCATGATTAATATGAGAATTGAAAAGTAAGTGAGAATTGGTTAAAGGGGAGACTACAATGGGTCATATTGGGTGCGTCTACATTTGTAAATTAAGTCGACTTAATCTTGCTTAAGTTGACTTAATTTTCTCTGCGTATACACTACACTTTCCTTAAGTCAACTTAAGGAAAAATTAAGTCGACTTTGTAAAACCTCCTTTTACGTCGACTTAAGCCAGTGTAGACATGGAGTAGCCCTAGGTTGACTTTAAGAAGACTTAGGGGCCTCTAGGGCTTCCCCACTGCCCTCCCTGCCAGGGTGGCTGGCACAGCCACAGTCTGGCGTGCCCCCCCACAAGGGAGGACAGAGCCTTGCCCACCCTGCCCCTATGCCCTGCCAGGGTCCCTGTCCCTCTTTGCCTCACTGTACCAAGGTACAATGGGGCAAAGGCTGAGCCCCCGGACACTTGGCAAGGGGTGCCCCCTGCCACCATGGACCTGTCCCAGGTCCACCTAACCCCTACAAGTTGACCTAGGTGTCCAGTGTGGACACTCTAGGTCGATTTTGTAGGGGCCCCTCAAAGTCGACTTAAAATTTAAGTGTGGACATGCTAAGTCGACTTAAATTAACAAGTGTAGACATAGCCATTGAAAGGTGAATGGTCAGGCTTGAGGAAGGTTACTAGGTTTTATTCTGGACAGTGTTTTCCAAAATATAGTCCCTCATCCTATAAGTGCTTCCTGTATTCTTGGTTCTTACATACGTTGACCTAGCTCTATTAAAACAAAAATTGTTCAGATGATCCCACTTTACTAGGCAATGCAGATTTTTCTATAGAACTAACCTGTCCTCACCATTATTTACTATTCTGGCAAATTTCTGTGTCATCTGCAGATTTTACCAGCAATGCTTTTATTAATGAGCTGGTAGAAATATAAAGATATTGAATAGAATTGGTCCTGGAACAGATCCCTAAAAATAACTCTGTTGAATGATTCCTCATTTGCAGCTATTTTGAGACATCAATTAACCAGTTTTTAATATGTGCATTGATTTTGTATAGTGCCAATTTTTAAATCAGAATGTCATTTACAATTAAGTAAAAAGTCTTACAGAACTTGAATGGTAATCTCATTAGAAGCAATGACATATGCTTGATAAGACCTATATTCCAGAAAATCACATGATTTATCTTAATTATTCTGCCATTGTTTAATTCTTTATTGAACGCATTCTGTACCATCCTTTCCATGCTTTCATCCAGGATCAGAGCTAGGTTATCCTGTTTACTCTTTTAAAATACTGAAATAGTACTTGCTTTTTCCTGTTGTCTGGAACATTCCTAATATTTCAAGATATGTTAAATCTGAACAACAGTCAACATCAGGGCTCAGAGTGCATTTCAGACAATTCTTTGAAAACTCTTCTGTGTGAATGATCTGGTTCTGAAAATTAAAAAATATTAACTTTGATACTGTTCCTTTAACACACTGCCTCATGACTGTTTGAAAAGAAAGTATTTCATTATTACTCTAAACCTCCAGTTTCTTTCCAAACAAAGAAGGGAAGCTTTTATTTAACACTTCTGCTTTTTCTACATTGTTATTGACAATTTTACCATCTCTGTCTAGTAATGGTTCTGTATAATTACTAGGTTTTCTTTTGTTCCTAATATATTAAAGTCCTTATTATTATTATTATCAGTTTAAGTGATGAAACCTAAAGAAATGAAAAGATGGTAGATTCCTCAGGCCATTATTCATTTTTTTTTTTTTAACTAACATACAGCCAATCATGCGGCCATTAAACATGAACATAAGAGGTTATAGAAGTACCACCATTAACTTACAATGTTGTATGATTTTTTTACAAATTTATTTTTAGTTCTGAAATTAGGGGGCAAAAGTCATCAAACCAAAGAAAAAACATTCTTTTTTTCCATTTGAAGTTGTTTCTATTATAATGTCAAATCACCTGAACTCTCAGCATATAATACTTGACTTTTAATCAGAATAAACATTTCTGCATTGTGTTTTGTGAATGATTTCTCAGAAGTGTAAATGCACTCACTGGGAGTTGCTAGGAAATGAAGACTTCTGCAGAGCTAAACTGTAAAGCAATCCTTGTTTAGCCACAAGGGAAGGTGTATTCTTACAAAGACCTTTGAATATGAAAATACAAAACCAGGATGGTGCTAAAATAAGGTAACTCCTTGATTCACTGTAGATATCTTCATTTGTGATGGCACATCACCTGCATGAACAATACAGATGTGCCTGTACCTGAAACCTGAACTCTAAAGACAATATTACATCTTGTCCGGTGTCCAGGCCCATGAATTGAGAAGTGGGAACAAAAGACTTGGGACCATGTGCAGAGAACAATGTTGTCCTTATGCTCCTTGAACTCAAGTCCTATGCAAGGCTAATGGTACTGCCAGCACTCCTTTCTTCAGAGAGGATGGATAAAAGATGGAGCGAAGGCTCCTCACCCATTATACTGAATAACAGAAGTATCTGTGTTCGGAACCGACACTATTACCTTCGTCAGTGGTGGTTTAGTGGTTCTGAGTCTTGTGGATGTTCATTGTGATTTCTTCAGCAGAACCGAAATTTGATAAGGGATCTTCAGTCTAGCAATCAAAGGCTATGTCTACACTTGCACTTTTAAGTCAACTTTAACTAAGTCGACTTAGTGTGTCTACACTTAAAATTAAAGTCGACTTAAAGGGGAACTTACAAAGTCGACCTAGAGCGTCCACACTGAATGCTCTAAGTCAACTTTGTGGGGCTAGGGGGACCTGGGACAGGTCCACAGTGGCGGGTGGGCACCCCCTGTGTACAACGGGGCAAAGGGGTACAGGGACCCTGGCAAGGCAAAGCCCTGTGTGTGATGCTGTCTGGATTTATGGAAGCATTTATGATATTATTTTCTATGGATATCTCATAAATGCTCTATAATCCATAGGAACTATGTCATGTTTGGTATCAATAGAAAGGTAGTAATTTGCTGGGAATGATTATATAGTTTATGTCTAGGAATTCTATTTTGATTAGAAGTTAGGAATTTGATGTTATATCCATACTTTAACTTGTGTCATTCTGGACAAATGCCTTAGACGGGAGGGTGTGAACAACCATTGTCTCCTTAATGTTAAGGAATCTGTCAGGTGATATGGTCCCAGGGAGTAAACTGATGAGCCATTAAGGACACAATGGTTGTATTCTTCATGTCCTTAATGGCTCATCAGGATAGATATGCTATAGTTCAAACAGAAATTAATTCAGGTAGGACTAATGGCTTATGTTATACAGCAGGTCAGACTAGATGATCACAGTGGTCCAGTCTGACTTTAAAATTTGTGAATCTTCTGTTGGGATAATACACCCATATATTTCTCACAACCTGAATTTGCAACTTAATAGCATGAGAGAGCCTCAGCACATCTTTACTGCCATTTGTTGACCTCTCATCTACATACCAGTTGATACTTTTCAGTTCACAGTGTCAAAATTGCGTAGCATTTATAACATACAAAATATAAATTAATATATTTGTATGGGATGACTTTTGGGCTTGTTTTAGCACATCTGCATTTCAAAAATGAAGCAAAGCGTTATCAGGTATTACATACATGTATATGGAGCAGCACAGGAAAAAATGTGACTTTAAGAATATATGCTTTGACCAAATATCATGATCTGCTATGGGGCTGAATATGATATAGGCTTTGATATGTCATACCTATGTAGTTAGCCCTTGCAGGTTATGTACGTTCAGTACACAAGGTATTTACGTACACAAGGTGTATTTACGTACACAAGGTATTTCAGTACACAAGGTGTTACGCCTGTGTGCTTCCTTCATTTTATATAAATTGGGTAAAGTACAAAAGGTACAAAACTAAGCCTTCACAGGAGTGGGCTCTTCACTCTTGCAGATATTATATATTTGTAATCTGTCTCAGTGGAAATCATTGTGGAGGCCTAGGATGGAAGTGAATTTATTTATGTTACTGTTGTAAATACGGCTCTGTAGAGGGTAGACGAGAAATGGAATAAAGCACACTTCTTTGCAGCTACTGTTGCCCAACCTTTTCAACAAAAATAATTCAGAGAAAAATACCCACTTTTTCACACATCAAAATGTTCCATGTTCTTTTTCAGTATATTTGACAGTCATGGGGGAAGGATACTCATTTTTAGAATTTGTATTTGACTCATTAAAGACATTTGTATATGACCCCAAAAGTTAGAGAACTATTTTAAGCCTGGGCAGTACTGATGGAAGAGAATCCCACCCTCCTCCCCCCGCAAGATTACAACTCTCAAGCATGTGATTTGTTTGGTTAAGTAAAAAAGGATTTGGTTAGGAATTTGGACGATGACTTAAATGTTGATTTTTGTTTGTTTATTTTGTAACCTGCAAAACTGCCTAACCCTGAGAACCAGTTCTAGCAGGCTAGAAATCGATTCTGGAAGATGGGTGAAAGTCAGCAAGAGGTCATTTGCATACACTGTTTTACATTCAGAAATTCCTAATTTTCTATCAGAGATGCATGGATGAGCTCTGATTTTCATTACTAATGATTCTAGTACTACACTAGTTTGAATAAGAGAAGAAAAAAACAGTTTTGCCTGGTATTGTTCCTAAATGCGGATTACGCCGTTAGCTGTAACAGAGATAATTGACTAGATTACTTAAATCTATATGTGTAGTCTTCCCAAATCAAAGCTTCGCTAAAGTTGGAATTATGGATAAACATATGTTATCACTGAATGTCTTGTGAGTTGCAGGTAAACATTTTGTCAGAGTGTATCAGGTATATAAAATTTCAAACATTATCAGAAAAAAAATCTGCTTCTAAAATCAGACTGGTCAGTAAGTGTATCAGTTTTAATATCCATATTGAGGAAGGATAGTGCCTTAGTTTAAACAAAGCAGACCATCTCTGTCTTTCATAGCTATAGCAGTAATTAGAATAATTTTCAGATCCCATGAGAAGCCACTAGTTTTCAATTTTCCTTGAATCACAGGATGGAGAATATGGTTACTGAAATAGTTTGTAGAACTCTGAGGGAAACTGATCCAAATCTGTAGATTTGTCAGAAAAAATAGATTTAATAGTAATTTGAATTTCCTCTTCTGAGGTATAATGTAAGAGCCAGATTCTGATCCCCTTACTTTTGTTGAATCATATCTTATTCCATAGACATATCATGTAAGTCCATGGCTATGTCTACACTTGAAAAGTTAAGTCAACTTTATGAAGTCAACTTAATAAGGTCAACTTTAAGTCGACTTAAAGTGGACCTTATTAAGTAGACTTAACAGAAGTGGACTTAACTTTTCAAGTGTAGACATGGCCCCTTTTGACCTTATTAAGTTGACTTAACGTTTTAAGTTAACTTAAAAAGGTCCACTGGCTTAAGTCAACTTAATAAAGTCGACTTAAGTGCTAGTTCGAATTAAAATGAGGTTTTATTAATTCGAACTAACTTTTCCTTAATTTGAGTTAAGGAAAGCCCAGTGTAGAGATGGAGTAAATTAAGTCAACTTAAGCCTCCTTTAGTCGACTTAATTTGTAAGTGTAGATGCACAATTAGACTATGGGTTGAGTATGCTGCTATCCGTCATGAAGGAATCAGATTCTGGCCCTAAATTAATAGTGCAAATTTGTTTTTAAAGGACCTGGTGTAGTCAAGAGCAAATTTTAAACCAAAAAATCTTCACTTTAAATCCAGGAACTAAGGTTATCACAGTATAAAGGCCTAATATCCTGATTTTATCACAACCTTGAAATCATGGTGCATTTGTCTATTAGAGAGATGGGTTAGGATGGTTAATAGCCAAGTTTATTCTTGTTGCTGGAAAAGGAATTGGCATTTTGGTTTTGATTCATTGAGGAGCACTGCTATAAGGAGATACAAAATAGCATTTTAGCAAAAGATATAGTGGTAGTTACAGAAGTTGCGGTGAAACTAAACAGCCTTTCAATCCATTAATCAAATGTTTACAGTTTCCATTTTAGGGTAGGTGAAAAAATAATAAATATTGAGCAAAGGAAATTAATCTGTTTCTGCAACTTTCCTCTGCACTAGTCAGGAATTCTTGTGTAACCTTTCCTGTCAGGAGAGGCAAAGAGACAGAAATGAAGAGCATTTATTGCATATACTCCTTTTTCATATAGGTTTTTCTTCTCCTGTGTGCTCCAGTTTATCGAACAGCATGAATTACAGTGCAGAATATAGAAAAAGTGACCATGGAAAATAATGGCTGTCTAACATACTGGATTCCTGAAACTCAGAAAATGGGTGAGTCCAAAATTCAAATGTTTGCATTATTTATTTGGCATGTGCAATTCAATAAAGCTAAGTCACAACATTCTTATAAATGATATTCAAGGCATGAAGACCTCCAGGAAGTTGAATCATTTTGAAGTCCTCAGCAATATGTGTCATAGGGTGTGTCTACACTTACAAATTAAGTCGACTTAAGGAGGCTTAAGTCAACTTAATTTACTCCGTGTCTACACTGGGCTTTCCTTAGGTTGAGTTAAGCTGCTCCTTAAATCGAATTAAGGAAAAGTTAATTTGAATTATAACACCTTGTTTTAATTCAAACTAGCACGTAAGTCGACTTTATTAAGTCGACTTAAGCCAGTGGAGACGCGGAATAGTGCCTAGGTGAACCTTTTTAACTCGACTTAAAACGTTAAGTCGACTTAATAAGGTCAAAAACTTGAAAAGTTAAGTCCACTTCTGTTATGTCAATTTATTAAGGTCCACTTTAAGTAGATTTAAAGTCGACCTTACTAAGTCGACTTCATAAAGTTGACTTAACTTTTCAACTGTAGACATAGCCAGAATGTGTGGCTGCTCACATTGGCATAGTGGACCATCTCTAAAACATCACCAAAATTCCACTGCAGTACAATTCAACGTCTGGAATGAAAACAGTTCAGAAGGCTCCATTGCCTTCATGGTAAATCAAACCTAGGTTGATGATGAGTGGGGTCTGAGACAAGTTAATTATTTGTCACTTTCTTTGCAGACCATGGAGCTCACCATGTGTCCTCTGTCATAAATTTCTCACTCGGTAAACTTATGCACAATGGATACTATGAGAGCAGATGATTATGTGGTGGATTAAACAAGTCTTTAAAGTCCTCCATCTGAAATTTTGGTATCAGAAAATAGAGATGTCTAACTAAATAGGACAACTCTGTCCTTTCTGGCTGCTGTTCTGAAAAGCAGTCACTCTCTCAAACTATTCTGTATATATCTTCATCAGAGATAAAAGATGGACTGGCAAATTTTCCAGGCCAAATGCTCTGCCTCCAAAATATTTTGTAGCTGGAAAAAGAGTGACAGTTCAGAAAAATAATGTGAATGAGTTACAGAGATGTAACAAATCCTAGAAAATTCTAGACAATAGAGAGATCTAATCAGAAACTATTGCAATAACCTCAGGATACTGGATCCTATAGAACGTGTTGAAGAGTGTACTTAGCATACTGGAGGATCAGGCCTTCAGTGGTTGAAAACTAGGCTTCCAGACATTACTGTGTGAATTTGACAGGGAATTTGAACTAGAGCCAGATGATTTATAACCTTTTCCCATCAGTAATGGCAGCTATTCCAGTCTTGTTACATTCAAGACTTTAAGATACCCACAAGAGTCTGGTAGCAGTTGCGTATGGACCCCTAAACCGAGATGGGACAGACATCATTTTTATAACAGGGCTTGAAAAGGAGACTCTACAAACTAATTATGAATCCATTGCTGCTAAGAGAAAAGTTAAAAGGTATGGGCTTAAAATATAGGATTCTTCACTTAGCAAAGCTCAAGGTTAGTTTTAATGGTGTCACAAAAATCTTCAGTGATGCAGAATCTGTGCAGTAATTCATTTTGGCTAATGAAACTGAGGAAATAGAAGTTTTAGCTTCATGCATCAGCAAAGAAATTGCAGAGATATTAGAATGACAGTGCAGAAGACACTTGACATCTGTCTGGCTGAGAAGCACATTCATATTTCAGATTTTTGCCTAAAGCCATGTCAATATTTTTGGAGGAAAGGGGATGGTATTTAATGTTCTTCTTCTTGCACTGCACTTTGAGACATCTCAATATTCATTTTAATATCAGTTACAGACTCAAAGGAGGTCTGTGACTAAATGGTTATAAGAATTCTTTTTTTGTGCATTTTTTTCCCTCTTTACTGTAAGGTATAATATTGCATAGCCCTTTTTCATTAAGAGAGTTGCACTTAATTCACCTGTGAGGATATTCTTTCTGCATTATAATGATATTTTAAGTGTGACAGATTAAGTAATATCTAAAGAATTTCAGTTCCATTGTTTAAAAGTCTGGAAAGTCATAGAGCATGCAGTTCACTATTAGATCTAAATTTCTTATTGATACATTAGAGTCCTTTTAACAAATGAGAGACATTTATTTTAACTGAGGAATTTGTCCCTATTTTAAATTTTCCAAACAATAATTTTATGTATATGTAAGATATCTGAAATGTTTAATTTGTAAAAAAAGATTGACAGACCTTCATACTCAGATTATTAAAAAAGTTACCAAATTTTCTCATTTAAAAAAAAATGCCTTTGTGCTGAAAAACAAACAAATGAGAATTCATGAGACATTTCCACCCAAAGAAAGATTTCTTTTAGAAAGCTATAAGCACTTAAAACTTGTATTTTATGCTAAAATTGATTTCTCACCCATAACTGCAAGGTTGTTGGCTTAAAAATAAATTCCATCATTATAGGCAACAATGCACTATTATAATACAGTTCACAGATTCAAAGTGTAGCTTCTTGTCATACAATTCAAGACTTTCTAGCCATGACCTTCTCTTTGGTGTTCTATAGAGTGTCTTTGAAGAACATAGAGCATGTGCCAGTGTTACTGAGTAGGTCATGGTTAACAGCTTTGAACCACATGATAAACTGTTACTTTATAAACCATATTTCATTTGTATTAAAATTCTCTTGCACTGTTATATCATTGCATACCTTTGGGATAAAACTGTGGTTTTCAATAATTCTGGTATTCCAATAAACTTCACAATAATTCTTGCATCCCTCAAGTAATTGTTTAACACACACTCTCTCTGTGCTTTTATTTTAGTATTTTTAGAATTTTAAAATAAAAATTCTATAATATTCCAGTAAAAGTTACTTAAGCAGCCCTGTGTTCTGAATTTGATTATCTTTGTCAGGTAAAATAGAATCTGCAAAAATTAAACATGCATCATATATGCTAAATAAGCAATTTCATTTTTCTTCATTATTTATTCTTAATTTTATGATAGCACCTGGAGACCCCAAGCAAGATAAAGGTCCCATTGTGCTAGACGCTGCACAGGTACATACAAAAGGATTCTTTGCAGGGAGATTTAGTGCATGGCAAGCCGTTGTGTTCACAGTATACCGTCTTGCTGCATATTAATAGTGCCACATACACAAGTCCTAGGACACATTCCTTGCGTGAAAAGTTTTAAGTTTAAATTAACAAGTAACAAAAAAGTATAATTATCCCCATTTTTTAGATGATGAAGTAAAACAAAGATTAAGCAATTTGTCAAAGGTCAATAGAAAGGTCAAAATGTTGCAAAATGACTCTTTAACCTGTTCCTTCTGAATCCTAGTCTAGTGTTTTAGCTGCATGTCCTCTATTGCCCTGTAATTATCTAATGTGTGGCTTTCTCTACCTTTTGCTACTTACAGACTATTACTACTAACTATGGAGGTGAGTCATGTTGGTAAGGTTTCCATCATGATGAAAGCAAATCATTGCACTAAAAGTTCAGACCTACCTCCATTCCAAGAAGGTAGAATCTCCCTGTCATCCCTGGTACGATGATTTTAGCTAACCCCCCAAACTTTTAAATAATCATGTCAGTTTTTAGACACCTTCTTTCTGATAATTACCCAGACGGCTAAGGGATAAATGAATTATAAAGGCAGTCTGCAATTCTACATTAAATTGTCAGCTGAATCTGTTGTGAGATTTAAATACCAGAGACTGGTCTCGATTCCCAGCTGATGTAAATCTCCATAATTCCTTATAGTCTTCCACTGGCAATAAATATAATTGATAGGCACCAAATAACACTTCCTGTTTACCTGTTTAAATGGGTAGATACATTCCTGGTATTTGCAAAAGAAAGAAAGATAATGCTAGGGTGTGTACATATATATACAATTTTGATCACCAATTTTATTTTTCCCTCTCCTTTGCCACTGTCAGAATCAGAAATGCCAATGCTTGCCCATGCCTTAGGGCCTGGAATCCAACTGATGCATAAGTATATATGCCTACAAGGTCTCCACATCTATTACCCTTTTCTGCTGTGTATTTTAATAAATGGGTTTAGAACTCCTGCACTTCTAATATTATCACAGTTGCTGTACATCCCTTTACCTACCACAGCGCTTCCTATCTAGGACACATCTGCAGACTCTCACCCAGAAAAGCCAGCTCCCATTCCACTGTAGTTTTCTCTTCCACTTTCCTTTCATTCCATTCCTGCTTGCCTCTCTTGAGCTAACAGGCTAGCCTCTCTTGCATCCTTTGTGCTAAAACCTACTTTTTCCTTTTATCTCAGTCTCATTGATTTGTCTGTCTGCTTCTATGGTGGTCAGCATTTAAACCAATGTCTTTCTTCTTCTGTGACACCTTTCAAAGATGATTACTTGACATGCTGTTCACAAACCTTCAAACATGTCCACGCTATTCTCGTGTTAGCAATATTCAGTAAAGAAAAAATGAAACACATGAAATATAGAAATAACACTATGATCTGGTGGCTTTCCAGTTGTTATGATTCTCAGAGGAGTGTAGACTTTATTTAGTCTGAGTTGATACATTTAATCAATAGTCCTCTGTCAAATCATGTTGTCCTTAGTGAGTGAGTCCATCTTATGTGTTGCTACAGTTTTAAAATTATGAGGTTGAGAGTTACCCTGAGGGATGTCTTTAGGTCTGGACACTGAGGGATCACATGAGGAACAAATACGTTTACCACACACACAACTACACATGAGCATCTGTGCTTTTATTACAACTTTCATTAAGCAGATACTCAATTTCACAATCATGAATTCATAAGTGAGACCTGAGAGAGCCTAATACCCAGTAGTGTATTCATTCCCACACCTCCAAAGATCTGGGTGAATCTCTCAACAGCAAATCTTTGGTGGAGGGTCTCCTGATGGGGTCTTCTCTCCTTATCCATATCAGGGAGCACTTTTTATCCTGTTTTATACTCACACCCATTACTTTATTCATATGCATGAGGTTTTCAACCCCCTTTTACTTATCTACTCTTCCACAACTCAGAAATTTTGGGGTGTCCCAATTTTCACAGCTTATTCTCTTAGGCTATTTCTACACTTGGCCAAATAAGTCGACTTAGCATTTCTACACTCAAAAATTAAGTCGACTTAAAGGGGACCCTGCCAAATTGACTTAGAGCATCCACACTCGATGTCTAAGTCAACTTCTAGGGGCTAGGTGGACCTGTGACTGGTCCACAGTGGCATGGGGGGCACTCCTTGCTAAGTGCCAGGGGGCTCAGCATTTGCCTCATTGTACCTGGGTACAATGGGGCCTGAGCAGGACAGGGACACTGGCAGGGCATAGGAGCAGGGTGGGCAGGGCTCTGTCCTGCCCTGGGGGGGGGGCATGCCAGGATCTCCCTGTGTCAGCCACCCTGGCAGGGAGGGTGGTGGGGGAGCCCTGGAGCCCTTTAAGTCGACTTAAAGTCTTCTTAGGGTTAATCTGCATCTACACCGGCTAAGTCGACTTATTAAAGTCGACTTAGCCAGTAAAGTTGACTTTAAAGTAGGTTTTATAAATTCAACTTTAATTTTCCTTAAGCTGCTGCTTAAGTCGATTTAAGGAAAATGTAGTGTAGATGCAGATTAAATTAAGTCAACTTAAGCAAGCTTAAATCGACTTAATTTATAAGTGTAAACGCACCCTTAGTTCCCCCTCCCTTTTTTAAAAATTATGCCTCTATGTAAACAAGGCCACAAGGTAACCTGTTGTTACTGCAGAAATACTCATGATGTTATAATCAGGTGTGTTAGGTCTAAATGGGTACATTGTGACATACTTTCCCTAACGTCACCCATTGGAGCCTTCTTTACAATAGTCTTGTAATTGTACTGGTACAGGGTTATTCCTGGGTTACCTCCTTATGTCAATTGTCCTTAGGTCTGAGGTCTAATATAGCCCAGCAAGTCTTGCATTATTTATATATCTAATAATACTCATCACTCATAAACGTTTATCAGCCTTATACTTCTATAATACTATCCTATTTAAATCCATCCAACACACATTAATTAATTATACTAGACCACACCAATAAATCCCTCTTTTAAATGGTTAAATAAAAATAATTGGCAACAGTAGCCAGGACTGTGAGTCACTGTGGGTATGTCTACACTGGAAAAGCTAAGTCGACCTTGTTAAGTCTACTTACAGCATCTACACTAAAAATTTAAGTCGACTCCCTGCGTCCACACACACAGGTGCTAGGTCGATGAAGAACCATGGCTCGGGGGAGCTGCGGCTTGGGGGAAGGGAGCCGTGGCTCCCTGGTAGGAGGGAGCCGCGGCTCCCCCAGGGACAAGCAAGTTGTGGCTCCCCAGGGAGCCACAGCTCTCTTCTCCCCAGGGAGCTGCGGCTCGCCTTCTTCCCGGGAACCATGGCTTCCCTCTCGCCAGGGAGCCATGGCTCCCTTCTCCCCAGCCCATCCCCCTTAGGTCGACTTAGGGAATTACGTCAACCTGGGGCATCCACACTGGCTTTAGGTCGACTTAACAGGTCAAATTAAGCGTTAAGTTGACCTAAAGAGGGGTAGTTATTAAGTCGACTTAAGGAAGCGCTTAAGTCGACTTAATGAAAGCCAGGTATGGATGCAGTGTTCTGTAGGTTGACTTAAGTGTCCTTAAGCCGACCTAAGTTGCTAATGTAGACATACCCTGTGTGACTCCCTCACCCCACATGAAGGGCACTTGCTAGCGCTTAACTGGCTAACAGCTTCCTGACACCACCTGCCTGTTAGCCACTCAAGCATTCTCCTCTGAGCTATGACAGCTCTCACTTTGCCCTGCAGATTACCATTGGGTGCATAACAGTCCTCGATGTCCTCCTGCAATGCCCAAGTCTTTCTACACTGAATACTCTCAGAAATGCCCAAGGGAATAGTGTATACATTAACTTGTATGATTGAGCTTAGGATCAGCATTTAGCTTAATATCACAGCACTTAGATACCTACAATGAAAACAATCATAAGTTTATTATCAAATACTCAAGATTCCATAGATAGCAAGTAAGGATAATGGAAAAGGTTACCTGTAAAATGAAATCATAACACACTTTCTAGAGATTAAATTCCACATCTAATGAAGCTCTAAATTCCTATCTAATGAAGCTCATCTCACCCATGGCTGTTTGCAATGTTTTCAATCCAGTTTGGTGGTGATCCCATTTTTCATGAATGTAAATGCACTGCCCGTTCACTTCCCACGTGCAGGGTCGGGGAAGTAATTTTTGACTCCTACTTGCCTCCCTCCAGTTCAGTGTGTGTGCTCAAAGGCAGTATAATCCACCATCACTTGTTTTGCCTTTGTGTTCTTTCCTTTTGACTTTACAGCTCTTCGATAACTTTGTTTGTAAGTAGGCAAGCACTATGTTAGTTTACAAATCTTAATTTACATGTGACAGAGAGACAGGTGAATAAACATATTCTATCTGACAGAAAACCTGCTTTTCCACCTCTGCTGTGATGCAGCATTTGAGAACATATTTTCAATATACATACACAACTCCTCATGTGGTATCAGCAATAACAAGGTGGGCATTTCAATAATTGTTTAATTCTTGCCCCTCACCATATGTTTTGTTTGCTTTCTCTTTTTTTTTGGGGGGGGTACTTTTATCTTCTCTCCTCAGTGCTTTTTCTCCCTTGACTGTCTCTCTCTATAGCACTGTAATTATGATAGCAATGATTATAACATCAAAAATGTGGTGTAAGATACGGAAAGAGAGAGCATCATCAATTAAATAAAGATCGCTAGATAGATGACATAGTGACTTAAAAATGCCACAATAAAAGGACACAAAAGATAGCAGCTGATTTGATCAAACACTTTTTCCTCAGTTAACCTAGGAAACTACAGCTACGTGGAATTTAAATCTTAAGTGACTAAATTCTGTTTTTCAGCTGAAGGTGGCAAACATTAAATGAAAATATAAAATCTAGCAAATATAAATTAAAAATAATCTCTTTGTGCATACTAACAATTTATATTGATTTTCTTTCCTTCAGAATAGGGTTAGGCAGTAAGACTTTCAAGGTATTTAGTAGTTTGAGCAGCTGTTAAATTACTAATTTCTCCTTATGATTACACATACATGCTAATTAGCCTTATGGAAGCTGAGATGGGATGTTTTTCTGCTAGTCTGATTATTTCGCTGCACATAGACTCACATATGCAAGGCTGCATGTAGAGATACATGGCTTCCTTACCTAGTATTTCCCAATCTGTTGTTGAACTAGGAGTTAGAAGTAGTTTGAAACTAAATCAGAGGTGAAGCCTGTATGAATAAAAACTATAAATAAAATAAGTAATGTGATTACCATTAACTGTATCAAAGAACAATAAATCAATTGTGTGTATCCACAAAAAAACAGGGAACTGTCAAGAAAACATTTAGTGATAACCTGAGAATTTGCATATTATAGGAATCTGCACCTTTTAGAGAGTAAAACTCACATGAGCAGTTATGGCAAGGCTATTTGTGTAGAGGATTTTCATTCTGAAATGCTGTTATTGTTTACTGGGATTATTATATTTGTGTCTGAGGTCATCTTAGCACAAAGTGGCATGAGTCCTGACTAAATGCATACACAACTATATCAGGCACAGCCAGGATTTAGGGGTAAAGATCTAGGGACCTTAGAAAGAGAGACTGGGTAAAGAAAAGAATTTAGGGTGCAATAGTATTTAACCCATGGGATTATCTAGCTGTCCTGGTAGTGCAAGACATATCAGAGGAGTGCAGCAGGAGGCAAAGGGTGCTCGTGGGAAAGGGACAAAAAATGGCATCTTATATAGGAAAAAATCAGAAATTCAAATTCTCAATAAAAAATGTATTTGCCAGTCACTAAAATTAGATTTATAGTTTCTGTTATGGAAAACTACCATATCTCATTCATACACAAATGATCAATTCAGTAGCTTCTAGCTATCTCAGATGTAACAGAAACACAAAGTTGGGTACAAATTTAATGCTATCTACAACCCTTTGTCCATTTAGATGTTCTATAATAATGGTTATTCCCAATTGTTAAACTTATATCATGTAGAATTATTGGCTATGTCTACACTTGTGAATTTAAGTTGACTTAGCATGTCCACACTTAAATTTTAAGTCAACTTAGAGGGGACCTTACAAAATTGACCTAGAATGTCCACACTGGACGCCTAGGTTGACTTGTAGGGGCTAGGTGGACCTGGGACAGGTCCACGGTGGCAGGGATGGCACTCCTTGCCAAATGTCAGGGGGCTCAGCCTTTGCCTCATTGTACCTTGGTACAATGGGACAAAGGGGGACAGGGATCCTGGCAGGGCATAGGGGCCGGGTGGGCAGGGCTCTGCCTTGCCCTGTGAGGGGGCACGCCGGACTGTGGCTGTGCCAGCCACCCTGGCAGGGAGGGAAGCCCTAGAGGCCCCTAAGTCGACATAAAGTCGACCTAGGGCTACTCCATGTCTACACTGGCTAAGTCGACTTTCTAAAGTTGACTTAGCCAGCAAAGTCGACTTAAAATAAGGTTTTACGAAGTTGACTTAATTTTTTCCTTAAGTCGACTTAAGCAGCTGCTTAAGTCGACTTAAGGAAAGTGTAGTGTAGGCGCAGAGTAAATTAAGTCGACTTAAGCAAGCTTGCTTAAGTCGACTTAATTTACAAGTGTAGATGCACCCATATAGAGAATAGCAGCCATAAGGAGCTACCCTGACTCTGCTGCTTTGTGAGTTCTGAATCTTGTAATGGTGGATCAGTTAATTTCCATGCTCAGAAGTCATGGCGAAGGAGTTGAGGGTAGGGAACCAAGTCTTAGGTCTCTGGAATAACTACAGTATAATACTATTGAAGTTTAGTCGGATGACTCATTTAGGCACAGTTAACTACATATTTAAGTTTTGTAGAATTGAGGCTCTGGAGAGATTTTTTGAGGCAATATCACTAAAAAGTCTAGAAAATACTAATATCAATTGGTAAATCAGAGACATAGAAGAAATGCTATTATAGTTTTCCATTCTGTAGACTAGTGTATGTGCATGTGTATAAAAAAAATCACATTCTATCATTTTCTGAAAGCCATCTCCTTAAATATCTACTTTTAAAAAAATAGCATCTGTAACATATACAGAACAAATTCTGTAAAAAATTCTTTTTTGCAAAATCTGGTAATGAGATCCTGGGGTAGAAGGGATGAGGGATAAAGTCTAATTGCTTTTCCTACTCCAGAGAGTCTAGGTGAAGTTTTAACATCCAGCACCATTCGATATCCTCTAAAAGCTACTGGCTTTCAGGAAGAGGCACTTCCATGATTCTGCAAGCCCAATCCACATTTTTGACATATAGTTTTTAATTAATTATTTTAGTGACTTTGTATCTCTTAAAATTTGATACATTTGTAACATTAAATGTGCTGTAGTTAAATTCCTATCCTGATCCTCAAAAACATTAAAACTAAAACAAAGGAGTTCTGTGCTGCTTTTCAGGACTAACAAAGGGTACATCTACACTTACAAATTAGGTCCACTTAAGGAGGCTTAAATTGACCTAAAGTACTCCGCGTCCACACTGGGCTTTTCTTAAGTCGACTTAAGGAAAAGTTAAGTCAACTTAATAACATCTCATTTTAGGTTGACTTAATGTTTAAATCAACCTTATTAGGTTGATTTCAGCCAGTGTGGACAGGGATTAGTGCCTAAATTGACTTTATTAAGTCGACTTAAAGTGTTAAATTGACTTAATAAGGTTGAAAAGGGGCTATGTCTACACTAGAAAAGTTAAGTCAACTTTTGTTAGACATAGCCAAGGTGCCTTAGAACTCCCTTCTTTCTTTGGTTTTGCTGGAATAGTCTAACATGGCTACCAGTCTGGAACTTCTTAATAATATTAATAGTCTAGATAAATATATTTCTCTTGTTTACTGTGAATGTAAAATATGTAAGTAAATGCCATATCGGAAAGATTTATGATTACAAAATAATCTGTAATAATAACAACAATAATAGCCTGTCTCTGAACTGCATCTCACAAGAAAATGAAGTATTACTGCCATATAAGTAATCTGTGGCAATAGCTGTTTGCACTTGTAACAGTGTTGTACATTTGGTGGCTGGTTAACTTAATCTTAGCAAATACTTCTTTTGGAAACCTTGAAAAATATATTATGTAGTCTTTCTTTCTTTCTTTCTTTCTTTCTTTCTTTCTTTCTTTCTTTCTT
>ML686006.1:4749040-4790775 GCA_007922175.1 Pelusios castaneus | reverse complement strand
CTTTCTTTCTTTCTTTCTTTCTTTCTTTCTTTCTTTCTTTCTTTCTTCTATGTCCAGCAGGTCATCAAACATTGTACCTATCCTTCTGGACAGATTCTAGAATTGTTTCAAAATAAAATAATAAAAAGTGAATGTATATAACATTTTATCTGTAAGCTAATTTCACTCTGATTTCTGTGGCTCTATCTACATTCCTCTTCTCAGTTATGTAATATTTTAATTGTTATAAATTTACTGTACTTAAATTAATCTGTGCTCTGATCTGTTCAGAGAATTAACCTGGAGTAGGAATTCCCTTTTAACATTTTTTATTGCTATTGTATCTTTTATGCAAGCATTTATTGACTTGCTGGGGCTAGATGTTACTACTACAAAGCCCAACCATGGGACATAGGCCCAGATTTTTAAAGGTATTTGGGTAACATTGCACTCAGCCTAAATCTCATTTGCAAAAGTAATTTGGGCACTTAAGAGTCTAAATTCCATTAATTGTAAAGGGGGGTTGGGATCTTAAATTTTACATTCTTTTTGAAAATGAGATTGAGGCTCCTAAATCAGTTAGGCATCGTGATGTTTAGCAAAAATATGGGCCGTAGCTTTTATCATCAATTTATTACAGCTTGTTTGGGCTTTTAATCTTTCAAGTATGCTGGTCTGCTTGTTTATGTTATCATTGCTGGTGAGGGACTTATTTTCACTTTGTGGTTGCCTTCATTTAGTTGGGTGGCACTCTGTTGATCCCCTGCATTGTTTATATACCTTGTTTCTATGTCAGACCAGCTGATATCTGAGGCTCTTTCTAAGTCCTCCTACTCCTGGCCTTGGCCCTATCTATTTGGATGTGCCAATTGTCTCCTTCTACTCTGCAAAACAAAGGAGTCTTCCTGGCACTTTTAAATACTAGCTATGGCACTTTTAAAGACTAACAAATGTATGTGATAGATAAATTGGTTAGTCTTTAAAAGTACCACTAGATTCCTTGTTTGTTTTACTGAACTAGACTGGCATGGCTATCTTTTTGGAACTTCTACTCTGCAGTTATCTTTTTCTGATTCTACCACTATCCCGAGTCTGTAACTACTTCATGTGCAAGGATCCCACTGCAGGTTTGACTGTTGCCTTTTGCTGTTTCATTGTGTCTATTTAACGGTTGGACCTAAATCTGCTAACTTGTATAGAATGGCCTCACGTCCTTGGATCCTTAGTTGCAGCAGGCTGCCGGCTTAGCATGGTGTTCGCTTAATCTCTTCTGTGTTCTGTTTCTCATTTCTTGCTAGGCTGCAGCAGACTATCCTCTTAGGAACAAGAGTTTTGGTTTCCTGATTATGACAGTTCATAGAGTGTCAGGTATGCCATACTTTGCAAAATGTGTCTTCAGTTGCACATCTCATGCAGTCCCAGGCACACTCTCATTTGGGCATTTATGTTTGGCCAGTAGATACAAACCCAGACATGACTCTGTATTAAGGGGTGATCCATGAATCCATCTCATGTCAACTTTAAAATATGCTGGTAGTACAGTGAGGTCTGTTTTAAATAAAACCCTATCTTAAGCATGCAGCTTATCCCTTACTTGGTAGTAGAGAGAACCTTCTGTTGCATTTGCTTCTTGTGATATGGCTAGCCCTAGAATTGGAACAGATTTAATGTCTGTTTAACCCCCTGTGCTTCTTACTATATTAAATTGCCTGATACTTCCCATCTGAGATGCAAAGATACTGTAGCATCCTGGGCAGTACCTAACAGTTTTGCAGTCTTAATACACATTTTAACCATTTAGGTACACTCAGCAGACGCATCTTCATGGTGCTTTCCCATGGCTTGTGATCAGACCACACATCTGTTTTGTGCCCAGTGGGGAACTCATAGAATCATTCCATTACAGATAGTGCAGCCAATAGCTCCTTTTCTATCTGAGTGTATTTCCCATGTATTGCATGATGGGTAATAAGATGAGAGGACTCAGTGTTTCTAAAACTAAGCTAACCTCTTCCTTCCTGCAACATGTACTCCTCTTTTTAAGTTCCATGCAGGTTGCTATAGAGATCGTTCAGAACCAGAACACATACTTTTTGTATGGAAAGAAAGGTGGGGATGCCAGCTATTTTTGCAGCACCTTCTTCACCTTTCTTGAGACCTTGTATGTGGGCCAAGATCTACAGAGGGTTAGAGGGTGTGGAGTGGGCAGGTTGCGGCAGAAGTGGGCACCCATGTATTATGTTATATAAGAGGCCTTGACAGGTGCTGAATGGATAGATACTGGAGAATCTGGTGGACACACATTCTCTATTTTGCCCAGCGGAGATTAATCTGAAAACTGAGGATTTCTGGGGCTCCTATAGCTTTGCAGGCAAGCCCCACAGCAAATTCTTGGTGAGGGCAAATCCATCCCTTGACAGAACGATTGGGGAAGAAGTTTGAGAAGGGATCTTCAGTAGGATTTTATCCTTTTTAATCCCCTCCCCTGGGTTTTAGCTCAGACAGGGACAAGCTGGTAAAGTACAGTGCTACTTGCTGAAAAATAGTACAGATCTGTGTGAAAATCTGCAGACATTTTGAGGAACTGGTTAGTTTCCTGTTGATTGTGAATGAGAGATTTGTATGGCTAGGTATGACACTGTTCTTGTTAATGTACCCTTGGAATGTTGGTTTAAGTTCTTGATAATGATGCACAGGATATTATGGTGAAAAATAAATATATAGAATCCAATTGACACTGTGTACAAGACTATAACACAGGGGAGGTAGACAAGACCATATTTGGGGCTGACAGGGTTGCCAGTGTCTCTCTAAGCAGGAGTGTGCAAAATTTTAAAGGAAACTGTCAACGTAATTTTATTCATTTTTAAAAATGTTTCATTTGCTGTCATTGGGCTTGATCCTGAAATGTGTTTACTGGCTTGATACTGAAATGTTTTCTCTTCTCATTGTTCTGCGTCATCTACATGGGCAGTCGTTATTATAATGCTATTAGTGAGTGCTCTTTTTTTTTTTTTAATTTCTTGATAAGATATGCTCTTTTCAAAAGGGAAAAACTCCAGCATATAAAAACTGGAGTCTACAGTGAAACATGAAGGAAAAGATCAAATGCTGCGTTTTCCAGTTTTAAGTTTTCCTTTATTTTAAGGATTACCAGAGTTCATATAATTACTTACAGATTTGATTTTAACTTATACCTATATATTTTAATATGAAACACATCTTCTAGAGTCTGAGAAGGAATGCAATCAGAGCCTGATTCAGAGTTCACTGGAATGAATGGTAAGACTCCCACCGACTCTTAGTGGGCTTGGGGTCGGGTCTGCCTCAAAGTTCAGTTCTACATAATGTGATTCATAGGCCTTTTTGAAAACAAATGAATGTGGTGAAATATGAATTTCTGACAGCACATTTTGAGACAGTGCAGGTTTATTGGTGATATTTTCATGATTTGTAGCCATGTTATGGAACTTGTGGGGAAAAAAATATACCCTCTTTAAATGCTGTTTCTGAAACCATTACATTTACTTAAGGGAAGAAAATTAGGGTGGGCGCGGGGGGGGGGGGGGGGGAAGGAGGAAGAACTGTCTCCAAGCAGAATCCAACAATCTAAAGAGGGTTATGCCAGGAATGAATGAAAAATAAAGTGAGCTTTTTAAGTTCATTTTGTGTTGAACGCCTCTCTTGATCCGGCCATTGGGACCATTCAGCTAATATTCTAATCTTTGCATTTTTCCTGTTCTGACATATAACATTTCCATGTCCAAGTTTAAAAAAGAGCATGTCCTACTTTTCAGATTAATCTTTTCAGAATTCATTTAGAAAATAAAGAGTTAAAACTATCCCATTCTGGATTGTAGGTAGCGCTATGGTCAGTGGATAATTTTTGTAGTATTCATGATCTGCAGGCTATTTCTTTCTGGTGTTCCTTGTACATTTTGACATACCTGGAGCAGTAAAATAAAACATAATAGGGAGAGAGGAGTTAAAAACCAAATAATTTTGTTTGCTCAATTTTATCAAATCTGACTTGTAATTAATTGCTGACTTTCTTCTATTTCATAGCTCAGCTTTCATAATCATTTGCAACCCCCCCCCCTTTTTTTCTCTCAACCAGCATGCTCTGATTTATTTCAGACCTAAAATTTCCCAAACTTTTAATCTCAAAATACTCACATTGTATAAGTTTCCAGTACTGATGGACATACTGGGCTAGATTTTTCAGAGGAGCTCAGAACCCATCACCTCACAATGGGAGTCCAGTCACTTCACATAGAAGCATACTTTTTTCCAAAATCTGTCCCATTTTGGTACAAATTCTACCATCATTCACACCTATATGACACCTGAATATTTTTCTCATGTTTTTGTTCCTGAACCCAACACTAAAAACTCTCACTGATGCTGGCTTCATTGAGGAGAATTGGTTGAGTAAACTTGTCTCAGGATCATTCCTTCGGTATGTCTCTGACTTAATTCCAGCTCTATCCTCAGGTCCTTACATTGATGCCCTAAATTACATGAAAGTAAAATGTTTGGCAGGATGTATAGCTATACTGGGGGGGTGTGACACGGAGGAAGCTTGCTGGAATTTGGGTCACAACCAGGATTGCCCACATTCCACCCCATATAAGACTGAGGCCTGCTCTACATTTACTGGGAAATTCGGTGGCAGTTGACAGTAGTTATGTAAGCTACACAGAGTAAGACTTCTTAATTCCTTTTCTACACAATGTCTTCATTGCACTGAATGGATAGGAAATACACTATACCACTTGAGAGGGTGGTCTTAATGCATCAGCTTCTAGGGACTTCCAGGTTTGATCGAATGCCTCTTTATTGACTCAATCGAACATGAAAAATCGATTCTGCACTGTCAGCAGTGTCACTGGCCTCATAGACATACCAAGAATTTTGACTGGTCAGGCTCAGGAAGAAGAAGGGCACAGAAAGGGGGGTGGGGGGAAGGCATCTGGAAAAGAAATTGGTTCCACCACATGGAACTACTGTGGAATGCAGTCACCATGTTGCTGTATCTAAACCTGCTCCCATAGGGAGAATCAGGGGCAGCAGGGGGAAGCTGGGCATCAGGGATAGGACTGGGGTGTGTGTCGGGATGGTTGCGCTGGATGGAAAAAGAGGGGAGCTACTGAGACATTGGACCTCAGAATGCCTCCCTGAAGGACAGAAGAGGTTGAGAGTGGCACTTTTTTTCGTGGCATGAGTGATATATGAAAGATTGCTGGAGGACTCACATGTGCACAGTTCATAGGGAAAGATAGTGAGAAATAAGGGAGCCACCCTAGCCCCACCATCTCTCCTGTCACCATTGAATAAGACAGCCTGTACAAGTAGTAAGGAGGCCTGCCCCACTCCAATACCACCTCTTCCTGGAAGTCAAGCATGGTTTCTTGCTCAATAAAGTATCTTTGCAATTAGCATGTTACATGTTCAAATCTCCAAATAATTCAATTGAAAAAAACCAGACAATTTTACATTATAGAAATTTTATTTATAAAATATAAAATATTAATGACTGAGGACTTACAGGACACACACTTTTATATTGCTCTTGGACACACTAACCTAACACTCTCACAACTTTAGCCTATCAAAAACAGACCAGTAGAATAAGTCTCTTTCATGAAGATAATTATCCAAACTGGATACTTGATATAGAAAGGCAATTTTTTAGAAATGGAAAAATTGGTAGTGATATAGTCGATCGAACATGGACCAGCAAGTAGGGACTTGCAAACAAATGCATAATGTGGAGATGGGCCATCTAAGAAAATTGCAAATACCAAAAATATACAAAGAGAGAACACTTGGTTCCTATTATTGTTACTTTTACCTGTCACATCAAACATAATGATTTATATCCTCTCTACTGATGAATCACTATAATTTTAAGAATATATTCAAACTCAAGTCTTCATATGCTAACATCACATTTTACTTCTCCATACCAGGAGATTTTAAAATACTACAGAACATCACACTTGCATTCTGAGAAACAATTTAATGCTGAACAAGCAGTCACATTTGATTTTGGGGAAAACAACATTTGCTAAGTAGTCTGCATTGTTCTTGACAGTTTTGGGAGAAACTAAAGGTATTTAAAATGAGACTATACAAACACCAGTATGTGTTTATGCTGCTGACTTGAATTCATCACTGAAGATACAGTGGAAGGCAAATGACATATGATAAAAATAGGACTTATTGCTAAACCTTTGATCAGGGGGAAGTCGGCATGAAGCATGATGCTTAGTATAAGAGGCCTAGTAAGAGGCCTCATCTAAAGTAATAGTCAGGTTCTGCTGATATAAATTAGCAAAAGTCAGAGAGTGAGCAGAAGTCAGGCCCTTTTATAACACAGGTCTACTTTCAAGTTCACAGAATCTGGCAAGGACAGGGGTGGTATTGCAAAAACACAAATATTCTTAAGAAGTTTGAGGCATAAAACACCTATAACACATTTCAGAAGGGTGGCATCAGAACACCCTGGTACCAAGTATGGTACAAAAACACTCTCCAAAAGATAAGAGGAGTATGCTGGCCCCTCCTAAAGATAAGTTCAGGGTGACAGCATGATGGATAGAGATGTTTTGATTGAATCAACATGTAAAAAGTGGTAACTAACCAATATGTAATTTTGTTTGTAACAGTGTATAAAAGAAAATCCCCGAGCATTTGTCTTTGGCCAACTGAGAGGAATGGAAAGTCCCACCATTCACTGAACTGAATTTAATGCAATGGGCATTCATGTTAGCGTACCTGTAACCACTGAGCCAAGTCATTAGAACTGTGCTTCATTGACTGTAAACTGGCCAGGTGCCTTCGCTACTGAAATGGTTATGCGGTGTTTTGACTGAGGTCTGCTATATCAACTATCTGCACAGAGTTGGGACAGCACACAAAAAGCATATACATATGTAGCAAATGGCTAACAACATGGGGTTAATAAGTATTTGTGAAGAGGAGAAAAACAACCTGAAGATGGATCTATACTGTGGATCTATACTGACTTACACTAACTGAGAATCTGGCCCAAAGAGTTCCTATAGAGTAATATATTGTCTCTACCAGGAATATAATAAGAGATTTGTTTGTTTTTAAATTTTTTAAATTAGATATTAGGCAAGTGAATTAGTGTATATCTTTTATCTTGACTCAGTAACTCTTGAAATATAACTAATTACAGTATTTGCAAAGCTAATGTGAATTTAACACAAATTTCCTTTTCCACTATAAACCACTGCTTTCAGTCACTGATAAGTTTCTCAAAAATTCATTTTTGGGGCTGAAACTATGCATGTTTGATTTTACTCTGAAAGATGAGTGACAAGTGTCCAAATACATAATGTTTAGCATTAGAACTTTACCACTCTTTCAGCAGTATAAAGTTTTGCCATAAATTTAGCAGCTTCCATACAAAATTTTTAAATTGATTCAACAGATTTGTGCCAACATACTGGGCCAGTATAAATAGATCCTATATTTATAAATTCATGTGTGTCCTATTCTTTAAAGCCAAACAAATTATAGAATATTTTTATTCTTCAGCTATTTCACAAATCAATGCATTATGACATCTATTATTTCATAAAATACAGAAGAAAAGAGCATCTTACCACAACTTTTATATGGGGTTTCTGTGTGAATGCCTTGTAGATATCTCAACAAGCTGCGTTGTAACACAATATGTTTATAGCCTCCTAGCTGTAAATTAGAACACCATTGCTAGTCATTCATTTGGAACAAATATTTACATATTTTGTTTGGAAAGGTAATTATTTTTGCAACTGACCTAGTAGATACCATAATATTATCAGGCTCCAGGGCTATGTCTACACTAAGAAAGTTAGGTCGACTTTCTTAAACAGACTTTCTAAGACAAAAGAGTCTTGTGGCACTTTTAAAGACTAACAGATTTATTAATCGCATGAGCTTTCGTGGGAGAAAATCCCACTTCGTCAGACACTTTGAAGATAGGAAAGTTACAGAGTGGTAGGAGATTAAATGCAGGGGAGTGTATGACATAGCATCAGGTCAGGCTGTAACAGCAAATCAAAATAGGTGTTAGGATTCAAAACACTGGGGAACAGCACAAAGAGGAGGGGGGAGGTCAATTCACTTGATGTAATGCGAGAAAAATCCATAGTCCCTGTTTAACCCCAAGGCAACTGAGTCAAATTTGCATATAAGTTCGAGTTCTGCAGACTCTCTTTGAAGCTGTGATTTGTTATTCATCTGTTTCAACACAGCTATTAACAAGTCGTTAAGGGAGTGAGCAGGGAGGTTGAAGTATTCCCCTACAGGTTTTTCAGTATTACAGTTTCTGATGTCAGATTTGTGTCCATTGATTCTTTGGCGCAGAGACTGTCCTGTCTGTCCAATATATAAGGCAGAGGGGCATTTCCGGCACATGATGGCATAAATCACATTGGTGGATGAGCAGGTGAACGAACCCTTGATGGAGTAGGTGGCATGATTAGGCCCTGTGATGGTGTCATCAGTGTAGATATGAGGGCAAAGATGTCAGCGTGGTCTGCTGCAGGGCTGTGTTCCTGCTTTAGTGTTTCTGCTCTGTGATCTGTAGTTGCTGGTAAGTATCCTTTTAAGATTAGGGGGCTGTCTGAAAGCAAGGAGAGGTCTGTCTCCCAAGGCTTGAGAGAGTGAGGGATCATCTTGTAAAATAGGCTGTAGATTTTTGATGATGTGTTGAAGAGGTCTGGCTTGGGGGTTGTAGGTGACGACCAGTGGTGTTCTGTTGTTGTTTTTCATGGGCTTCTCCTGCAGTAGTTGACTTCTGGGTACCCGTCTGGCTCTGTCAATTTATTTCTTCACTTCTGTGGGTTTGTAGTGTAGTTTTAAGAATGCCTGGTAGAGATCCTGAAGGTGTCTGTCTCTGTCTAAAGGGTCAGAGCAAATGCGGTTATATCTTAGGGCTTGACTGTAAACAATAGATCGTGTGGTGTGTCGAGGATGGAAGCTCGAGGGATGTAGGTAACTATACCGGTCAGTAGGTTTGCGGTATAGGGAGGTCTTTATGTGCCCATCGCTAATTTGCACTGTAGTGTCCAGAAAGTGGATCTCTTGTGTGGAGTGTTCCAGGCTAAGTTTGATTGTGTTGTGGAAATTGTTGAAATCTCTGTGGAATTCTTCAAGGGCATCTTTACCATGGGTCCAGATGATGAAGATGTCATCAATATAGCGTAGATAAAGTAGGGGTGCTTTGGGATGAGACGTGAGGAAACGTTGTTCTAAATCGGCCATAAAGATGTTGGCATATTGTGGGGCCATGCGGGTACCCATGGCAGTGCCACTGACTTGAAGGTATAGATCATCTTCAAATCTGAAATGGTTGTGGGTGAGTACAAAGTCACAGAGGTCAGCCACAAGTTTAGCTGTGTCTTCTAATAGCTTGTAAAGACAACAAACTGTCCAGGCTCCAATATACCACAAGGGATAACAACAGCACCTCTATCCCACCCAACAACATTGTTAATCTTTCATGCTACAGCCTCACTCCAGCAGAGGAATCTGTGCTGTCTCGGGGACTTTCTTTTTGCCCCACCACCCCCACACATAAGATACAATTCTGTGGTGACCTTGAGAACTACTTTCACCGTCTCAGGCTCAAGGAGTATTTCGCCACCACCAATGTAGAACACCATGACCTACAGATACCTTCCTCCCAACATTGCAGGAAAAAGTATTCATCATGGACTCCTTCTGACGGTCGGAACAACAGACTGGACTCCTATATAAATTGTTTCCGCCACCAGGCAAAGGCTGAAATTGTGGACAAACAACATCACCTACACCATAACCTCACCGATGCAGAGCGTAATGCCCTCCAGAGCCTCAGAAACAACTCTGACATTATTATTAAGGAGGCTGACAAGGGAGGTGCCGTCGTCATCATGAATAAATCGGATTACGATCAGGAGGCTTATAAACAGCTGTCCAATGGAATGTTCTACAAACCACTCCTCTCTGACCCCACTGAGGAATACCAGAAGGAACTACAACACCTACTCAAGAAACTCCCCAAACCAGCACAAGAACAAATCAAGACAGAGACACCGCCAGAACCCCGTCCAGGGATATTCTATCTACTACCAAAAATACATAAAAGAGGAAACCCCGGACGCCCCATCATCTCAGGCATTGGCACGCTTACAGCAGGATTATCTGGCTATGTGGACTCTCTCCTAAGACCCTATGCTATCAACACACCTAGCTATCTGAGAGACACTACAGATTTCCTGAGAAAAATCCAATCCATTGATGGTCTTCCAGAAAATACCATCCTAGCCACTATGGATGTAGAGGCTCTTTACACTAACATTCCCCACAAGGATGGATTACAAGCTATTAGAAGAACCATCCAGGATGATGACACAGCTAAACTTGTGGCTGACCTCTGTGACTTTGTACTCACCCACAACCATTTCAGATTTGAAGATGCCTTCAAGTCAGTGGCACTGCCATGGGTACCCGCATGGCCCCACAATATGGCAACATCTTTATGGCCGATTTAGAACAACGTTTCCTCACGTCTCATCCCAAAGCACCCCTACTTTACCTACGCTATATTGATGACATCTTCATCATCTGGACCCATGGTAAAGATGCCCTTGAAGAATTCCACAGAGATTTCAACAATTTTCACAACACAATCAAACTTAGCCTGGAACACTCCACACAAGAGATCCACTTTCTGGACACTACAGTGCAAATTAGCGATGGACACATAAAGACCTCCCTATACCGCAAACCTACTGATCGGTATAGTTACCTACATCCCTCGAGCTTCCATCCTCGACACACCACACGATCTATTGTTTACAGTCAAGCCCTAAGATATAACCGCATTTGCTCTGACCCTTTAGACAGAGACAGACACCTTCAGGATCTCTACCAGGCATTCTTAAAACTACAGTACCCACCCGCAGAAGTGAAGAAACAAATTGACAGAGCCAGACGGGTACCCAGAAGTCAACTACTGCAGGAGAAGCCCATGAAAAACAACAACAGAACACCACTGGTCGTCACCTACAACCCCCAAGCCAGACCTCTTCAACACATCATCAAAAATCTACAGCCTATTTTACAAGATGATCCCTCACTCTCTCAAGCCTTGGGAGACAGACCTCTCCTTGCTTTCAGACAGCCCCCTAATCTTAAAAGGATACTTACCAGCAACTACAGATCACAGAGCAGAAACACTAAAGCAGGAACACAGCCCTGCAGCAGACCACGCTGACATCTTTGCCCTCATATCTACACTGATGACACCATCACAGGGCCTAATCATGCCACCTACTCCATCAAGGGCTCGTTCACCTGCTCATCCACCAATGTGATTTATGCCATCATGTGCCGGAAATGCCCCTCTGCCTTATATATTGGACAGACAGGACAGTCTCTGCGCCAAAGAATCAATGGACACAAATCTGACATCAGAAACTGCAATACTGAAAAACCTGTAGGGGAACACTTCAACCTCCCTGCTCACTCCCTTAACGACTTGTTAATAGCTGTGTTGAAACAGATGAATAACAAATCACAGCTTCAAAGAGAGTCTGCAGAACTCGAACTTATATGCAAATTTGACTCAGTTGCCTTGGGGTTAAACAGGGACTATGGATTTTTCTCGCATTACATCAAGTGACTTGACCTCCCCCCTCCTCTATGTGCTGTTCCCCAGTGTTTTGAATCCTAACACCTATTTTGATTTGCTGTTACAGCCTGACCTGATGCTATGTCATACACTCCCCTGCATTTAATCTCCTACCGCTCTGTAACTTTCCTATCTTCAAAGCGTCTGACGAAGTGGGATTTTCTCCCACGAAAGCTCATGCGATTAATAAATCTGTTAGTCTTTAAAAGTGCCACAAGACTCTTTTGTCTTTCTACAATAGACTAACACGGCTACCCCTTTGGAATTAGACTTTCTAAAGTTGACTTTTTGTCGACCTTATTAAGTTGATTTAGAAAGTCTACACAAGACTCTTAAGTCGACTTAAAGGTGCTCCTATTAAGTCGACTCAGAGAGTCTACACTAGACTCTCTAAGTCGACTGGATAGGTGGAGGGAGAGCCAGTCTTGCAGGTTTGGTTCTCCCCAGACCAGGAAGCTGTTCACAGCTCGTCCCAGTGAGAGCCAGCTGGCTCTCCCCAGGAAGAGAAGCCGGGCGGCTTGTCCCGGGAGAGCCAGCCCTGCAAGGCTGGCTCTCCCCAGGACCGAGAAGCTGCTCGCAGCTTGTCCTAGCAAGAGCCAGCTGGCTATCCATGGGACCGAGAAGCCACTCGTGGCTAGTCCTGGTGAGAGCCAGCTGGCGCATCGCTGGCCCTCCCCGGGACCGAGAAGCCGCTCACGGCTTTCCTGGCTCCCTTAAAGGAGCATGGGCTCCCTTCTGGCTGGGACCATGGGGTCCTGGGGAGAAGGGAGCCCTGAGGTCCCTTCGCTGGACTGTGCTCCAGCTGACAGGGAAACCCTGGGGTTTTCTCTGTCAGCTGGAGTGAGCTCCCTTCTTGCCCAGACTCCATGGGTCCTGGGAAGAAGGGAGCTGGGAGAGCTGCCCGTGACTTTTTGGTCCCAGCAAAGCCAGCCGTGCACCGGCTGGCTCTCGCCGGAATGAGCCGCCCGTGGTTTCCTGGGGGAAGGGAGCCTCCCAAGCTCTCCAGCCAGGGTTCCAGCGGGGGACCCCTCCTGCTGGAGCCCTGGCTGGGGAGCCCTTCTCCCCAGGAACGGGACTCCTCTGGCAGGGAAGCTGCAGGACTGGGGAGAAGAGAGCAAAGGCTCCCCAGAGGACAAGGGAGCCAGGGAGCCTTCTGCCAGGGAGCCATGAGGGGCTTGCTTGTCCCCACTGCCCTAGGTCAACCAAGTTGACTTAGGGCATCTATATTGGCTAAGTCGACTTAATAAAGTTGACTTAAACACTAGTTCGAGTTATAACGAGGTGTTATTAATTCGAGCTAGTTTTTCCTTAATACAACTTAAGGAGCAGCTGAAGTTGAATTAAGGAAAGCCCAGTGCAGACGTGAAGTAAATTAAGTCGACTTAAGCCTGCTTAAGTCGACTTAATTTATAAGTGTGGAGATACTCTAGTAGAACATCTGGATTATAAACAGAAATGACCTTCACTTATCAAGGTAGAAATTCAGTGCTGAAATTCCAGCAATAGCATTAAAAGGGGCAGTTGCAATGGATGTAGGCAGATCTAAAAATGATACTAGCCAGCTTGTCATTTGGGAAGCAGTGATGGAACAGAAGGGTCTCTTTGACCATGAGGCCGCTTTTTGACACATTCTGTCATAGAATCATAGAATCAAAGAGTTGGATGGACCTCATGAGGTTATCTAGTCCAACCTCCTGCTAAAAGCAGGACCACTCCAACTAAATCATCCCAGTCATGGTTTCTATCATATTAATCCATGTAGACTTACACCAGGGACTTTCAAATAGATCGATGGAAGATCAAATGGTGTTCTGTACTTAGAACCTTGCACCAAAGACTCACTCACTCACTCACACTAAGGCCCCTCTCACTTAAATTAAGGCCACATTGGCAGTGTAAAGTGGATTTCATGTGAAATTATATTAAATCTAGACCTACTTTAAGGTTAATTTATACTGACAGAGTTGTGCAAGGGGATTGTAGTGTAAGTGAGAATCTGGCCCCTTATGTCTTGTAAACTGAAATGTTTGTGTGTTTGTTTTCCTAGTTGCTGGTGGTGTCTTCTGCTGTAGTTTACTGAGAGAGACATAAATGATAGTTTGGTGTATAACTACCATCAAGATAAACAGGAACTAGGTGTTTAGTTGTCTCTTTTATCTTTGACAATTTCTCCATCAGCCCTGAAAGGGAAGTGCTATCATCATTGCCTTCCCTTTGCTCAATGCTCCTCAAATGTGGAAGTGATGATGATTTTAGTAACATTGGCTAGGTCTACACTGGTAAATTAGTTCAAATTAAGGAAGATTAATTCGAACTAACTTAAGCCTTGGCTACACTAGGCTTTCATTAGTTTGAATTAAGGGCTTCCTTAATTCGAACTAATAAATTCGATTATACTTTTTGAACTAATGGTTAATTCAAACTAGTTAGTTCGAATTAACCCAATGTTGCCATATTAGTTCCAACTAAGTGCTTTGTTCGAACTAACCGGCACATTGACCTTAAGGCAATTGACTAATTCGAACTAAACAAGTGTCATGTATGGCACTTGCTTAGTTCAAACTAAAATTTGCTAGTTCAAATTAAGTTAATTCGAACTAACTAAAATTAGTTCAAATTAGTTAGTTTGAATTAACTAATTTGAACTAATTTTAGTAAGTGTAGACATAACCATTGTGTCTGAAGTTGTAGTGTATATATACAGATCATTCACAAGTTTAGCAACACTATGACTAATAGTATTCCTATATGAGGACAGTAAAGGGAAAGCAGCAGAAGTACAATCAATTACAACTTCAGAGGACAGATAAACGTCCCTTACCATAGTGGTTCCCAAACTTTTTATCCAGCCATGGTCAGGGTGGGGGCTGCAGCTGGGAACAGGGCCACAGTCAGGGCTGTGTGATCAGGGCCCTGCTGGGCTTAGGATGGGACTGTGGCCATGGTGACTAGGGTCAAGACTGGAAGCTTGGCCAGGAGCAGGGCTGGAGTGGGTGGGGGATCCAATGGGCCCCAGTGGCTTTGGCGGGGGGCAGCCATTATGATCAGGAGCCAGGCATGGGGTGGGGTACTGTGGCTGCATGCCATGACTGGATGCTGAGGCCATGCCATGGTTCAGGTGCCAAGGCCACGGCCAAGCCAGGAGCAGGGGATGGAAGGTGTGGCCAGGCCCAGAGCAAAGCTCAGGCCAGAGCAGGGCTGGGAAGTGCTCCCTCCCACGGGAGCTACTCTGGGCTCAGTTGCTCCCCTCACAACATTCGTCCTACACCCCGCTACCTGCAGACCTCTGCCTTAGCATAATGAATTCAGTGTATTACTGCTGGGTAGTAGGTTGACCATTTGAAAAACAGAACAATGAAAAGAATTGTTCTTTACTCAGTCTTCTGTAACCAACTCTCTCTCTCTCTCCTTTTTTTTTTTTTTTTAAACACAGCAGGAATGTCCGTTGTTAACTCTAAAATTAAATAGCACCATCTGCCATCTACATAATCTGATGGGCCAGATTTTGAAGTCAAAGGCAGCTTTGCTCAGTTAAAAACCTTCTTATTTTCACTATTATTAGCTAATAATAAGAAGGTGATCATCAATGCTGTTAAAAAGCCCTGGATAAAATTTAGACCAAAGTCATACATTTGAAGGTAATGTTCAATGGTTTGTTTGCTTATGCCCACCTTGAGAAGGCTAAGAGAAATATAAATGCCTAACTTCTGCTCCTCAGTGTGAAAAAACAGCTGCTAAATATAACTGGCCTCATTTACATGGATAGCACAACTCAAGGCTTTCCTAATTTACTGATTATTTATGTACCATGAGTTGACTGCTCTCAAGTTAAAGGTAATGAGATTTAAGGTCTGATTGGAAGTTAATTCAGGCACTCATACAGAAAGAGGCCTAACATTATTTTATTGGCTGATCTTCAGCAATCTGTTTCTTGAGCTCCCATTGCTTGTATACAGCTCTGATTATCAGTAGAGCTGGGATGGTCTATCTACTGTCGAATAGTAGTCTCAAGGGCTATGTCTATGCTTGAAAAGTTAAGTCGACTTTGTTAAGTCAACTTAACAAATTGGTTACACTTTAAATCAACCTCGTTAAGTCGACTTACAGCAGAGATAGCCATTATACTGGCTTTAAGTCGACTTAATAAAGTCAATTTAGCGCTAATCCACGCCTTAAATCGACTCAAGGAGTCGACTTAAGGCTTAAGTGGACTTAAAGAGTTGGTGTTAAGTCGACTTAAGCTTTCCTTAAGTCAACTTAAGGAAATGCTTAAGGCGACTTAATAAAAGCACAGTGTGGACGCGGCTTTGTTTAGGTCAACTTAAGCATCCTTAAGTTTATCTAACTTGTCTGTGTAGATGTACCCAAGGGGATTACATTGATCAGTTTACTTCATCCCACAACCAAGAAAGAACTGTATATGGCAATAATAGATGCTTATAAAGTTCAGTGGATCAGAAAAGATACTGATATAGGGTATTCATAAGTAATGTTCTATTAATTTTATTGAGTTTTTAATAGATTTGCTATAGTATTGCATAACATATGCTGCAGCGTGCCTAGGAGATCTGAAAGCACTCAGTTATTTGTTACTGTACAGTGTGAAACTGCTCGAGGGTCAGTGACAAACACAGTATAATAATCATAAATATACAGCAAGCACAACAAAATTAATAGCTGCATTGACAATATTATATTCACACATGTACACCAACCACCACACAATTCCTAACAGGTTCGAAAACAGCAAGGGCAAGTACAGCACAGTAACCACAATATATTACAGGGGTTTACTGTTAAAGTGCTTTCTCACAGACTCCCTGGGCCATATAATTCTACACTGAGCCTTCTCATAGCCCTTGGCTATGTCTACACTGGCAAGTTAGTTCGAATTAAGGAAGCTACACTAGGCTTCCATTAGTTCAAATTAAGGGCTTCCTTAATTCGAACTAATTCATTTGAATATGCTATTCGAACTAAGGGTTAATTCGAACTAGTTAGTTTGAATTAAGCAATGTGGCCATGTTAGTTCTAACTAATTTCTTAGTTCGAACTAACCAGCCCATTTAACTCAATGCAATTCGCTAATTCAAACTAAGCAAGTGCTATGAATAGCACTTGCTTAGTTCGAACTTAATTTTTCTAGTTCGAATTAAGTTAATTAAAACAAACTAAAATTAGTTCGAATTAGTTAGTTTGAATTAACTAATTTGAACTAACTTTAGTAAGTGTGGACATAGGCCTTGTGTCTGGCTGTTCAAACTCAGCAGACAGCTGCTCCACATCTGACCACGACCCTGCTGGTGACTTTCCCTCCTTTGTTTCACAGATATTATGAAATTCCAAAGGGGTAGCCGTGTTAGTCTATTGTAGAAAGACAACAGAGTCCTGTGGCACAGAAGGCAGCTCTAACCATTGGGATCACTTTCTCACTGAGATCCAGTGTACCCTCAATCTACCAAAAGCACATTCAACAGTTATTCTGCACCTCCTGTGCTGGTAGCTGAATCTTTGCTTAGTGGTGTCAAGGTGGCTGGTGGGTGGCTTCATAAGCTGGGGAAGCAAGGGATAGATTTGAATCACTGAATCACTACTAGCATTTCAACATTTTCCATGGTAATCTGACAGTTGGTAAAGAAAATCCCTGTTTGGTAAATAAATCTTTCTGTAACATCCCATGTCCTGTGTTTTTAAAGATGTGAGTGCCATGCACCCTCCCACATTGATGACAGTGAAGCATCCTTGGGGAGCATACAAAGCTGCATAACCATAGAAAAATAGGCTTTTCCATCAATGTCCTTTGTGCCAAGATGCTCTGTTGCCAGAATACGGATATGCATGCTGTCTATTGTTTTACTGACATTCAGGAACCTCACTGCTGCAAATCCATCCCCTACATCCTATACATTTGCAAGAGTCAAAGTTCTATGCGGCAGCAGGGGATTAAAGGACCTGTGCACTTGCATGACAATGGCCCCAGAAGTGGTGTTTCCAACTCCAGAATGATTTCACATTGATCAGTAACAATTTGGCATTGCAAGTTTCTACAGTGAAATTGCCATTTGTTTCTCCACTATCAGAGCAGCTCTCATTTATGTGCCCCTGTTCTGGAGAGCTGGGGGAAGCTCAGATCAAAGATACACGAATGTGGCCATCCAAAAGTTCTGCAGCCACTGCTTGTCATCCAAAGCCTGCAATAAGATGCATTCCTAACGGTCTGTACTTGTTTCTTGGTCTCAGAATCAGCACTCTGCCACCTGAAGCTGTTCCATGAACGCAACCAACAACTTCAAATTGGTTCTTGCTATGTCCCATATCAACCTGTCCTCTGAGGAATATCATTTAGTTATTTTTGTGGCTCTGCAAATACCAGATGATCATGCAACCTTTGCTTGCAATTCTTATGACAATAGTGCAGAGCTGTGCAGGCTCCATGCTTCTGACTGAGACGGCGGACAGCAAAGAAGGTTTGTACGATTTTGAAAAAAGGCACTGAAATTATGGGCCTGGGCCCCCTGTGATACCTCTCTCTGACCCTGCGCATCCTCGGGCTCGATCTGGCCCTGGGCCGATCCAGCTGCTCTGCCAAGGCCCTGGAGCCAGACCACAGGGGAATCAGGTCAGGCCAGGCTGCACCGCCGGGCCAGGTACTGGGCCGCACTCAAGCTGCAATGCCAGGCCTGTGCTGCACTGCCGAGCTGGGCCCCAGGCTGGGCTGAGTTGGTCCTGAGCTGCGCTCCACCAGGCCCCTGGCCACATCGACAGCCACCCGCACCCCCGTCCAACTCCTGAGCCACCCTCCCCCTCCCCCCAGCATCACTCCTTCTGTGGAGTGGGGACTGGAGCCTCCAGGCAGGGCAGGCAAAGGCGGAGCCCAACTGTTTACATTTCCAACCCTGCTCCACGCTAGACTATGTGCCTGGGAGTGGAGTAGGGTGGGAAATAAATATATATATTCATGTTCAACAAAATTTCCTGTGAAAAATTTTCAAGTTTAGAAAAATTAAAAATAAAAAACACCAAAATGTTTTCAGAAATTATTCTCATTAAAAATTAATTCTTCAAATGTTCAGTTTTCAGCTAAAATCAATTTTTATTTTCTGGCTTTTCATAAAAAAAAAAAAAAAAAAACACAGAAAGTTTTGTTGAAAACTACTAAATATTTATTTTCAGCAGAATGTCAGTTTTCATTTATTTTAAACCCTCTCTTTATATAGAAATGAATGAGGATGGATCTAAATTTGAAACATATGAATTTGTACTGAATCTTTATCCTTAATAAGAATAAGAAAAACAAAAACAACAAAACAAGAGATCTCAGTTGAGAGTATTTGGAAATAAAATATAGGTCTAATTTGCTGAAGGTGAAGAAGCCATTAGTACGTATTGTAAACTCATATGCTCTAGACTCTAGCTAGTAGTCAATGATGATGGTGTTAATAACAGTTCCGGTGTTCACACAGAACTGTAAATATCTGATTTTTGTAGCCTACAGTCAGATTATATAGCCACAATGAAGCAATGATTAGTTCAATAATGTTCATTAGTGGCAAAAACCTGATCCCATAAAGTCAGAGAATATGATGTATGAGTTGTATGATTTGAGTGACATAGAAATCAGCCAGATGTGGCTAGTCTAACTTGATTATTAGATCCAAATTTTCAAAAAAAAGACAAAAGTGATATGTTAATTGGGAAAGACTTGGTAAATTACTTTCTCTGGATAGTCTGTTACCTAGGAATGATGAGAGCGCAGGAAGTCAACGCAAGACAAATTGGCCCTTTCTTCAGTAGGATGGGGAAAAGAAAATTAGGGAGCAGCTACTGGAGAAAGCATAGAAAAGTGGAGGTCACTAAATTTTTACTGGAGAGTTAGACAATTGTGATTTTCTAGTATTGGAATTAAAAATATATGTTCAAATTCAGAAAATAAATGTTTGCTTCCAGGTCCAGTAAAAAGATCACAAATTCTGTCCAAAAAAGTATGAAAGGAATTGAAGGAGACTAATTGTTAATAAATAGATAATTTATGGAATGAAAAATCTCAAATTTGGCTTAGCTCAATGCTGTAGGGCTGTTCCGGTGCTAGAGGTTGCAAGAGCCCAACGCACCTCTGGCCATATTCTTCCCAACCCATCCCACCATCCTGACAGCTCTGAACAGATGGGCTCTAAAAGGGGATGACAGAGCAGGGGTGGCAAACTGATTTGCTATGTCAGGCCAGATTTGACTTAAATGTACTTCAAGTGGGCTGTACATACCATAAATCAAAATATTACAGCACTCTCACGACACCACGGAGAGCTGGGTATGTGAAATTATGTTCCATGTTACCACTCTCTCTCTGTTAGGGAGAGAGTGTGGTCTCACAGAGCACAGTCTCACATACCCAGAGCTCCATGATGTCACGAGACCTGCCACTCTCATGGCATTGTGGAGCGTTGGGTATGTGAGGCCACTCTCTCTCTCTCTGTGGTAGGGGGAGTGTGGTCCCATAGAGCTCAGTCATGGGCGAATGGAAGAGGTTTGCGGACTGCATGTTTGATACTCCTGGCATAGAGTCATGACCTTGCTTATCATGGAATTGAGTGAGACTGGATAAATGTAGGTGAGTTTAGGATAATTGTTATCCATCCCTGAAATCTTCCTGTTTCTGATTTAGTGTAATTTAAGAAAAGATATATAAATGTGCTATGGTTTCTCTTGGTTCTGTCAGTGATTTCTCATGTATCTGCACATTGGGTTTCTAAAGATCTATTAATTTAAATTATGGCCCTAAATTTCCTCCCAGTCACACCAGTTAAATAAGGTAGCTCTACTCGTGAGTGATGATATTTGGCCATTTACTATTTGTATTCTCACTATGATGTGGTTTTATAAGCCTTAAGGTATGGTGTATAAGCATTTATACTTACAGATTTATAGAAGCTTTATAAGTAATAATTTGGGGGCAAAATGGAATTTTTAGTATTTTCTGAGGATAATTTTCTGATCAGATATGTAAAAACACTTATCACCGGATAAAAATACTAGAATACTTATCTATTAGGATACTAGTTATGATGGTATAAATAACATTAGCATCCAAAAAAAAAAAAAAACTTTTGTAACACAGGGTCCTGCTAGCCCTCCTTGTCACCCCAGGCAACCTGCATGAACTCCTTTCTGGCCTCGCTGGACTCGGCTTCCCCAACTGTGGGGGCATTGTGGACGTCACCCACATACCCATCGGAGCCCCAGAACACCATGCCAGCGACTATGTCGGCCGGAAGGGGTACTACTTCATGGTTCTGCAGGCCCTTGTGGATCACCACAGAATCTTCCAGAACATCTATGTGGGCTGGCCGGGGAAGGCACACTACTCACGGATCCTGCGCAACTCTATTCTGTTCAGACGTGTGCAGGTGGGCACCTTCTTCCCTGACCACTTCATCACCATCAGGGACGTGCAGGTGCCCACCCTCATCATGGGAGATGCTGCCTACCCCTTGCTCCCCTAGCTTATGAAGCCTTACACGGGGTGCATGGATGACAGCAGGGACCTCTTCAATCAGAAGCTCAACCAGTGCCGCAGTGTCACTGAGGATGCCTTCGGCCATCTGAAGACTCGCTGGAGAGCCATCCTGACCCGCCTGCAGCTCAGCGAAAGAAACCTCCTGGTGGTTGTCAGCGCATGCTGTGAGCTGTGGGGGGAAAGGGTCCCCCGTGTCTGGGAGGCCGAGGGTTACAAGGATGGTCTGTGGAGTGGAAAACCTGCCTTATGAGTGGAGACTCAAGAAGCTTGGCTTGTTTAGCTTAACCAAAAGAAGGCTGAGGGGGGATATGATAGCTCTCTATAAATACATCAGAGGGATTAACATCAGGGAGAGAGAGGAATTATTTGAGTACAGCACCAATGTGGACACCAGAACAAATGGTTATAAACTGTCCATCAAGAAATTTAGGCTTGAAATTAGACGCAGGTTTCTAACCATTAGAGGTGTAAAGTTCTGGAATAACCTTCCAAGGGGAGTTGTGAGGGCAAAAACCATAACTGCTTTCAAATCTGAGCTTGATAAATTTATAGAGGGAATGGTATGATTAGCCTATTTTGGAAATTGACTGATATTTGGCTACATGTGGTGGATTTACAAGTGACCTAAGCGGGGAGAGTACGTGGGGTTGGTTCTGAGTTATTACAGAGAATTGTTTCTTGGGTAACTGGCTGTTGAGACTTGCCCATGTGCTCAGGGTTTAACTGATCGCCATATTTGGGGTCGGGAAGGAATTTTCCCCAGGGCTGATTGGCCTGGGCTCCGGGGGGGTTTTCGCCTTCCTTTGTAGCACAGGGCATGGTTCACTTACCAGTGAATTCTCTGTCTCTTAAAGTCCTTAAATCAAGGTTTAAGGAGGTAAATAACTCAGTCATAGGTTGGTGGCCTATTGCAGGAGTGGGTGGGTGAGGTCTTGAGGCCTGCAGTTTTCAGGAGGTCAGAGTAGATGATCATATTGGTCCCTTCTGACCTTAAAGTCTATGAGTCTATGGCTATGTCTACACTTGCACTTTTAAGTCGACTTAGTGTCTCCACACTTAAAATTAAAGTCGACTTAAAGGGGAACTTACAAAGTCGACCTAGAGCGTCCACAGTGGATGCTCTAGGTCGACTTTGTGGGTCTAGGGGGACCTTAGGCAGGTCCACGGTGGCGGGGGGGGGAGCACCCCCTGTATACAATGGGGCAAACGGGGACAGGGACCCTGGCAGGGCAGAGCCCTGTGTGTGACACTGTCTGGATTTAGGGAAGCATTTATGATATTATTTTCTGCGGATATCTCATAAATGCTATAATCCATAGGAACTATGTCATGTTTGGTATCAATAGAAAGGTAGTAATTTGCTGGGAATGATTATATCATTGTATCCTTAATGGCTCATCAGTTTACTCCCTGGGACCATACCACCTGGCAAATTCCTAAACATTAAGGAGACAATGGTTGTTCACACCCTCCCATCTAAGACATTCCTTCAGAATGACACAAGTTAAAGTATGGATATAACATCAAATTCTTAACTTTTAATCAAAATAGAATTCCTAGACATAAACTATATAATCATTCCCAGCAAATTACTACCTTTCTATTGATACCAAACATGACATAGTTCCTATGGATTATAGCATTTATGAGATATCCATTAAAATAATATCATAAATGCTTCCCTAAATCCAGACAGTGTCACACTGTGCCCACATGCCCTGCGCTTTGGGGGGCATGCCAGGCTCCCCCTGTGCCCCCCCCGGCAGGGAGGGCATTGGTGTAGTCCTGGGGTAGCCCTAAGTCGACTTAGGGCTACCCCAGGGCTACACTGGCTTAATTCGACTTTAGAAAGTTGAATTAAGCCTTAGGTCGAGTAGAAAGGTGGTTTAATAAAGTCGACTTAATTTTCATTAAGTCAACTTTATTTTCCTTAAGTCGACTTAAGCAAGCTGCTTAAGTCGACTTCAGCAAAGTGTAGTGTAGACGCAGGGCACATTAAGTCGACTTAAGCTAAGCTTAAGTCGACTTAATTTACCAGTGTAGACGCAGCCTATGAGTCTATGAGTGGCTCGCTGTGCAGTATGAGCAGCCCGATGACACCCTGCTCCGGACTCAGGGGGTCCAGGAACAAGCACAGCTCATCCGGGATGCGCTGACGGCTCACTTTGACAATGAGGAGCACTGAGGGGTGGGCCTGCTACCAGGCCCCGTCACCTCCACCACCCACCCATGCCTCCCCCCCAAGCACCTGTCTCCCCCCATCCCCACACCAATAAAAAGCACGACACACTGTATAACAGTGTTCAGGGTTTTTATTCAGAGGGGGAAATGGGGGTTGGAGCTGTGGGGGGAGTGAAGAGGGTCAGGGAAGTGAGGGGGGTCGGGATGGTTGGGGGGAGAGAAGAGGGTAAGGGGAGGGAGGGGGACTTGGGGGGAGTGAAAAGGGTTGGGGGAGGGTCCTATACTAGTAGCCTCCGGAAGGTGGGTCCCAGGCTTGCAGACGTCCGCCCCGGGTCCTGACCTGCCGGCTAGGAAGGCTGCCTTTGGGGCGCAAGGCGGGGCCTCAAGGGACTCCAGGGACTTGGTCTGCTTCTCTATGAGGTCGAGCATGTGCTCGAGCAGCCTCTGCTCACCCCTCCATAGCCCCTGCTCAACCCTCTGGTGGGCATCCTCCTGCTCCTGCCATGCCACCAGGCATGCCTCGGTCCGCTTATTGATGCGGACCAGGTCTTTGAGGAGTTTGTCCCGGAAGTGATGCACCCTTATTCTCCTCATGATTAGGCCTGGTGGGGTGCCGGGAGTATCACGTGTCAAGGGCGCAGGGGCTGCTGGGGAGAGCAAAGAAGAGAGTCCCTCCTGTTAGCTGGTGCGGTGTCCAGCCTGACAGCAGCTGCTGTGCCCTGACCCTCCCCCTGCTTCCCATTCCCTGTCCTTTGGGACAGGGACCCCTTGGTACACACCAGTGTGCCGTGCTGTCCAGGTCAGGTGCAGTGTCCACAGTGGTGAGCTGCAGGTAGCCCTGTCTTGGGGGTCTCTCCTGAAGCCATGTGCCACCAGTGTCAGGTGTATGTTGTCTGGCCTTGGTGCTCCCGCCTAAGGTCCCCCCACCTCAGCTCCAGACACGCCACTGCACTGATCGCCTTCGGGTTCCCCCCCCACCCCACCACACAGCCTCCAGGCACTCTGCCCCTGTGGAAGATCCCCCTCTGACCCTGCCTGTCCCTGGGCCATATCCCCCTACAGTCCCTGTCCCACAGGCATGCCCAGCCCTGCCCGCAGGGAGGGAGGGAGCACTCACCAACAGGTGCAGCAGGTGTCTGGTATGATGTCCCCTTGCATGAGTCTTCTTCGGTGGGGGAAACCTGCTTCTCCTCCTCAGTGGCAGTGTCTGCCGTCGGGGCAGGGATGAGCTCTGGGCTGGTGGCAGGCTCTGGGGCTGGCAGGATGCCTCGCTGCTGACTGGTCTCCCCTTCCTCCAGCACCACAGTGTCATCCCCCAAGACCTCCTCCTGGTCATCATTGAGGGAGGGGGGCTCAGCATAGTCGATTGTGTGGGCTGGCAGGCTGCCACTCTCGTGCCCCAGAAAGGCATGCAGCTGCTCATAATAGCGGCAGCTGGTGGTGGGGGCTGACCCCGTCCAGAGCATTGCCTCACGGGCCCTCTGGTCTGCCAGAGGTCCTTTATTTTCACCGAGACCTGCTGGATGTCCCGGGTGTGGCTCTTGGCAGCCAGGGCCTGGGAGATGGAGGCATATATTTCCCGGTTGTGGTGGCTGCCTCACAGCTGAGAGGTGACTGCCTCATCCCTCCCTATGCCCAGTAGGTCCAGGATTTCCTGGTGGCTCCAGTATGGGGTCTGCCTGCAGAGCTGGCTCTGCTCTGCCATGCTCCCAAGCAGCAGGTCTGGCCAGCTCTGGGGATCAGGGTGGTCAGGGGTGAGTCCTGCCCTCTGGTTGGCCAGGGCAGGCTCTTCCTGTGCCAGGAACTCTGGGAGGGAGGTCAGGGAGGCAGGTCTGGAGGGCACTTAAGACAGTGTAGATGCAGAGTAGCCCTAAGTCGACCTAAGTCCACTTAATAAGGTCGACTTAAGTGCTAAGTTGACCTAAAAGGAGGTGTTATTAAGTCAATTTAACTTTTCCTTAAGTCAACTTAAGGAACTGCTTAAGTCGACTTAAGGAAAGCCAGTGTGGACGCAGAGTAGTTTAAGTCAACTTAAGCCTCCTTAAGTCGATTTAATTTGTAAGTGTAGACGCACCATGAGTGACTTGTGTCACCCCAGACAGTCCCACAATGCTCGACAGTGACTGCTCTGGTCACATTTATTAACTCCACTGCGCAGAAGTCATAGAGAATAGAATCCTCCTCTTCCCTTCATTAAAATACCCTGCATATTTTTAAAATGCTTTTTTCCTGATGCTCTTTCTGGTGAGCACACCTTGAAGCTCTTCCTTGTTGTGTCCAGCTGCCCAACCAACCATTCCAGCTCCATATTCTAGATGCACTCCTGCCTGGAGTAGACAGAGGTATTAGTACTAGGTCTGTGGTAAGGAGAGGCTGTGCAGGCACAGCTATGGACCAACTTTAGAAACATGGACACGTACAGAAACATTGTATGCAGGATTCAGGCAAAGGGGGATGACAGGGACCAGCAGCAGTGTCCCTTGAAAGTGAAGGAGTATTACAATATTGCCTACATATAATCTATATACCTCGTCTATTTCTAAAAATTGCTAGGGAGGCACTGTACATTAGTGAGTAGCTTAGACCCTGAGAGGCAAAACCAGTTTCTGTTCCTGAATCTGCCATTGATTTGCTGTACGAACTTGGACAAGTCACTGAATCTTTCTGTGTCTCATTTTACCAGTAGGTATGACAAACCGTATTGTGGAGGGGGTTGTGAAACACAGTTATATCTTTGTCTCATATAATGACTCATAAAATTTGACTCATAAAATGAAAGGTGCTGTTATAGGGGCAAAGTATTATATTGTATCATTGCCCTCATGTGTAAGTAAGGATCTTAGGATCAAAGTAAACCGTGAACAAGGTCATCAGACTGACCTTTTTCATTTCATCCAACCTTATTTAGAGATTTCTCAGTCTATGCATTCTGATCATCTGAGTCTTAGGAAAAGTTCAAAATAATGTAGTGGATGCTCCACAGCAAGCATCTGTTGTATTGTGTTGTTTGTCTTTTACTTCAATAATATTTAAGAACAGAGGTTTCCCTGTTTGGCAACCAAGGCGTCATCTAATGGTTTTCAGATATCAGAAATGGATAAGAAAAAATCAGAACAAGGAGGCAGCATTAGTGACAATGAAATTTCACAGAATTCTTATAAACACCTATGGGTTGATCAATACTGTGCAAGTAGAAGAAAAATTCTGAGTCTTATGAAAGAGTGGTTAAGTTATTAATATGGAAACAGAAAACTTATTGTGGGGTTATGTTCAGGTAAAGAAAGTGTGCTTTTCTGTAATTATTTTCCTGGACAATCTTGTAGAGGGAGAGAAGATTGAGTTGCAATTAATCAATTAAAAGTAATATTTATTTGCAACTCTTTTGTTTCCTAATTGGACATGAAGTCATATAAATCTGATGTAAACAGAGACAGATGGCAAGAGAATCTGTTTTGACCTTTGATAGGCATATAATGCAGGAAGGAAAAAATGGAAGTGATACTCTTTTCCTGCAAGCAGTCTTCATTGCCACCATCTGAAATATACAGATCCTATGATTTTTTTTTTTTTTAGCAATAAATATGCTGCTGACATTCTGTGTTTTAGCTGGGGTCTCAACCAAAAATAAACTGGTACCATTTCTTTACATAAACAATAAAGCTAAGGCCCAGCCAACTTTTTTCCTCTAAACAATTCAGCTGATTCAGTGCAACTGTTCAGATCTCTGTGTTTTTCTCTTCTCTTTATAACTGATTCCATGAAAGATAATATGGGCAAATTAAGATAGCATTAGAATGGAAAGAATCACAATATATGAATATACACCAAAAATACCCCAGACTTTTGCATTGGCTTAACATATGTGACTGACAATTCTCCCCCTCTCCCATTTAAGTAATCAGACAAAAATAGTGCATTTCTGGGCGCATATTTTATTGTCATCATCAATCTTTTCAACATTTTTATATAGTTAATACAATGCAATTACTTATGTTAATAATTTCCTTCCTTATTATAGGGAATCCCATGGTAACATTAACTACTTGCAAATATTAATTACAAGGATATAAAGGCAAACCCAGCAGCAGATCCTGGATGCACAGACAGGGTCAGTAAACAATCCTTCTCACTTTATGAAAGTGACAAGAAAACGGCCGTTCTATTGAATAATGGTGGAGTGCTACTTATCCTGTTCCCATCAGGCTACACGTATGAATATCCTGTCTGTGGAGCATCCTGAGCCAGTATTCTATCCATTTTCTTTTCCTTTATGGGACAGAATAGAGAAAGGAGAAATATAGCATGGGAAGAAGGTTAGTCATGAATGTGAATCTCTTGTCCTTAAAGGAAACTCCCCATTCTATGTTGTCCACCTCTCCAGTACCCTTAATCCCTTCTATACCTTCTGGCTCTTTCTCACACAGTACTGCGCACACGCACACACGCACACGCACACACACTCATTCTTGTCTTATTTTCCCTTTTCCCCTTTTGCTGTTTATCCCTCCCTGAGTTGAATTTCCCACAGGTACTAAAAAACATCAGATTCTGGAGTCATAGGATTATGTGTCAATCTCAGCTTTCATTTTTTTTTTAAAATCTAGCTCTCATGGTTGCAAGAAAAAAGCTTGAAAACGTGACTACTAAAATTTTAAAAAACAGATGGAAAACTCCTTTCCCCAACTCTTTAATTTCATAATTTTGAAAGGCTGTCTGACTCATAGTTTTGAATGTCTAAGGCTGGCCAAATTGCTAAAATCCTCATTTCTGAAGGTGTTTGTGTGAATGCATAGAACATGTAGAAGTAGCAGACACATAAGAAAGGCTACGTCTACAATGGCAAGTTAGTTTGAATTAAGGAAGCTTAATTCAAACTAACTAAAGCCATGGCTACACTAGGCTTTCATTTGTTTGAATTAAGGGCTTCCTTAATTCAAACAAATAAATTCAAATATGCTATTTGAACTAAGGGTTAATTCGAACTAATTAGCTCAAATTAACCAATGTGGCTATGTTAGTTCAAACTAATTGCTTAGTTCGAACTAACCGGCCCATTGAACTCAATGCAATTCGCTAATTTGAACTAAGCAAGTGCCATGAATAGCACTTGCTTAGTTTGAACTACATTTTTCTAGTTCAAATTAAGTTAATTCGAACTAACTAAAATTAGTTTGAATTAGTTAGTTCGAATTAACTAATTCAAACTATAGTAAGTGTAGACATAGCCAAAGAGATTATTGGTGAAGGGTGAGTATTCATCAGAACTGAGCAGGATAATTCCATGAGCATCACTGGTCGTGTAAAGTATTATTTTATTTTGTTGTGGCTTCATTTGGCAAGGATAGGATATTATTAAATTTAGTCTAAAAGTTTATTAACAATTATATGAAATTTCCATCCAGCCCCAACTTTCCAAAATTAAACATTTCTGCAAAATGGGTTTTTTTGTTTTGTTTTTAACAAAATAAAGAACTTTTTTTTTTTTTTTTTTTTTTAAAAGGAAAATTTTGATCAGTTCTCATACAGTGTGTCCTTCCTCAATTCTCGCTTAAAGCCTTTGCTGCCTCCTTTATGTGACTTGTCCCACAAAGCCTTTCCATATAGACAATTCCATTGTACAATTATTTGCTTTTTTACCTTTCAGACATTTCTGAAATTTCAAAGGCAAAGAAACAAACACAGCAGATTTTTTTTTTGTTAGTTAAGTTTTCTTTTTTGTTGTCTTATATTATGTTTGTGATGTTTAAATATGCTTACTTGTAAACCTCTTGTGATTATCAGCTTTGCTCTGACACAGTCATCCATAAAAGCCATTTATTGCCTTATAAAATCTTTCACAGTAAACATAATTCCAAATCCAGTGTGGTTAAATGTACCCTAAAGGCCAAAAACAGTACATGGAGTTCTACAATATATGACAGGACCTCTCTCAAGTGTACTGTGGAAGTATTGTAAGAATATTAGAGATTTAGAGAAATAGCCTCCTCTCAGATCAAGATGGAGAGATTCATACATGGAGAATTGGGACTCTGAGAGCCCATTTTAGTTAGAAATGGGGATAACTGCAAACAGATTTGCATTGTATTTTAAACTAAGGTACAGACTTCTGACTCCTGCGCCATTGTTAGTCATTTTAGTTGCTATCCAGACCTAAATTATTATTGGTACCAATGATGCCAAAATGCTTGACAATTTAATTTTTTTGTATATTGTTACCTAAAATCAAGCTTCTGTCATTGGATTGTAAATTCTAAAGGTAAGACTGACTGTAAGAATGAACTTCATGGCAGAAGCAGTTCTTCTTGAAGTGGGTTTTCTATCAGTAGTAGAGAAGTACCCTAATGTTTTTTAAATGTCATGGGATGTTTCCTCAGTCATTAAGGGCACTCTGGCACACAGAAGAGAATGTCACAGAATCATTTTAATGATTCACACAAGCACAATTTGACTTAGAATTATTTCTATTTTACAATTTATTTTCTTGGTCTCAGTGAGAGTTTGAATGCTCACCTCCTCACAAATTATGTTAAATTATTTTAAATGGCATTCCTTTCAAATGTATTTCTTGTCCTTAACTCAATATGACATTCTAAAACTTGAAGCATGCATTAAAATACAGCAAACAATTCTGATATAGCAAGACTTTATGTTGGAATTCTCAAACCCCTAAAGCTTGCAAATGATCCTCTCTATGAAGATCATTTGCATGACAATAATTCAGTACAATTCCATTGGTTTTAAACAAGAAAGTATTGAAACTTTCATTTAATTTCAAATGTGAAACATTAGACACTATTGTCAAAAACTGCCACTTATTATCATTGCAAGCTGCCATTTTTTTAAAAAAGAAAGTTTAATTTGGCGGCTGTGTATTGATTTTTTTTTTAAGACTGCCTGTCTTGCTCTGTGCTGGTGCATTGTGTCTTAGCCCTGGTTTACACAGACAGTGAAGGCTGACATAATTCTGCTTACCTCAACCTTCTGCAGCCTGTGTCTCCACTGTCAGAGCAGTAAATTCGAAAAAAAAATGGAGCTGTAATTTGACCTGTAATTCAAGGTTTTCAATTAATTCCTCTCTCTGCATGTAGCACTGTGCCTCTCTGTTGTGCCTGTGGCAGAGAAACAGCAAGGAAAGCTTTTCCTGATTTTTGTTTCTTTAGAAAAGAGGAGAGGGAGAGTATGCAGAGGATGACTGCCTCCTCACAAGCTCCTGCGCCAGCTACCCATAGTGCAACACATTTTAAGAAGTAATGTGAGCAAGCAATTTGTTGTGATCATTTGCCTTTGCTTTATGTAACTCGACAGCCTAAAATTGAATTACAATCCCATCTCCAGTGTAGACAAGCACTTACTGAGATTGTGTGTTAAATGCTACCTCTAATTTCAATCACATTACATTACGATTTAAGGTCAGTGTGGACTTGAATATTATGACATTGGCAATAAGAAAATAGTTTTTTACAAGGATGTTTTGACTGTACTGTGTCATTTAAAACATTTTTTTTCAGATTGTTACCTTTCAGGTTCAGTTGAAAAGTGTTTGCTTGTTACACTCTGGGTGGAGGGTTCTATATTTCTCCTGCAGGAGTGGATGTAATCATTAACATCTGCAACAAGGAAAGGAATGTAGTTCCCTGCTTCACTTAAGGTGTAAAAAGTCCAACTGCTGCAACAAAAATATAACCTTCAACTTAGGTTATAGCACACAAGTAAAAGAGGAAAATATTTTCTACTGTTCCATTAAAAAAAAAAATCTGATTTTCTAAACCATAGGCTATGTCTACACTTAGAAATTTAGGTCGACTTTACTAAGTCGACTTTAAGTCGACCTTATTAAGTCAACTTAGGCTAAGTCTACACTTGTTAATTTAAGTCGACTTAGCTAAATCGACTTAACAACGTCGACTTTAAGTCGACGTTGTTAAGTTGACTTAGCATGTCCACATTCAAAAATTAAGTCGACTTAGAGGGGATCCTGCCAAATCAATCTAGAGCATCCACACTGGATGCCTAGGTTGACTTGTAGCGGCTAGGTGGACCTGGGACAGGTCCACGGTGGTGGTGGGGGCACCCCTTGCTAAGTGCCAGGGGGCTCAGCCTTTGCCCCATTGTACCTTGCTAGGCTAGGGGGGCTTGTCCTGGGGAGAGCAAGCCCCGAAGTGGTCCGGGGAAGAAAGGAGTGCGGAGCTCCCTTCTGACCGCCGCTCAGGTCCCAGGCAGAAGGGAGCCCCACGCACCCTTCTAGCCGGGACCGAGCAGTCCTGGGCAGACGGGAGCATGGGGCTCCTTTCTGCCTGGGACCCAAGCGGAGCTGGTCACAAGGGAGCGTGGGACTCCCTTCTCTCTGGGACCCCAGCGGTCCTGGCCAGAACGGAGGCCTGTGGCTCCCTTCTGCCCAGGACCGCGCTCCAGGTGATAGGGAAACCCAGTGGTTTCCCTATCAGCTGGAGGGCTGTGCCGATAATTGTTGGCACTCCAGCTGATAGGGATCCCCGGGAGTTCCCTATCAGCTGGAGTGCCGGCAATTGACAGCATGCCCTCCAGCCGATAGGGAAACCCCTCTCACCTGGAGCGCGGTCCCGGGCAGTAAGGAGCTGCAGGACTCCATTCTGGCAGGGACCGCTGGGGTCCTGGCAAAAAGGGAGCTTCACGGGCTTCCTTTTTGCCAGAGCCACGGGGCTCCCTTCAGTCAGGACTGCTGGAGTCCTGGCCAGAATGGAGCTGGGATGAGCTGCTAGCGGCTTGTGGGTCTTGGAGAGAACCAGCCTCATGTGGGACTGGCTCTCCCCAGGACAAGCTGCTAGTGGCTTCCTGGGGAGAAGGGAGCAGGGGCTCCCTTTTTCCCCTGCCCTATGTCAATTTATATTGTAAGTTGACTTAGGGTGTCCACACTGGCTTAAGTTGACTTAAGAAGTTGACTTAAGCCTTAAGTTGACTTAAAACGAGGTTTTATTAAGTCGACTTAATTTTTCTTTAAGTTGACTTAAGGAGCCGCTTAAGTCGACTAAGGGAAACTCCAGTGTAGAAGCAGCGTAAATTAAATCGACTTAAGCCTGCTTAAGTTGACTTAATTTACTAGTATAGATGCACCCATATTTAGGCCATGTCTACAATACAAAATTATGCTGACCTAACTTACATCAGCTTCCAGACAGTTATTAAATCACTGTTTGTGTGCACACTTGGCTCCTCCCATCAAGGATGAGCATCCTTACCAGGAGTACTTGTATTGATTGCAGTGTCAGCGTGGAATACTGTGGGGTAGCTCCTGAAAGCCAGTAACAGTCCTCGTAAGCAATGCAGTGTCTACACTGTCAATGTGTTAACATAATTACATTGAGTCTACACCACTGGGGAGGTAGTGTTACTAAATTGGTATAGAGAAGGACTTATGTCAGTGGGAGACAAATTTAGGTGAAGACACTGCCACAGGTATGTCAACACAAGACAGCTTATGTTAACCTAATCCTTTAGTGCAGAGCGGGCCTCACACTGAATAGCATCTTATTCCATGAGTAATCCTTTGCGTTTCAGTGGAGTACTTCATAGAGTATGGTGCTATTCAAGGTGAGCATGAGTAGCAGAAGTTTTCATGGCACTCTTTGAGCCCTGGTCTGATCCACACACAAAAGCCCTTAACATGAAGGAGAGTGCGGGAGCTAGTGCTTTTAACTCTAGTTGGCTGTCCCATCGAGGTATATACTACAGCTCAAGTGAGCACTCATCAGCTACTAGCATTCTTTGCTCTCATACAATCCTCCTGTGTAACTCAAGTTTCACAATATTTCACACGCTTTCACTGTACTTTCACTCCAGCTGGGCTAATTTAAAGGGGGTTAACTTGAGCATAGATAACTTGAGTTAACGCTGCAGTTAAGACATAGCCTAAATTGCATAGATCATAAGAGTATGTGGCAGTTTGATCATAAACTCCTATACATCGTGAAAAGGAAAGATTACTTATGAAAGCTTAAGGCAGTTCTTTCTTTCTTTCTTTCTTTCTTTCTTTCTTTCTTTCTTTCTTTCTCAAAAAGCAACTTCATAGTCTAGAAGAAATTCCCATAGAGCCACTTGCAGGGTAGTTGTATTTGAAAGTAAGTTAGAACTATGAAAAGATGCACTTGTTCCCATGAAAACAAAAGAGACATAGGGCTAAAGCTGGAGAAGTTCTAGTATATGATGGTGAAGACAACAGGATAAGAACTCAACAATCAGGAAATACAGAATCTTAGAGAAAAGACACAAGAATCCAGGAGCAATAGTACTTTTAGAGGAAAGAAAATATAAATAGCAAATAGATATGAAAGAGACAAGGTAGTAATAAGAAAGCCAGGATTCTAAACTTGAAGGGATAGATCTTTGGCTAATGCGAATAAGAAGGTTTATTGAAGTTAATGGAGCTAAGTCCATTATACCAACTAAGTATCTGGTTGTGATGTTTTAGAAAACCCCTGGGGTACAGCCTATGAGCTGCAGTACCACTGGCAACTCTTATCACCTATTTAGCTTGGAATGAGCCCTCCACCTTAGTCTGGCTGGTGACCTACAGTCAGCTTTTCCAGACCCTTATCACCCAATCCAATAGCACTTGAAGCTAGATACCCAACTTAGTTCAATTAATTGTTTCCAGCTACTCATAAACCAACAAAAGTGAAGTTTCAGCAGGCCTCCTATTCGGGGTCCCCAGAATGATACTGTCTACTTCTGGTCAAAAAACCTGACCAGAGTATCATCCAGTCTGCCCTTTCCTCACAGTGGAAGGAACACGGGCCAGCTTTTGTTACTGAGGAAATTTGTCTAAATACTTCACTCAAAAACCCACTGGTTAAGATAAAACATTAAACAAGTATATTAACTACAGAAAAATGGATTTTAAGTGATTATAAGTGCAAGTGTAAAGAGATTAAAAGTAGTTACCATATGAAATAAACATAAGATTGCAGTCTAAGTTCTACACACTATCAACATTTCAATTACCAGTGTCTCACCCTGAAAGATAATTCCAGCAGACTATAAATTTTCAATTCACATAAGCAGAGACTGCTTTTCCAACCTGGGACTCCCCTCATGGAGTCCAAAGTTCTTTGTCAACCAGATGCTCCTTCAGGTGTTCATTTATAGGGAGAAAGAATTCCAGTGATGATTTCAATTCCTCCCTTTTGTAGTCCATTTCAGCTTGCTAAAACAATTGGGACTGTAACCTTTGGGGTCATCCTCATTGGGTAGTCAGCCCCATCGCAAATGTGTTTCCTACAATGAAGCCTTCACTGTAAACAATTCCTGTTAGTGAAATCTATTCTTGAGTGGGTGAGAAGTAGCTTTAATCCTGTTTGGCCACTCAATTGTTGTGCCTGAAAGATTGCTCATGGTAGTTTCCCCCCTGGCAACATATTCTAATAGCATTTACAACAATATTCTATAGTTTCACATACAATAGTAGCACATACACAGGATATTAATGCTTAGCAGATGAAGGCTTTTAAAATAATACTAAACAATGTTTACTTTGTCAAAACATCATAATTATATGACATTGGTGAATATCAGTTTTTTGGTGTGTTCTTTTCAGACGTAAGATGTCACACTGGCCCATGGCCCTTAAAAATATAATGGATTATATGAAGAAACTTTTGGAATCCAAATTCATAACTCTGTTCGAATCTTAATAATAAGTGCCTTATGTTTTTGTCAAAAAGTAAATGAATGTGGTTTTGATTCCCATATCTACTTCTTCAATATACAAAAACAAATGTGGAGCATCACATTTTACTATAGCATGTATTTAAAATCAGACTACTATGATCTTCTGCTCTGTTGTCTCACTTTTTCTCACCTTTCCCCCCAAGAAAATCACTAATGTCAGCTTCTTATTTCTTGAGTTAGACCACATTAGCTCCTATGTAAATCATTCCTGTTTCTTATCACATACATCCTTTTAGCACATTTAGCTTTCTTTTAGATTTAGTACAATTACTTTCTCCACTTACCTCTCTCTCATTTCCTCTGCCTCTCTATGATCTGCCTAGTCGTGTTTGTTTCCTTAATCACTTTCTGCCATGCTCAGTTCTATGCGGCCCTCTGGGGTGGAACACTCTCCAAGAAGACGTCAAGGTATGTTCTCCTCATAAATGATCGGTCTCCCCATACTCCTACCTGAACTGGTTTTCTTGATTTACCATCTCAGTGCTCAAATTATGCTTCAATTTAACTCACCAGTGAAGACAAGTACATAGGATGAAGAACAGTATTTTCCAAAGGAACAAGCTACACCGGGCAGAAGTAGATTCCGCATCTCCAGATTAAGTCAGATTGAAACTGGATGCCTTTTAGATTGCCTTTTAGCGAAACACAAGGTATGTGTTACTCAGAAACAAATTATTGGGCTAAATATAGAGATATTAAATGAATTAAATTTAATGAACTGTGATGTACAGGATGTCAGACAATGATCTAATAGTCCCTTCTGGCACTAAACTCTATGTATCTATGAACCTTCCATGCTGTTAACATCTTCTTCCCCTTCTTTCCTGCCACTTTCCTAAAGAATACTCTCAAGTCTAGCCAATTGCAATTTATTTACTATATGTCATGGCAGAACTATGTTTACCTTAGGATCATGTTTCTATACGCTTATAGCTCAATATCAAATGCAACAGCTTCACAATAAGGAGAGGGCAGGACTTATTAAAACCAAATTTTAAAAAATAGAGAGAGACAGTATGGCTATGTCTACATTTGCTAAAATTAGTTCAAATTAGTTAGTTCGAACTAACTAATTTGAACTAATTTTAGTTAGTTCGAATTCGCTTAATTCGAACTAGCATGACCACACTGGAATGTTAGTTCGAATTAGGCAAGCACTTTTGCTTAGTTCGAATTAGCAATCCCCATTCATTTCAATGGCCGGTTAATTCGAACTAAGAAATTAGGTCGAATTAACAAGGCCACATTGGTTAATTCAAACTAGTTAGTTCGAATTAACCCCTTAGTTCGAACTAACTTGCCAGTATAGACATAGCTATATGTCCAAAACACCCCATGAGGTGACTCCCAGAAAGATCTATTCACAAACCCACTGAAATAAATAGCAGGCAAACACTTTGAATTGCAGCGTTTCTTCTTTCCCCTCTCTTTGAAGGGCTTCAGGCTAGTATTACGTTGTATTAGCTTCCATGTACTTATTCTACTGGGGCCTAATCAAATAGAGCACATGTCTCTAGGATCAAACAGCTAATCTTTGCTAGCTTTGTCAGAGTTCTGACTCCTGCATCAATCAAATACCCGACTTTGAAAGTGTGAGATACTGCTAAATAGCATTCTGCTGGGCTGCAGAGAAACTTCCTTGCTAGCTAATCTGCAGCAGCTGGAGAAGCACTATTAGAAGAGGAAAATGTTATTTGTATGCAACTGGCTGAACTTGATAGGGTAGACTGAGGGACCCTGTGATTTTAGAAAAGTACAGGATGTTAACAAGAGTACTACCCTTCTTCCACCTGAGAAACAAAAGTAATTGACTGTTAGAACTGCTTGTGTTGGGAGTATTGATCAGTGACAGTTAGAGGCGCTCTTTACAATCACTCATCCTGTGAGGCCCAATTAACAAAGACCAGCTTGCTGAATTAGATAACATTCAGAGTCCACTGAAATTAATGTGATGCTGTCTGAGCATCCTTCACCTAATAGGGGAAAATCAAGTTTAAATGAAAGAAAAGAAGGAAGTCCTAGTAAGAGCTAAACAATTCTGATTGGAAAAGAAGTGGATTAAGACAAGAGTTCTGCAAGGACAATGAAGAGACACGAAGACTCTTTTTCTTTTAAAGTGAAGAATTTTGCTGCTTTTTTGTCTCATGTTGTTTCTAATGATGCTAATGCCATTTATTATTAAAGATTTCCTTACTGCTGACTTAGGCTTCTGTGCAGAGACTATAACTGCAGGAGAACTCTTTAATAAGCAAAAATCCACCTCTTCCCACCAACTCTCTTCCTGGAGCACATGCCACACCTAGTTTGAGGGGAAACTTTGAGAGAGGCAAGAAGAAACAACTCTCTTACTTCTCAAGAGAAATTAAAGCTACAAGTAGTGCAACAGGGAAGTGAAATTTGACATAATGAGTTTCCAGGCATATTATATTATCTCCTTTGTTTTAATCACTGCACATTCATGTAAGAAATAAACTACATCTTAATTCAGCCAAAAATATTTATAATATTGACATGGTAAAGGAAACGTAGCATACCAATTTTCAATATTTTTTATTCTTCAGATCACATCCTAAAAAAGAGATTCTATAATGAACCATCGGGTAGAGAACGACTCTAATAGATCACGACCCACTTGTTCATATAAGAATACATTTCCAGGTGGTGAGTAGCCATTAACGCTTACCGTTAAAATCAACATTGGTGGGAATCATATGTGTGATACTCTGAAACACTTGAAAAAATATACCATAGTGATTTAGGAGAATAGGAATAATGCAAATGTCAACCATCAAACAACAATAATTTAGTTGTCCACTTCCTCTACATTATCATTTATCAGAAGTGGGCTTTTGTTAGATGCAAAATGGTTTTAATCAATAGCTAGAAATCAGCTTTCTTTGCATTGATTTATTAAGCAGATTCTGTCAGATGATGATAAGGAGCTATGGCTGACACTGATGACTTTCTAATTGCCTGATGGATTTAGCACCTTTCAATCAATGCTGTGAACACACTACAGTGTCTACAATAGCATAAATATGTTTATTTCAGAACTGGTGGCAAAGAGGAAAACAATCTGGAAGGCACAAACTGGAACCATCAAAATGAGCACACAGCTTGCATCCTTTAATCAGCACGTAGGTGTTAGTAAGTAAGCCAAATGTGTTCACAAACTCTGTATGTGACACACTTCTATATTTGTGAAAGGTGTTGTTAAATATCACACTGTTGTAAAAGAAAAGTAACGTGGTGATACAGCAAGTATGTAGTTATGTGACACAACAAAGATAATGTAAGTTAAATAAAGGGAATATCAGAGTTAGCTGATGTAAATGCTCAGGTTCATGTCTCAAGATTTCATTTGCCTTTCTCTTCCTTCCAGTTTTTAAGATACCAGTGTTAGTGCACAGGTCATAAAACCTTTAGAAAATGTGGCATTTCAAATGAAGACTTTTTGGGGTGGGGGTGGAGGGCTCTTTACTTTTCATTGTCATTGATTTTTATTTCCGCCTCCCTGATATTGAAAATGGAATTATCTATTCAAAACTGAAATCGTTTGGGGATTCTTAATATTGCCTAGACACAAGTAGCCGTTTCTGCTTTAACAACATAGCCCAGTCACGTTCCAAAGGAGTAGCCATGTTAGTCTAATGCAGCAAAACAAACAAGGAGACCTGTGGCACTTTTAAAAACTAACACATTTATTTATTGCATGAGCTTTTGGGGGAGAAAATCCCCAGTGCTGGAATCTTAACATCTGCTTTGATTTGCTGTTACAGCTTGACCTGATCCTATGTCTTACATTTCCCCGCATTTAATTTCCTCCCATTCCGCAAGTTCCACATATTCAAAGCATCTGACAAAGTGGGATTTTCTCCGGCAAAAGCGCATGGGATAAATAAATTTGTTAGTCTTAAAAAGTGCCACAGGACTCCTTGGCTGCTGAATTCAGTGGCATGAGGAGAGAATCAGAGAGATAGCATGGGGCCAAATACTGCTGGCTTTTACCAGTGTGCAGCAGAAAGATGATGGCATGCTCCACCCCATATTTCAGAGCCTGCATAACACAAGGGAGATTTCTATGCCATCTCTCGTCCACTTAGAATGAATCCTCTGTAGTGGTGGATTAGAGCATAAATGAATGGATAGTGAAAGCTACAAGGGCAAACAATGCAAAGTCTTCTTATATTTTAGGTTCTCCGTGTACTACATATAGCTCCTGTAGAGAAATGAAACTTCATGTGACTCAGAATTAAACCAGAGGAAAATATATATATATTATACTAAAGCCAGTTGCTGATTCTATCTGTGGGTGCCAATGGGATAAGGTGTATGGATGAAGAATTGAATGATAAAGACTCCACAGCAGAGGATCTAGATCAATATTTATTGAACTAAGGGGGTCTTCTAAATATGTGTTTATATTGCCTTTTCTATCTGCTTTGCTCTAATTTCCTTGTTTTGTGGTACAACCAGGCGGTAGACAAAACAGAAACAACTAATTCTGCAGGACTAGAAGATTCCAAGAAGCAGGCTGTTATCCAGCTGGAAGCATCTGATGGAACAGTTGTCCAGATAAATAAAATCAACAACAAAACAACCTCTAGCCCTGTCAGAAAGGTTAATAGCCAACTTCAGTTGGCATTTAGGAGACAAGTGCATTACAGAAAGAGCCTTTTTGAAGTGCAGTGTGGAATCTTTTGCAATTAATGAATGGTGTTAGCATTGATTTTGGACCATTAATGATGTTATTAATACAGTTAGATTAATCTTTTTAAAAACAGATTATGCGTGTGATAATTAAATCGAGGGCCAGATGATGTGACACGAGAGAAACCCAGATTCCATATCAATGTAAAGAACATCATTTCCTAAATCAATAGAAATTAGGATTGTTACCCAGTGAAATATTTGGTGGGAGAAAGGATCATGTCAAACTCACCTATGTAAGAGCCTCTTACCAGCCAGCATGTGAAAAAGCATTAACAATGGCCATACATCTGTTCACATATTCTGACCTCTGAGTCTTTTCTAACTATATTGTCAAGTGCTGAATAAGAATTTGAAAAGTAAATGTTTACTGTTAGTTGAAATTATTCACAAACAATTTTGCTATTGGAAAATATGGTTTGTTCAAAATTGAAATGTGCACTTTTTTTTTTGGCTTACCTACAAGGGGAAAGTAAATGAAAAGGTTTCTTATTCATTTCAAGATGTTCAAATTGTTTTATGTTGATTAAAAATATCCTTGGCTATGTCTACACTACAAAAAGGTAGGTCGACTTTGTAAAGTCCACCTAAATTCGACCTTATTAGGTCAACTTAATAAAGTGCTTCCCCTGAACAGGGACTTAGTAAGTCGACCTAACTGCCCTTAGGTCGACCTAAGAAAGTGGACTTAAGCATTCACACTTCGTTGACCTAAGGAGTTGACTTAAGGGTTAGGTCGACCTAACCGGTGGTTCTTATTAAGTCAACCTAAGCTTTCATTAAGTCGACTTAAGGAATTTCTTAAGTCGACTTAATGAAAGCCTGGTGTGGACAGGGACTAAGTTAGGTCGACTTAAGCCTCCTTAAATTGACCTAACTTGCAAGTGTAGATATAACCTTTATGCTTCAGCATTGCAAATTCGAAACATTTCAGAATGTTCTGTTTCAGGGACTTTTTTTCTTTTTTTGATAGTTTTACTTTTCATTCATTTTCAGAACAAACAGAAATTTAGAAAAATTGAAATTTTTCAATAGGATAATTCCATATTCAAAACAGCCCTATAACAGATGTATTGTAGTAAGTCATATAATTCACACCCTCCACTGATGCACTGCTGCCTTTCGACTGAAGAACAGACAAGGACTTTCAGAGGTGTTTTTATTACCTTTGTTCAGCTAGTGCAGGGGTCGGCAACCCAAAAGATAAGAAGAGCCATTTTTAAAAATTCCTTCAATAGCCAAGTGTTGTGAGAGCCACAATGGGTAGACTCCTAGTTAAGAAACTGAATAATAGAACAGAGATGTATATTGATTTTTAACAACAAAAACAATGTTTAATGATGTTAATAAACAATTTACATATAAACATTTTAACGGTTGAAGGAAGGAAGGAAGGAAGGAAGGAAGGAAGGAAAAAAGAAATAAGGAAGGCAGGGAGGAAGGAAGGAAGGAAGAAAAAAGGAAAGAAGACAAAGAAAGAAAAAAGAAGGAAGGCAGGGAAAGAAAGGAAGGAAGGAGAGAAAAAAGAAATAAGGAAGGGAGAAAGGGAGAAAAGAAGAAAAAAAGGAAGGAAGCAAAGAGTGAAGAAGGAAGGAAAAGAAAGAAGGAAAAAAAGGGAAGGAAGCGAAGAGAGAAGAAGGAAGGAAGCAAAGAGAGAAGAAAGAAGGAGAAAAAAGAAGAAAGAAAGAAACCCACAGGACAGCCCCGGATCCCAGCCGAAGAAAGAAAGAAAGAAAGAAAGAAAGAAAGAAAGAAAGAAAGAAAGCAAGCCACAGGACAGCCCCGGCTTGGGGGATGGAGGAGGCTGCCAGGCTGTACGGGGGTCTCTCTAAGCTGCACGGGGGTGCGACAGCTGCTGCACGGCCACATACCCATGCAGCTTACAGGGAACATAGCGTGGGTGGTCGGGCTGGAGAAGGGGAGAGGCGCAGGTTGGGCTGGAGAAGGGGAGAG
>ML686006.1:4724573-4749030 GCA_007922175.1 Pelusios castaneus | reverse complement strand
GAAGGGGAGAGGCGCAGGTTGGGCTGGAGAAGGGGAGAGGCGCAGGTCGGGCTGGGGAAGGGAAGAGGCGCGGGTCAGGCTGGGGAAGGGAAGAGGCGTGGGTCGGGCTGGGGAAAGGAAGAGGCGTGGGTCGGGCTGGAGAAGGGGAGAGGCACGGGTCGGGCTGGAGAGGGGGCGAGGAGGGGGTTGGGCTGGAGAAAGGAAGAGGTGAGGGTTGGGCTGGAGAAGGAGAGAGGTGTGGGTTGGGCTGGAGAAGGGAAGAGGCGGGAGTTGGGCTGGAGAAGGGAAGAGGCGCGAGGAGAGGCTTGACTCTGAGCCGCTGTTGCCGACCCCGGAGATAGTGGATGATATTAGAGGAGTTTCTCAACCTGTGGCCCAGGGGACAGGCTTTAAGGGGCCCTAACCTCCTCTTCTGCTGGCTGCAGAAGGGAGCCACTGCTTAGGGACCCAGGAATGCATAGGGTTACAGGATGCCTTCAGCTTTCTTTCTGCAAACAGAGAGAAAGGAGATCAGCAAAGACAGACTGCTTTTCAGAAGAGGCCTGCAGGTGGAGGCTGATGGCCCTTCAGGGCTGTAAAAATGATATCTGTGGCCCTTGAGTTAAAAAAGTTGGGAACCACTCTCAGGCTATGTCTACACTTGCACTTTTAAGTCGACTTTAACTAAGTTGACTTAACTAAGTCGACTTTAAGTCGACTTAGTGTGTCTACACTTAAAATTAAAGTCGACTTAAAGGGGAACTTACAAAGTCGACCTAGAGCATCCACACTGGATGCTCTAGGTCAACTTTGTGGGACTAGGGGGACCTTGGGCAGGTCCACGGTGGTGGGGGGGAGCACCCCCTGTGTACAATGGGGCAAAGGGGGACAGGGACCCTGGCAGGGCAGAGCCCTGTGTGTGACGCTGTCTGGATTTAGGGAAGCATTTAAGATATTATTTTCTATGGATATCTCATAAATGCTATAATCCATAGGAACTATGTCATGTTTGGTATCAATAGAAAGGTAGTAATTTGCTGGGAATGATTATATAGTTTATGTCTAGGAATTCTATTTTGATTAGAAGTTAAGAATTTGATGTTATATCCATACTTTAACTTGTGTCCTTCTGGAGAAATGTCTTAGACGGGGGGTGTGAACAACCATTGTCTCCTTAATGTTTAGGAATTTCCCAGGTAGAATGGTCCCAGAGAGTATCCTGATGAGCCATTGAGAACATAAAGAATACAACCATTGTATCCTTAATGGCTCATCAGTTTACTCCCTGGAACCATATCACCTGGCAATTTCCTAAACATTAAGGAGACAATGGTTGTTCACACCCCCTGTCTAAGACATTTCTCCAGAAGGACACAAGTTAAAGTATGGATATAACATCAAATTCTTAACTTCTAATCAAAATAGAATTCCTAGACATAAACTATATAATCATTCCCAGCAAATTACTACCTTTCTGTTGATACCGAACATGACATAGTTCCTATAGATTATAGCATTTATGAGATATCCATAGAAAATAATATCATAAATGCTTCCCTAAATCCAGACGGTGTCACACTGCCCACATGCCCTGCCCTTTCGGGGCATGCCAGGCTCCCCCTGTGCCCCCCCCCCCCCGGCAGGGAGGGCATTGGTGTAGTCCTGGAGTAGCCCTAAATCGACGTAGGGCTACCCCAGGGCTACACTGGCTTAATTCGACTTTAGAAAGTCAAATTAAGCCTTAGGTCGAGTAGAAAGGTGGTTCAATAAAGTCGACTTAATTTTCATTAAGTCGACTTTATTTTCCTTAAGTCGACTTAAGCAAGCTGCTTAAGTCGACTTCAGCAAAGTGTAGTGTAGACGCAGGGCACATTAAGTCGACTTAAGCCAAGCTTAAGTCGACTTAATTTACCAGTGTAGACGCAGCCTCATAGAGCATATCTAAACTGCATATCAGTGGCATGTAGGGCATGTGTAGCTCACACTGCAGTGAGAAGTAAGCTGTGTCCCCACTGTAGCTGCATGCTTCAGTGAAAGGGAGGTAATGGGGGAAAGCTCCAGCTAAACACGAAAAGTAGAGTAGATGGGGCAGTCACTCCTTGGGCATGTATAGGGCCATGGTGGGAGGGATTGCAAGTGCTTTGATGTTTAGGGGTGGATAGGATCACAATTCAAAATGATTTAGACAAATTGGAGAAGTGGTCTGAGGTAGATACAATGCATTTCAATAAAGACAAGTGCAAAGTACTCCACTTAGGAAAGAACAGTCCATTGCACACATCCAAAATGGGTAATGACTGCCTAGGAAGGAGTACTGCGGAAAAGGATCTGGGTATCATAGTGGACCACAAGCTAAATACGAGTTAACAAAGTAACATTGTTGCAAAAAAAGCAAACATCATTCTGGGATGTATTAACGGGAGTATTGTAAGTAAGACATGAGAAGTAATTCTTCTGCTCTCCTCTGCGCTAATTAGACCCCAAATGGAGTATTTGTGTCCAGTTCTGGGGGCCTCATTTTGGGAAAGATGTGGACAAATTGGGGAAAATCCAGAGAAGAGCAACAAGAATGATTAGGGGTCTGAAACACTTGACTTAAGAGGGAAGATTGAAAGAGCTGGGTTTGTTCAGTCTTAAGAAGAGGAGACTGAGAGGGGACATGATAATAGTTTTCAAGTTCCTAAAAGGTTGTTATGAGGAGGAGGGAGAAAAATTGTTCTCTTTAACCACTGATGATAGGACAAAAAACAATGAGCTTAAATTATGGCAAGGGAAGTTTAGGTTGGACATTAGGAAAAAATCCTAACTGTCAGGGTGATTAACTACTGGAATAAATTGCATAGGGAGGCTGTGGAATCTCCATCATTGGAAGTTTTTAAGAGCAGGTTAGACAAACACCTCTCAGGGATGGCTTAAGAGGGTACTTAATCCTGCCATGAGAGCAGGGGACCTCTCATGGTCCATTCCAGTTTTTATGATTCTATAATTCTATAGCCACAGGATTCAGAAATGTCTTTTCTCTATTCATCCACACAATGCCTAGCCATCTGCACCCGTATTTGTACCTCTATTGGGGGTGTATGTCATGTCATGTAGGTACTCTACACATCAGTGCAAAGAGTGTACAATATAGATGTCATCTTAGAGGCATTGCTGACATTGGATAGTGAGGTAGCAGCAATGGCATATATGTTTTAGTTAATTTATAGTTGGACCCAAGGCCTGTAACTATTTCTTTGTTATCTGAACCTCGACAAAAAGGAAGGTTACTCACGTCGGTGCAGTAACTGGAATTCATCAAGATGAGTGTCCCTGTAGGTGCTCCACAGAAGGTGATTAGCAAGCAGTGTCCTCAGCTGGATGGAGGGACTTTGGAGTCTTTGTTAGTCATCAATGAGAGTACAGATAGTCCTAGTGCTGTGTCAGATCATGAGGTTTGGTCTCATGCGTAGTGTTTGATGAAAGCATGTGAGGATACCCAAGTGGCTACCTTGAAAATATCTGGAATTGGTATGTTGTTCAAGAAGGCAGTGGTGGTTGCTACTGCTCTAGTAGAGTGAGTTCATATATGTTCCGGAGGAGCGTTTCCTGAGAGTCTGTAGCTTTCGTGAATGCATCCAGATATTAGTTTCGATATTCTTTGTGATGACATTACTTTTCCTTTGCATCTGTCTGCAATTGTAATAAACGGTCTGTTGGTTTGTCTAAACTCTCTTGTTCTTTCTAGGTAAAATGCCAATGCATGACGAAGGTCTAGCGTGTGTAGAAGAGCATCGCGAGGATTGGAGTAAGGTTTGGGGAAGAATACAGATAAGTTTATCTCTTGGTTGACATGAAAAGATATAGATATCTTGTGTATAAACCTTGGATGCAGTCTGAGAGTGACCCTGTCCTTGTGAAATATAGTGTATGGCAGGTCGGCCATGAGTGCCCCTGTCTCTCTCACTCGTCTTGCTGAAGTGATGGCCACTACAAATGCGACCTTCATGGACATATGATTCAGAGAGCATGAGGATAAAGTCTCAAAGGGTGGTTTCATAATGTATGTAATACTATCTGGAAGTCCCACGAGGGGGTGGGTAGACGTATCTCTGGGTACAGGTTCAAAATGCTAGGAAGTGTTTTACTACAGGATGTGTGAATATTGAATTGTGCTCCAAATGTGCATGGAAGGTGGATATTGATGCTAAGTGCACTTTTAAGGAGCTAAAGGATAATCCTATTTCTTTAAGGTGCAGGAGGTACTGCAATATATCCAGAATGTTGGCGGATGTGGCAACAATATGTTGGGTGCTGCACTAGTTGAAAAACCTGGACCACTTCTGGAGGTAGGTACATCTTGTTGAAGGTTTCCTGATATTTAATAGGATATGCTTTACTGATTTGTTCCTCCTGTGTAAACCATGTAGGAACCATGAAGTAAGGTGCAGGTTCTGGGGACTGGGATGTAGAATTTGGCCCCTGTCTTGAGATAGGAGGTCGTGTTGTAAGGGGAGTGGTATTGGGGATCTGATGCACATTCAGTTCAATAGCGTGAACCAGGGTTGTTTGGGCCAATTGGGTGCTATCATGATTATTGTTGCCTCATCGTGGTGTAACTTTAGTAATGTCCTTTGTATTAGAGGAATTGGAGGGAAGGCATAGAGTAAATTTTCCTTCCATGATCTCAGGAAGGCATCTCCCAGGGACTTCTTCCCAACTCCTGCTCGAGTGCAGAAGAATTGGCATTTGCTACTGAGCAAATAGGGCTATCAAAGGATGGCCCCATTAATGAAATATATCCTGGAGGAGAGATGGATGAATTTCCCATTCATGTCTCTTCACGAAAGATCAGCTGAGGGAGTCGGCTATAGTATTGTGTACTACAGGAAGGTATGCTGCAGAAATCATGACATTGTGTGTTATGCACCAGTTCCAGAGTTTTATGTCCTCCATGCAAAGGGAGGGGGATCTGGCTCCACCCTGTCTGTTCACATAGAACATGCAGGAAATGTTGTCCATCATAATTTTTATGTGTTTGTGCTTTATTAGATCTTGGAACTGCATGCACGCCCTGCGGTTTGCCCGCAATTCCAGTATATTTATATGTAGAGAGGATTCTAGTATTGACCACCTTCCTCGTGCAGTGTGTCTCTGAAGCTGTGCACCCCATCCTGTGAGAGATGCATCTGTAAACATCAGGAGGAATGATGTGCCCTGGCAGAATGGCACTGTCAAAAGATGCTGGGGTGTCATCCATCAACGTAGTGTTTGCTTTATAGTGTCTGGTACAGTGACTGTCTTGCATATTGAATGTCTTTTGAGAAGACTGAGGGGAGATTTGATAGCAACCTTCAACTACTTGAAGGGGTGCTTCAAAGAGGAGGAAGCTAGGTTGTTCTCGATGGTAGCAGAGGACAGAACAAGGAGCAGTGGTTTCAAATTACATCTGGGGAGGTCAAGGTTGGATATTAGGAAAAACTTTTTCACTAAGAGGGTGGTGAAGCATTGGAATGGGCTATCTAGGGAGGTGGTAGAATCTCCATCTTTGGAGGTTTTTAAGGCCTGGTTAGACAAAACCCTGGCTGGGGTGATTTAGTGGGAGTGGTCCTGCTTTTTAGCAGGGGGTTGGACTAGATGACCTCGTGAGGTCCCTTCCAACCCTATTGTTCTATGATTCTATGTTTGTATATACGCCCTAGCCATAGTTGTAGCGGGCGCATATGTAGGTGTGCATGTTGGACCATGAAAGTAGTAGCTGCCATGTGGCCCAGAGCTTGAAGGCAGGTTAGGGCATTTGTAGTTGGAGAACTGCAGATTGTTTCTATCAGTTGAGTGATTACGTCGAACCTGGCTTGAGGAAGGAATGCATGTGCCTTCTGTGAGTCGAGGCATGCTCCTATAAACTTTATTAACCATGTGGGTGTTAGGGTTGATTTTTGTGTGCTTATGAAAAGGCCTATGCTCTTGAATAGGGCTATTGTGAACTATAGGTCCCTTGTGGTTTGTACGAGACTTTGAGATTTCAGCAGACAATCATCCAGGAAAGGAAATATGGTAATATGTGTCTTTGGAGATAGGCTGCAACTTCAGCAAGGACCTTTGCGAATACCCTTGGGGCGGTAGAGAGGCCGAAGGGTAGTACCGTATATTAGTAATGGTCTGGACCAAACCTGAATCTGAGGACTCTCCTGTGTGATGGATGGATGGATGGATATATGAAATAAGCATCCTGTAGGCTGAGGGCCGTAAATCAGTCGTCAAGTTCCAGAGCTGGAATGATAGTAGAGAACATTACCATTCAGACTCTTTGAGGTCTTATGAACTTGTTTAGCCTTCTTAGGTCGAGAATGGGTCTCCATCCTCCTGATTTTTTTCTGAATTAGGAAATATGGAGAGTAGAAACCTTTCCCTCTGTGATTTTCTGAAACATGTTCTATTGCTCCTACATGCAGCAGATGGTGAATTTCTTGTTGTAGGATGTGTTCATGAGTTGTGTCCCTGAAGAGGGACAAGGGAGGGAGGCTGAATCTTGGTTTTGATGAAAATGGGATAGTATATCCTGTACTGATTATTTCTAGGACCCATTAGTTTGTAGTGATATCTAACCATTGGTGAAAGAAGGCTTGAAGTCTGGTTGTAGATGAATGGATGCTCTGTGAACTTGAGGAGGTCTTGTGGACCCTTGACCAATTCTTCAAAACTGCGGTTTAGAGGAAGGTGTTTGGGATGTGGTAGGATGATTGTTTGGTTGTCTACATCTTTGTGATCGTTGTCTGCCTCGTATCTGATTTTGTCTTCTATAGATAGGTCTGTAGTAGTACTGGTATTGGTACCTGGAATTGTATGGTTGGTATCTAAAGGAGTGTCTCCTAGTAGTAGTGGTGTAGATACCAAGCATGGCTCTAGAATCTTTGGATGAGTGCATAAGTTCATCAGTTTTTTTTCTGAAAATAATTTCTTTTTATCGAAAGATAAATCCTCAATTGTGGCTTGGAGATGTTTTGGCAGATCCGCAGAGTGGAGTCAGGAAAATCTCCTCATCACAACCGCTGTGGCAATGGTACAGGCTGCAGCATCAGCCACATCCAATGCAGCCTGCAGAGTTGTTTGTGATATTAGTTGACCTTCATGAACGATGGCATGAAATTGTTTTTTTGCTTCTGGAATATCTTCAATAAAATCAGCCAATTTCAAATAATTGTTGTAGTCATAATTAGCAAGTAATGCTGAATAGTTTGCTATCCGAAGGTGTACGGATGAGGATGTATGTACTTTTCAAGTAGATCTATTTTTTTATCCTCCTTATCATGGGGGGTAGCTCTATTAAACTGCTGTTTATGTCTATGATTAGCTGCCTCCACAACTAGAGAATTGGGAGGGGGATGGGAGAATAAATATTCTGAATTTTTTTGCTTATATGTAGTACTTTTTATCCACTCATTTAGATGTTTGAGGAATAGCGGCAGGAGTTTGCCAAATCTGTTCTGCTGGCTCCATTATGGCAGTGTCTATATGAAGGGCAATTTCAGGAGTTTAAGCTGTGATTCAGTGACCTCCTGCAGTGGTATCTCTAAAGACTCTGCCACTTGTTTAAAGAGTTCTTGAAATTGCTTAGAGTCATCAGCCACAGTTGAAGGAGACCTGAATAATAGCCTCTGCCGGTGAGGGTGAGGAATTGTGCATAGGGGAAGGAGAGTCAGGTGTGTCCCCTTCCTCATCATCCTCTGGGGATTGAGGCTCAGGTAATTTTGAAGGCTGTTTCGATGAAGGCTTGTAGAATCTGGTGGTGGATTGTCTACTATATCCAGGTAGCCACGGAGACCATGTTTCGCATCTGAGCCAATAAGGTGGGTAGACTGTGGGCAGTCCATACCAGGAGGGACTGTACCATGGATAAGGTGGCATATTCTGGTGTCTCCTCATGTAATCAAATTTGTGAGGAGAGTGCGGTTGAGGTGAGAAGGCAACCTCATCTGCCTCAGCTTCCTCATCACTTGGAAAGGGAACTGGTGATAATGTTCCCTTCTTGGTGATAGTGATGTTTTGGTGCTGATAAAGGGTGAGGGTGGTGGTGGAGGTATGCGCTCCTCCTCAGTGTCACGGTGCTTTTTCTTTTTGGTACGTTTCCTAAGTATTTATGGTGCCTGGTCCTGCTGTGGCATAGATTGTTCTTGTGCCATTAAAGGCTGATTTGAATCTGTCGGTGCCGTGACAGATGATAGGTCTTGAAATCCACTTGGCACAGCGAGGTTCAGTGTCTGAGGAGCCCATGCCTTTGGTGCCTGCAGAGCCGCAGGGTGAGAAGGCTGCAATGTCAGTTCCGAGTTTTTCCTCAGGGTCTGAGGCACCTCTAAGTTCAGCGGTTTAACTGCCAAAGCTTTTATCTGGTTCTCCTTGTGATTCTGCTCTGTGGCGGTTGATGAAAATCTTTTCTCGTGCTTGTCAGTGTGCGTACCAGAGGAGCCGGAAGCCTCTTTGGTATGGGCACTATTTTTCAAAGTATGCGGTGGGGTAAGGTGCCTCTTCCTAAAGTGTTGGTCTGGAGAGGCTATGTGTCTCTGCCTTGGGTCAGAAGCTGGCTGCAGGGACTTTTCCATCAGCAGTAATTTGAGAAGCAGGTCTCTAACGCGTCTCGCTCTAGTGCTGATTTTGACAATGTAGGCACTTTTGGGAGATATGTTCTTCTCCCAAACATCTTATGCAGACCAAGTACCCATCTGAGGCCAGCATGGCTTCTCAGCATTTTTCACATCTTTTGAAGCCAGGTGAGTCTGGCATTTTGAAGAGGCTACTTCTTCTTCTTTTTTTTTTTTTTTTAAATCAGAAGGCAACCGGCCGCCCCGGGGGGGGGGGGTCATAACTGTTAATGAGGAAAAGAAAGGGAAATGGTCAAACAGGGTAAACTCTTGATGAGGTAAAAGAAAGAGAGAAAGAAGCTCCGTCTGTCCCTGAAGGTGGTAGAGAAGGAACTGAGATGGTTGGACCCGCTTGCGCTCCAAAAGCAGTGCCAAGAGACGTAAGAGGCTGCTGAATTGCATGCGTGCCTCCAATAAATACTACTAGAAAATATCATGCGAGGGCGCACCAATACTTTCTGTGGAGCACCCACAGGGACATCTCTCGAAGGAGAACAATCAATAACATTATGACTTCAAGGCTATTGTTTTTCCTGTGCTCTTGGTACCTCTTTGCTTCTGGAAGCAGTTCAAGTTATTGATTGTGAAAGATCAACATTTTCCTTAAGTGGTTTGAAATCCATCTTGTCTGACAGATCGCCTCACTCCCCACGCTCCACCACAAGCAACTGAAATCCACTGAGTCACTTATTGTCCATCCCAAGATGTGTACATATCTGACTTGAGTCACTATATAATTAATTGTTAATCATACCTCTTCACTCCAGTTTTCTCCTCAGATATTATGGGTGATGAAGGACATAGAAGTACCTAAATTGACAGACAATATTCACAGGAGGAAATGTAAAATTAATATAAAGCCTCTTTCTAAAAGTTGAAAAATGAACACTCAGAAAATTCAGACTTATGAAAAGTAGAGATGGAGAAGACTAATTTTAAGACATACTTGGAAAATATTGTTATTTCTGGGGGTTTTTTAAATGTGCAATGTTCACCCTTCAGCTTGGCTTAAAGGATCACTTACACAATTGATGTGCACGTAGGAACTTGGGTAATGTTATGGTGCACATGGTACTTTGGTTGTTTTAGGATTTAGTTTGTATGCACAAATTTGTGAGCAATTGCATTTTTAGTGCATAGATAATAGGATTCAGGAGGTGGATAATGAGGCAAATTGGAGAGATAATAGTCAGAAAGCAGATGAGAAATGTTGTCATCAGCAATGTGGGAGAAAGAGGATGAAGCAGTAGGAGGGGACAGAGGAGGTCACATTTGATCTTGTCAGTTTTCTCTTTCAAGAAATCATCAAGATTTTGTTCTGAGAGGGAAGTGAGGGTAAGTGATCATGAGGATTTGAGGAGAGACTCAAAGGTGGCTAATAACCAGGTGAGATTGTATGGGAGGGAATGAATCCAAGTGATAAAGCAGAGCTGTTTTGCTTAGCAAATAGCAGACTGAAGGAAAATGGAGTGAATTTGTAGTGGAGGACATCAGTATGGTCATGGACAGTGGTGGAGCTAATAAAGAGAGACTGACCACCCTCCCCCAGAAGTATGTGTGGTGCTCTTTTATATGGTCTGGAGAGCTAGTCTTCCACTCACTCACCTGTGCCAAGCATAGTGATATAGTGCATGGGGTAATAGTGCTGTGCCCTGGTGCACCATGTCACAACAGTGCTCCTCAGTTCTCTGTCTTGATGGAGGTGTGACAGGCCCAATATGAATGATGCTGTGACACTGTGCACCAGGTAATAAAACCCAGAATGGGGAACTTGGCTCTGCCCCACTGGATTGGAGCCACTGCTGCAACGTGATTGTGGAATGTGTTCACTCTCTATCACACCTTTTCCCCTTGCCAGGACCACCTCTCCGCACCAGGGCAAAAATAGGGTTGCAATGCCAGGACAAAGATTGCTGCTGCAAGTGAATTATACACCCTCATCCATCACCTCCCCCAGATGAAAATCGTGGTTCCATCAGTGGTCAGAGGATTTCTGCCAGGGATTCTCAGCTACATGAAGGCCACAGTGAATGTTGGGGGTGAGCCAAGGTCTGGCAGTGTAGATATCATGATGGGAGGGAAGGGCAAAAGACCCTAAGATAGGAGAGAATCAACGATCTTGGCAACTGAAGAGAGGGCAAGAAGGGGAGGACACAAAGCAGAAGATAAGTCATGAATAGTCATAGATTGGAAGTCATGGAAGGACCAGGTAGACAGGTGAGAGAAAGCAGGCAGATGGGGAAATTGAAAAAGTCCAGGTGGTGACAGAGAAGGGGGAGCTCAGTGATGAACAGATCAGAGTAAGAGCAGCATTTGTGGACAACTAGGTTCTAGAAATGACCATTTTGCTGAGTGGGCTTGTTGATCTAGTATAGAGATAAACTTACTTAATATTACATTTGTTTCTTTCTTATCTCTTGTTTTTTCTTTTAGCATCATTTCTCCAGTCTGCCTTCTGAATAAAGGAAAAGAGTTCTTCTGAATATTTGGAAATATTACTGACTGTTAAAAGATAGATATATTCAGTCTCTACAATCTCCTTTAACTGTAAAATGACATTTTAAAAAAGTGTGGATACAAATTTGATTCTATATACCGAGAAATCATATGCCAAATTTTAGTCTACAGCAAAATGTTTGTTCTTTTATTATAAACTGAACTGAAGTATTGAAGGAGATTCCAAGACAAATGACTGCCAGGAGTTTTATCAAGAATATTCTCATCAAAATTGAACACCACTGCCACAGCATGGAAGAGAATCTCCTCTCCTCTTCCTTCCTCCCGTCACAGAAACGTGAAGACAGAAGATAATAGAAGAGTAGTGAAAAGGAAAAATGCTTCTTAAATGTGCTGTAGAAGTTCTCTCTCCTCCACCAATCTGTTAATCCTCTTTCCTCCTATTTCACTTTCTCTTTGCAAATGAATCAACTTACATATCATATGTTCAGGGGATGAAGCAGCAGTGAGAAACAACAGCAAAGAGAGCTGTGAATATATGGCACACAGGGTGCGTCTACACTAGTAAATTAAGTCAACTTAAACAGGCTTAAGTCGACTTAATTTACTCTGCGACCACACTGGTGTTTCCTTAAGTCGACTTAAGCTGTTTTTTGCCGGGACCCATGGGGGTCCTGGAGAGAAGGGAGCTGCTGGCTTCCTTTTTGCTAGGACTTGCAGGGTCCCTTCTGCCCTGGGAGTCACTGACTCCCTTTTTGCCGGGACCTGCGCTCGGGTCCCGGCTAGGAGGGAGCCCAGTGCTCCCTTTTTTCCAGGACCCGTGGGGGTCCTGGAGAGAAGGGAGCCCCCAGCTCCCTTTTTGCCGGGACCTACGCTTGGGAGCCCGACCAGATGGGAGCCGAGCAGTCCAGGGCAGAAGGGACCTCCACGCTCCCTTCTCTCCTGGACTGCTCTGAGGCTTGCTGCCTCAGAGAAAGCCACCCCCTGGGGGGCTGGCTCTCCTTGGACCTAACTAGTTGACTTAGAGAGTCTAGTATAGACACTCTAAGTTGAGTTAGTAAGGCCCACTTTAAGTCAACTTAGGAGTCCTGTGTGGACTCTCTAAGTCGACTTAATAAGGTAGACTTAAAGTCGACTTATTAAGGTCGACTTATTTAAGTTGACCTAAATCCCTAAGTGTAGACATAGCCACAGACATTCCAGATAACATCTGATAGCCAGCCATCTAATAGCATTTTTTGTGTTTGGTGGTTGGAGTGGGGAGATCATTCTCAGATGGTCATAGAAAGAGAAAGCAAAAATAGCTACTTGGTTGGTTAGTTCCAAAGGGGTAGCCGTGTTAGTCTTGGTTAGCAAAACAAACAAGGAGCCTTCTGGCACTTTTAAAGACTAACACATTTATTTATCGCATTAGCTTTTGTGGGAGAAAATCCCACTACTTGGTTGGTTGTGAGTGATACCCATGAAGGGATTTTTACTAGACCTGTCTACAGTTATAAATACAGGCCTCCCCAGCATCTGGAATGTGTCTCATTACTGAAATATTAATCTGGTGTTTATGTAGAAGCAGATTGAATTTACCTATTAATTCTTTGGTTGTTTTCCCCCTTGGTCTCATCAGTTCAAGTTTGTTTGTTTGTCCCCTCCCTCTTCTTCCTATATACTCATTAGGGTACAAAGTATTAGATTTCAAGATAAGAAATATGGGGAAATTTAAAAAAACAGCGAGTATGAGTCACTAGAAGTAAGTAATAAAATGGAACCAAATTGCAGCATCCAAAGACAGTTCATAGAATCATAGAATAATAGGCATGGAAGAGACCTCACGAGGTCATCTAGTCCAACCCGCTGCTAAAAAGCAGGACCAATCCCCACTAAATCACCCCAGCCAGGGTTTTCTCTAACATGGCCTTAAAAATCTCCAAAGATGGAGATTCTGCCACCACCCTAGATAGCCCATTCCAATGCTTCACCACCCTCCTAGTGAGAAAGTTCTTCCTAATATCCAACCTCGACCTCCCCAGCTGTAATTTGAAACCATTGCTCCTTGTTCTGTCCTCTGTTACCATTGAGAACAGCCTAGCTTCCTCCTCTTTGGAGCACCCCTTCAAGTAGTTGAAGGTTGCTATCAAATCTCCTCTCAGTTTTCTCTTCAGTAGACTAAATAAGCCTAGTTCCTTCAGTGTCTCCTCATAAGTCATGTGCCCCAATCCTCTAATCATTTTTGTTGCCCTCCGCTGGACTCTTTCTAATTTGTCCACATCCTTTCTGTAGTGGGGAGCCCAAAACTGGACACAGTATTCCAGATGCGGCCTGACCAGTGTCGAATAGAGGAGAATTATTACATCCCTCGATCTACTGGCAATACTCCTACTGATGCAGCCTAATATGCCATTGGCCTTTTTCGCAACAAGGGCACACTGTTGGCTCATATTCAACTTCCCGTCAACCTTAACTCCCAGGTCCTTTTCTACATCGCTGCTACTTAAACAATTGGTCCCCAGCCTGTAGCAGTGCATGGGATTTTTCTGTCCCAAGTGCAGGACTTTGCACTTGTCTTTGTTGAACCTCATGAGGTTTCTTTGGGCTCAGTGTTCCAATTTGTCCAAGTCTCCCTGGATCCTGTCCCTGCCCTCCAGAGTATCTACCATTCCCCCCAACTTGGTGTCATCCGCAAACTTACTAAGCACGCAGTCTATTCCATCATCAAGATCATTAATGAAGATGTTGAATAGAACCGGCCCCAGGACCGACCCCTGGGGCACTCCACTCGTTATCGGTTGCCAACTAGACATCGAGCCATTGATTCCTACCCGCTGAGCCCGTTGATCTAGCCAGTATTCTATCCACCTTACGGTCCACTCGTCCAACCCATATTTCCTTAAGTTGCTGACAAGAATGCTGTGGGAAACCATATCAAAAGCCTTGCTAAAGTCAAGGTATACCACGTCAACAGCTCTTCCCACATCCACAAATCCAGTCATCTCATCATAGAAGGAAATCAGGTTGGTCAGGCACGATTTGGCCTTGGTGAATCCATGTTGACTGTTCCTGATCACTCTATTTTCCTCCAAGTTTTCAGGATGGATTCTTTGAGGACCTGCTCCATGATTTTCCCAAGGATTGAGGTGAGGCTGACCAGTCTGTAGTTCCTCAGATCCTCCTTTTTCGAAGATAGGTACTATATTTGCCTTTTTCCAATCCTCTGGGACCTCCCCCATTCTCCACGAATTCTCAAAGATAATGGCCAGCGGCTCTGCAATCACTTCAGCCAACTCCCTCAGCACCCTCAGATGCAGTTCATCCGGCCCCATGGACTTGTGCACATCCAATTTCTTTAAGTAGTCCCTAACCTGACTTTCCATCACCGAGAGCCGCTCTTCTCTCCATTCCACGTTGCCACATGTTGTAGCCTGGGAGCTGGCCCTCCCTGTGAAGACTGAAGTTCCTATTGAAATGAAGGTATAACCATCTACAATGCTACTGAAGAGGAAACTGTAAGGAAGAAGAAATATCCAGCATTGCATCAAGAAGGATCAGCACAAAGATAAAAATATTACTGAACTGGAGGAGGTGTATGCACTGGAAAGTAAGTTTAGTGGCAGAAGGACAAGAAGAAAATATAATCAGTTGGTGCCCAAATCTACTTTGTTAAGATGAATGCCTACACCTTTGACTTCAGTTAGCAAGAAACATGATCAGGATCTCCTATTCAAGGGTTTAAATATGGGGCAGTAGACAGTGTTCTGCTTGCAGAAGGACTAAAAAAAGGGTTTTAACAAGAATATCTGTATTATTTTGACAGCATCTACAGGACTCAATCAAAATCAGGCCCTTGTTGTTCTAGGATGGTAGAAACACACTGTAAGAGACAATTCCTGCACTGAAGAGCTAACAATCTAAATAGCAAGACATTAACAGTGAGAGGAGAAACAGAGGTGGTGATTTGTCCCAAGTTCCCAAGCAGGTCAGTGGCAAAAACCAACAGAATTTGGTCTCCTGTCTCTCTGGCCAGTGTCCTACCCACTGCACCATGTTGCCTTTTTGTGGAAGTAGAGCGTGAAAGCTAAGGAACAATAACTGAAGGAAAGGAAGAGAATAACAATGGTTATAAAATGGTTGAGCTACTAAATTTTTTTAACATGAAAAATAGAAAAAAGAAAGATGGATAATAAGAAAAAAAACTTGTCAGTGTCAACATTCTTCCACTGTTTAAAAGTTGCAAACACTTAGGAGGGAGAAGAATTTATTTATTGTGCTCCAAAAGATAAGACTATTGGATCAAAAAATGAGCAATGTAAAATTCAGCTTGAATATCAGGAAAATTTTCTAAGGATGAGGCTATGAAATAATTTCCCAAGGGAAATGGTGACACTGTCACTTGATACTGGACTAGACAAAAGCCTGGCAGAAAGCAATTATGCATTGGTATGCTGAGATGGCAGGGTGAACCACTAGCTGTTTTCCATCTCTAGAGTTATATATCAATTCTACCAAAGTCAACAGCAAAATTTCCATTCACTTTAATGAGGCCAGTGTTTCATCCTTAATTTTTATAATTTCACTGATTTCTGAAATGGTAGATTAATTGTCCTGGGTGATGCTAATTAATCTGTTACAGTATCATCAGTGTCTTTTGCAGCCACAATGTCCTAGGAAGTCTGTTTCCTAAAATATACCTAGCCTATACAAGGAGTATAGCTTTAGACATATGACAATGACACAGTTAGCAGAATTTATGTTTATGATGATAAGGTTTCTTCCATTTATGGATGCTTTTATAGACTGAATATGGGATTTCATTTTGGGCTAGAGACATGAATAAAATAGTGTTGACAACACTTATTTTTCCCTTTTAAATCTTCTCCTGCTTAAGAGAACAAACTCAGAATAGGGTATAATGTCCATTCTTCCCATCTTCCCAAATAATGAAAAGAGAGAATCATAATGGATTCTGTGCTTGTTGGTTTCAGGGCATTTAACCAAACATAACTAAAACTATTAAAAGAGAAAAGGCAGCATGGATCAGTACATTTCAGAATTGAAGAAGGAACGGAAAAATAGAAGTACAATGACCCCTGACATTCAAGAAATAACACAATCACTCACAAACTAATTATTCATTGATAAACTGCAGTGCTATTTTTCCTCATTAGCAGTGGGTTATGACTAAAGATCATGATGTGCGTTCAGTACTTGGAAAAATGAAAACAGCACTAAACAGTTTACAATGGTGTTACGTCATTTCATTTCCACAATAAGAGGATTTAGAGACAAATCCCTGTGTCCTCCACACCTTGGTAATATGACCTTGCTGTAGAGCATTTCATTTTTCTAATGCTATAATGATAACCCTGACATCCTGTGGTCACAGGTCATAAAGATTCTTTGGCCGTTTTCATTAGTGTGTTTGTCACACTGTCCTGGCCAAATTCCAGTTTGGATAACTATATTCAGTCTACATAAATTCCCCATGTAGTTTTAAATGAATATTTTTTTTAACTCCGTAAATTGTTTTGAAGTCACATTGTGTACAGTAAAGAGCTACTATGTTCCATTCAGGGTGTGGCTACATTTCAGTGTTGAGTGAAACTTTTATAATCCTTATCTACTTTGCAGAAGTATCATAAAGCTAAATAAACATTTTTAATGTGCTTTAAGATCATCAGGTGAAATGTACTATATAAACAATATTTAGCACTTTGGGTATATAGTACTTTATCTTTTTAAAGTGTTGTATAAACAACATTTAATTAGCTGGAAAGTGCCACCTCAGTAATAAATACAAACTATTATTATTGTTATATAATTGTCTTTTGGATCACTGGTCCACATAATGGTGATGATATGAATATTTTCCCTTCCTCCAGCTTGTTTTAATTTTGTACTTTAATCTTCTGTGTATTTCCTCCTAAAGCTGAAGAAGAATGTGTGAGTAGGAATAGCATGACAGAATAAGCTATCATATATTTTATTGTGAGCTTTAAATAATTTTAACTAGCAACAACAATCAGCATAGAGGTCAACTCTACAGTGGTCTTATTTCAAGTCTACTCAACTGAGTGATGATGTCAAATTCCAAAGGGGTAGCCGTATTAGTCTATTGTAGAAAGACAACGGAGTCCTGTGGTACTTTTAAAGACTAACAGATTTATTTATCGCATGAGCTTTCATGGGAGAAAATCCCACTTCATCAGATCATGCGATAAATAAATCTGTTAGTCTTTAAAAGTGCCACAGGACACTGAGTGATGATTGTTATTGTGGCATGAAATGTCTTTGGTATTGGCCTAGCCACTCATGCCACACAAGAGACCATGTTTATTTTTTGTATGTGTCAAAACACTTTTCTCACTTAGGGTAGAAAAGTGATAACTGGATAGAATAATCAAATAATTTTCTAGGAGTTAGGAATTAATGTGCCTTTTACTTTCAGGAATTAATGTGCCTTTTATTTTGACTACCAGCAACTTGCTTCAGCTTAGGGACCTCCGCTACAGTTCTTACCGTTATTCTTAAGCCCCAGCTTGTGAACACTGCCTGCATTATTAGTCTCCTCTTTAAAGAGATACAATCTCTTCATAATTTAATTTTGAATTAGGGAGGGTTATTTTCTTCCTTCCTGTTGAATTTAACAGGAGCTGTAGGTATGGGATCAGACCCACCTCTGAGTACTCCAATGTACAGAATTAACCAGCTGCCCTCATTTTTGAATGGATATTGCTTATTATATGGCAAATATTGAACTCCCAATAAAATGAATAATAATGGAACTATAAACTCAACAAAGGATTTGTTCTAACATTTTTTTTCTTTCCAAGAAATCATCACCCTTTGCAGTTCACTTACATGTGCACAACAGGTTACGGCTAATAGTAACAACCGACCATTCTAAGATTAGTGTTGACACTGACAAGACATCTAAAGCAGTATGAAGACACTCAGTGACGGGTGGCATTCTCTTTGTTACTCTGCCTCTGCACATGTCTGTGACATCTCTTCACGGACACAGTAGGGCTTTGATTCCTTGGTGTTTCGTATTCATGCACTTTCTACAGCACTGCTGTGTAGCTACAGTATGCTAGGAATTGCAGAAATTCAAAGCATGTGAGTAAAAGGATAGATGATAAATTGTTGATTGGAAAAAAAATGGCTGTGGTCAAGCATGGAAAATAACCCACGGGAGCTCTGTCTTCTGGAAAGAATACAGAGTCCCATGGGAAAATAAATGATTGCTATTGTTTGTCCTACAATTTTCTATCATTCCAGAGATGCTTCCTCCTAATACGAATCTTAAAAATAGATGAGAGTTAGCAGAGGTCACAAATTCACCCTTTCATAGCCTGGTAGTATATTTTAATCCTGCAAGTGTCATTGTACCACACTCTGGTTCAACACTGGTTTCCCAGTTTAGTATTCAGAGAGCTAATTCATTTTGTTGCTGGCAGCACTGCATTAATGATCAAGCTATGACAATGAACACTGTCTGCATAACAAATGTGTCTTTCTCAAGCTGCAGTAAATACAAAGTGATTAACATGAAATAACTGCTTCAGCGAACTGCCTCTCCACTTTTAAATAGCTACCAGTGTTTTTATTTAACTCTGCATTTGTCAGATCTTTTTTGAATAGGTTTCTTTACTTTGATTTTTTTTTTTGTCTGAGATAAAAAATGAGTAGGGGCCGACTACTTCTGAGCTTTTCTTCTTTTTTGACAGAGCACATCCTCTTGGAGAGCTCCTTTTAGCACAATGGGTGCAAATGATTATTAATACTCTCTTCCCTGCTTCTGACATTTACTAAGGCATACGCATCAAAGAGAACTAAATCATGTCATGCTCCTTCCAGCTAGCCTAATCCTGCCATCCTTTCCAAGCTAACAGAAATAAAGTCTGAGTAGGTTAATGTTGCTGTTGTTAATAACCTTTACATCTAAAAAAGCACCAGGTGGAGTTGGTTTGCCTTCAGTCAGATAAGAAAGTATGAAGAGGAGAAGGCAACAGTACATGCAGAAGCAAACCCAGGTTCTTGTTCTCTTACCCCCAGCTCCTCATCCTCTTAATCCTGGCATAATGAAGGATCACATTATGTCACCATATTACGAAAAGATGAGATTGTCCTATTCTTAGCCCGTTCACTTAACAGGCAGTGTTTCCTTCAATATCATTTCCACTGAAACCCTCTGTGAGGAGGGGCGGAGCTGCCATCTAAAATGTAACAGAGAATGGGAGAGTAAACACCCTCCATAAAACAATTGGAAGTGATTCTCTCTCATCCAGTCTGTCCTCTAAAGCTGTGCTGGTCACGTTTCGATTGTCATTTCATCTCATTATAATGTGCCAAAAGCTTAGGTGCTCCAGAACAGCCTTTTAAAGACAGAGCTTTACTGGAAGACATATCATTTAACGGAGCCCAAGGTACTGTGTTTTTCGTTTTGCTTTTTCCGTATTCCACTAATGCATTACTTTAGGGATTTATTGCTTATACTTACTTTCATTGTCTGAAAATTTTCCTCTTTTAGACCAAAACATGAGGAATTCAAGAAGCTGGCAATGGAGCTGAAATACATGTGTCTACTGTGAAACCACAATTTTGGAGTAGGGGGTTGGGGTATTCAATGGAGCTTCATTTAAAGGCACATCACTTCCCAACAGCAAACAGCAGCATGTTAAAGTGAAATAAACCTCAGATGATAAAGAAAAAGAAAATAAATGAAGTATTCCTCAGCTATAAGGCAAATCAGAAAGAAATATTAACTATTTGTTTTTAAATGAGAGGTACTGAGCTGCTCACCAGAAATACAGTACAAACACTTATCCAATAAATACATTCATAAACAAACAAACAGTGACCTTCTTGGTTCTCTTTATATGTTCAGAACCAGTTATCAGCTCGTGTATTAAGTGCAGGTCAGGTTCAAAGAAGCCTTGTCTCAAAGGGAATAAAAATCTTTCTGCCATGCATGGCAAACCTCCCTGAACCATTACAAATAAGGCATAGCTCACCATTGGTTGGAAGGTCTCTGAAGAGCCCAAACTATGAGTGGGGCTGCTAAGAGGAGAGTGATATTGTGAGGAACATCTTCACTGGGAGCAGGATGTGTGTCAAACAATAAGAGAACAGCAATATATATCTGAGAGCACTGGTGGGAGCAAAGAAAATGGGAAGAGGTGATGAACAGGACGGAGATGAAAATTCCCTTAACCATCACTTCAAGACTAAGGTTCATAGCCTTGGCTGGTGTAAACTGCCCTGACTCAGTTAGCTTCATACTCAGCTTTTGTAGTCAACTGTGCTATGACATTTACCTTCACTGAGGACCTGGCACCTACTGTGCTGAGCGGTAGAGGAGATTTGTAATAAAGCCATTGCTTCCTTAGAACCATCAAGATCCACAGTAGGCTGAATAATAAAATAATAATAATAAATATTGAAACTTAGCACATTAGATCTGTGATGCTGACTATTTGAGACTACATTATAAAACTAGTGTAGTAATTGATGAATGCACAGTTTTTACTGGCCTAATGAAATCTAATTATAGAACATATTATTAGTTAGAGGTGTCTGCCGTGTTTTCTGACAGACTGCTCTGAGACTGGCAATCTCAGTTGAGAGCTACACCAGACAGCATGACAAGATGCAGTGATATTGAAGTGCTTTATAAAAAAATGAGCTTCATAAACTTTGCCCCACCCTCTTTCACATTTCCCTACTGCCTGTAAAACAAACACTGTGGGACAATAATGGGAATCTCATATACAAGCAAAGCTCAGGAAGTCTGGCAAAAATAATGGGTCTGCTTGCAATATACACATTTTACAAGTTGTTCACTGATGTTTTCTAAAAAAGATATTAAAAGATGCTGAAGTCAGAGTCACAGCCATGCAATTTAAAAGAGATTTGTTTTGCATGTGTCTCTTCTTAAGCTAAAGGTTATATGCAAGGTCTTTAAATGACAGGGCACTGATGGAAATTCTATAATTGATTAAAAATAAGCCTTTGCTGAAAATGATGAAAAATTACCTCCTTTCTTGCAAGCAAAGCAAGAATCCTGGCTCAAACACATAACTCTCAAGTCAGTTAAACCAATTTCGATTGAATTCTCAATTAAATAGAATAACGGACTCTCTGACAGACTGAATTAATGAAAGAATGAGCAAAACAAAATAAACAAAAACAGAGATGGGAGGTATGAGGATCATGTACTGGTATTAAGATGAAGGAAACACGCCAGAACCTATTTCTAAGAAAAGATTTTTCATTAGAACAAAATGGATAAAAGTCAAATTATATATACATATATAGCAGTTGCATGCAAAAATTCAAAAATAGGAATCAGTGCCCCATTTTGTAAGACACTTTACAAACAGAAGCACACAGAGCTCATCTGAAGAGGAACAAGTTAGCTGACATCGACTAGCCAGGTATCCCTATCTTATTTCCTGCAGTTCTTAGTTCTTGATTATTGCATAAAAATTCTTCAGCAACACTCTTATATGAGGTCCTTAATTGGGAGACTTGGGCAGTACCTTTCTGATGGCTGCTGCAAATGAGGTTATATCTGCCCATACTTCCAGATAGAGATGATATTCTATAGTGATGATGCATGGAAACAGGACTGAGCATGCTCAAAGAGATTACTGACAGGAAATTCAGGGCAAATTAAATCACTTAGGCTATGTCTACACTCACAAAAGCTAGTTTGAATTAGTTAATTCGAACTAACTAATTCGAACTAATTTTAGTTTGTTCGAATTAACTTAATTTGAACTAGCGTGGCCCCACTAGAATGCTAGTTCGAACTAGCCATGTCCATGCAGGGCACTTGCTTAGTTCGAATTAGTCAGTTGCATGAAGGTCAATCTGCCGACTAGTTTGAACTAAGCAGTTAGTTCGAACTAATATGGCTACACTGACTTAATTTAAACTAACTATTTTGAATTAAGGGTTAGTTCGAACTAAGCAATCTAATTTATTAGTTTGAATTAAGGAAGCTCTTAATTGGAACTAACGAAAGCCTAGTGGGCCAAGGCTTAAGTTAGTTTGAACTAAGCTTCCTTAATTCAAACTAACTTGCAAATGTAGACAGCCTTAGAAACTCATAATCTCTTTGGCACATCACCCTTTCCCAGGAAAATGAAGAGTTCAGTAACAAAAAATATTTCTTTCAGTCAAAAAGAACCAATCAGTCCAAACACAGAGGCAAAGAGAACCCAGGAAGCTGAAACAGGAGGGACCCAAATAATCATCAGAGAAAGGCATAGATCAGAGTTATGGAGACCACTAAATGACTATTTTCTTTCAACTAATAGGTATTTTGTAGGCCCTCCTCATGAAGGAGATAGGAAGTTTCCCTCTGTGATATGATTGCTTATGCAACAATCTATCTATAAGGTACACTATTCATTTAAAACTTACATTGCTAAGGCAACTCTTGCCGTATGCTGAAGGTGTAACTAATTTAAGGATGGGCAGTGTGGCGTCCTAACCAATGGGCAATGAGGGATATGTGATTAAATATATTCAGTATGTAACATAACTGTTGACAGCCCATATTTCTGATAAGGTCATAAATTATTTCTGTGAAGGGAACATTCCTGGCAAGAAAATATGTAGGTGTCCATCATGAGTTTCCTCTCTCTCTCTCTCTCTCTCTCTCTCTCTCTCTCTCTCTCTCTCTCTCTCTCACACACACACACACACACACACACACACTGCTTCTAGAAATAGATCTCTCTAATTAAGTTTATTCTATTCCATTCAGGTTCTTTTCCCATCTTTCTTTCTGTTTTATTTTTCCCCAGGAGGCTGTCAGTGCTGAAATAGGTGTAGAGGGCCACCAATCAAAGTAGGTTTAGGGGGCCACCAGCTGAGAGTTTGAGACACTGAGAGTTTGAGACACTCCCTACACTTGTCTTGTACTGGCCATTTATGGTGGGAAGGTTTTTCTTTTTCCTTTGAAGCATCAGGGGTGGCCATGGCTGGCAGTGGAACAATGGGCAGGGAGGGCCAGGATTCTGAGGTGGCATGGAACATTCTCCCTCTTAGGCACTTGGATGATTGCTTCTTGCTCGCATCCTCAGGATCTAATTATTGCCATATATGAGTTCAGGAAGGATTTTTCCTCTAAGTCAGATTGCCAGTGACTTTAGCGGGGAATTTCTACCTTCTTCCACTGTGTGTGGATCATTTGCCAGGATTATGTGATTATCTCACTTAATCATTTCCCTTCAGTTGCGGAGTCCTCGGTTCCTTCTGTTCTATGCATGTGGTTCATGATAGTCTAGTCTTCTGTGATTTATAGTATTTTGGTCTAATTTTGGCTGTTGGATTATCTTGTGGGTGCTGGGTGGTATTGACATGCTGAAGATCAATTTAGATGATCTGGTGGTTCTTTCTGGCCTTATGCTCTATGATCTTCTCTCTCCATTCACCCAATTTCATTTTATTGTTTTGACTGAGCACCTTCCATTTCTTCTGCAGACCCTGCCATTTGCAACAACATTCCCATATCTTTCTGTCCATCTTATTGGCTGTCCATCTCTTACAACTCTAATGGGAAATTAGGTTTTCTACACTTCTCTTTCATTTTGTTTGTCTCTACTATTAACTAAATGACCGTGTTATTTAACTCCGTCAAAAAAAAGTTTTAAAGATAGAATTTGTATGAAATGTACAATGGAAAGATTATTGTTTTCACTCAAGATGAATACGTTGATTGGATGATAAAGACTACTTGCACGGTCTTCATTGGCATTCCATACTGCATGGTAAACTACATAACATTTGAGGATAACAGATTTCTGAACAGCTTTTGACAACCATTCTGAAACACTGATAAGAAGCATTAAGGAAGAAGGGAAGAACAGAACACCACATGGAGTTTGCATTAGTAGAGTTGTGATAAATTGTCAGTTTTCTGCTTGCTCTTTTATTCATGCACTATCAGTAGGGAACATCGGGAGGCTGAAGTAAACATCATGAATGAAAGTATTGCATGGAGTATACTGGATTATTACATAAAAGGGAATAGTTTGGGAATGTATCGGTATTCTTTATGTTTTAGTCATCCCTTAAGTTGCTTACCAAAATCTTTACAAAGACTGCTGCACTTAATTAATAATTCCATAATATTTTCTTAGTATTACCCATAGTAAATATAGGGAATTCCACAATAATGCTGTCAATCTGCAAAGGGAACATTATATGATTTTAATGACAGCCACTACACATGACATATCAAACCAAATCTAAGCATTACTATGGAACACCTTCTGCCCAAAGACTAGCTTGAGCTGCCAGTTCATCAAATACTTAAGAGACAAAGACAACAGAGTCTTGCGGCACTTTTAAAGACTAACACGGCTACCCCTTTGGAATTTGACTACATGGAGGGCACT
>ML686006.1:4712058-4724563 GCA_007922175.1 Pelusios castaneus | reverse complement strand
CTGTTGTCTTTCTACAATAGACTAACACGGCTACCCCTTTGGAATTTAAGAGACAAAGGGTATGTGGTTGAGAAGGCACCACAGAATATGTGTTTCAATTGATTATTCACAGCAACATAGTCTTTCTATCAAAACAGATACTTATTTACTTGAATAGCTGGTGCCACATTCTCACTGAACCCCTGGGCAGAGAACCCAAGAAGTGGATCAAGTCTGAACTTGTTCTTGGAGCAGCAAGAAAATGCTGAAATTATGATACACTTTCCCAATTTACTCCCTGGTGGAGCATAAATGTAGAGCTGCCATTACTGCAAACAAGGAAAGGACTAAATCTTTCACAACAAGAATCAGAACAATAAGAAAACAAAACCAAAATTTTTGAAAAAGAAAACGCACTGATTGTTTTCTGACTCAAGCAGAATTCAAAATGAGGCTCTTGACAACCTGCTTTGATGCTGCCTGGTATAGCACTGATGAAGAGTCATTGGATTCCTAGTGGTTACCCCTGTGGATTAATGAAAGGTGAGAGAGAAATTGCAGAACCACCATGTAGAATGACCTTACCTGATAAGACTTTTCTGCCTTCTCTGCAGTAGGTGAGAAGGGCAGGCAGTATGCAGCAGTCTGTTTTTCCCATACCTTAATAAGAAAAATTGACCTGTTTATTTGCCAGCTGTCTTCTTTGTTTCTAATCCAAGTCACTGCTAGGAAATCATTTCTGTTCTTAAATGTTGAAATCAAGCAGAATACTTTGAAGAATGGCTTTTTGTTGACAAAATATACCAAATCTGTGCAAAAGTATGGAGAAGCAGCTGCCAACAGACACATTTACAACACTACTATGACATTTATAGACTGCCTTCAAGACTCATACTTTATACTGTAGACTTAATATATGTGATATATTAAGCACTATATAAATGAACACAAGAGCCTGGGTCCTGTCTAAGCAAATGATTTCATTGTCTTCCATATTTTATGTAGTATAACTCGGGTTTATATGTTTATGCTGTATCTTTCAGACATTCTTTGGTGAAAGACAAATGATGAAAAACCAAAAATAAAAGCTTTCTCAGAGTAAAAATATGTTTTTTTGATAAGGTCTCCTTTCTTGTCTTTAGTTTGATTATGAAAGCTAGATATTACCCTAATTTGTACTATAATAATATACATTATATAGAAGATAATGGTTTTTGTGTGTGTAAAAAGTCAAAGCACCCAGACATTAAGAAATCCCAGTATTAAGTTTCCCTGTGCACCCTTAATTTGCTCTCCTTGTTCCTATGCATTATGATACAGTCTTTAAATAAATGGCAATATACTATTTTTCTGCAGGATCCCTGTCTCATTCATTACAAAGGGTGGATTAGCTCTGGGAATTAATCTGGGTTGTGTAGTATATAGTCTATATCACTTCCATCTCATTTATTTCAGAATTTGGAAGATGTGTAGTGAATGAGGTTGGGGACTGCAGGAAGATAAAGGATGGTCTCATGGAACAGAGAATGGTCACCCCTACTGTTGCTTAACCCCAGTTTGCCTCTCTAGACTCATCATTCAATTTCAGTATCCCATCCCATCCTACTGGTTCTGTGTTCCAGTCTTTTTGTTCAAACAGTCCCACTGCTCCCTGAACACTCCAGATCCTAGTCAGACCTGTCTTTCCCCCCTCTATCCCAGGAGTTCTGAGTCCCAATATTCCTTTCCAGTCACTCCCCAATCTCATCTCCTTTTCCCCAGTTCCTTTCCTAGTCTCAGCCTCCCCCACCCCCAGCAACTGACTACAAGCCCCTTCCTGTTTTCCTTACTTACTTCCAGCCAGAGTCTTCATCATGGCTCTCAGTTTCCATTCTTCCCTGCCCTTGTCACCAGACTCCTTATCCCTCTATCCTGGTCTGGCTGCTATCTGCATTTGAGTCAGGTTGCTTCCTCCTCCATGCTGCCTGAGCACCAGTAAAGGAGATCATAGAGACAAAAGCAAGAAAAGATGTCTGCCTGTGCTCAGTTCCAGTGTCTGACCGAAGCAGCCATTACAGGGAAAGACCTTCAGAGTCTTACAGTCTCGCACTGGAGACTGCGCCTTTACTCTGTGGGAATGGTGCATTCACAGTCTACTCTAGTAATTGTGAAAAGCTTGACTATGCCCAGTGTGGAGAGATGTGATCTTGTATGATTCAGGCTTGTATGATTGAATATGACCATTTATATCACTGATATTGCCACTGATATTCAATTACAACCAATCTTCTACAAAATATGTCATGTCAGGTGTCCATGGAAAAGTTATGATTTGCTAAGTATGATTATCCTGTTTATATGCATGTATCAGTTTTCTATCTGAAGTTATGAATATTGGCTATGTACTGGCATTGTACATATATACTGTGTTCCTGGGTAACATCCACCAGGTAAAATTTCCACTAGAGTCAGGCAGCTAGGTGTTGATTGCCCATTAAGGACACTTCACTCTAACAATGGACCATACAAAAAACTCATCCCACATAGTAAGCTTTCCTTAATATTGACAAAACAACTTATTTTCCCCAGCTCTGTTTTCAGGAATTCTTTTTTAATGGAATTCACAACCCTAGCATTCCTTCCTGCCCCCTGCCCTATGCCTGAGGCAGACACCCGGTAGAGAAAATTTCAGCCTGCATGGTTAAAGCTGGGCAAAGTTATAAGCAAATGAAAAAAGGGTCTTGAAAGTGTTGTTCAATCTTAATAGTTGGTGGTTTTATCAACCTTGTCTATAGTCAATCTAAATAGGTACTCTTTATTAAGAAAGGTGAACTGAAGTTATTTCATTTACAGCAGGACTGGGTCATAGGTTTCTCTTCATGTTAAAAATGCACATAAGAGGAAAGATCCAAACTATGAGAAAAATGGTATTCACAAAATCAAAACAGTAGCTCACCATTGAATCATCAGGAAAAAAAAAAGAGTAGGTTTTAGAAAGAGGTAGACATGGCTAGGGTGGCAAAAAATTGAAGGGAACCAAAAATGGTTTATGACTGGTTGTGGAAGATCTTCAGCACTGCATTGACACATTATTGGCAGCATCAGAATAAGCACTGGAAGAGAATAAGGTGCTAGTCAACATGGATTTGTCAAAAACAAATCATGTCAAACCAACTTGATAGCTTTCTATGATGTGGTAACGAACCTTGCGGGGAAGCGGTAGATGTGGTATATCTAGACTTTAGTAAGGCATTTGATACGGTCTCACATCACATTCTCATTAATAAACTGGGGAGCTACTATAAGATGGGTGAAAAACTGGTTGGATAACCGCTCCAAGAGAGTAGTTATCAACAGTTCACATTTATGCTGGAAGGGTGCCGCAGGGATCTGTCCTGGGTCCGGTTTTGTTCAACATTTTTATCAATGACTTAGATGATGGCATAGAGTGTAAACTTATAAAGTTTGCAGATGATACCAAGTTGGGAGGGATTGCAAGTGCTTTGAAGGATAGGATCACGATTCAAAATGATTTGGACAAAGTGGTGAAATGGTCTGAGATAAATAAAACACATTCAATAAAGATAAGTGCCAAGTACTCCACTTAGGGTTGAACAACCCATTGCTCACATACAAAATGAGCAATGACTGCCTAGGAAGGAGTACTGCAGAAAGGGATCTGGGTGTAATAGTGCACCACAAGCTGAATATGAGTCAGCAGTGTAATACTGTTGCAAAAAAAGCAAACACCATTCTGGGGTGTATTAACAGGAGTATTGTGAGTAGGACATGAGAAGTGATTCTTCCACTCTACTCTGCACTGATTAGGCCTCAACTTGAGTACTGTGTCCAGTTTGGGGCACCTCATTTCAAAAAAGGATGTGGAGAAACTGGAAAAAGTTCAGAGCAGGGCAACAAAAATGATTAGAAGTCTAGAACATTTGACCTATGAGGGAAGATTGAAAGAGCTGCGTTTGTTTAGTCTAGAAAAAGGGAGACTGAGAGGGGGTATGATAACAGTTTTTAAATACCTAAAAGGTTGTTATGAGGAAGAAGGAGAAAAATTATTCTCCTTAATCACAAATGGTAGGACAAGAAGCAACGGGCTTAAATTACAGCAAGGGAGGTTCAGCCTAGACATTAGGAAAAAAATTCTAACTGTCAGGGTGATTAATCACTGGAATAAGTTGCCTCAGCGGGTTGTGGAATCTCCTACATTGGAGATTTTTAAGAGCAGGTTAGACAAATACCTGTCAGGGATGGTTTAATGGGGGTACGTGGTCCTGCCATCAGTGCAGGGAACTGGACTCGATGACCTGTCATGGTCCCTTCCAGTTTGTATGATTCTATGCCAAACTATATAAAGTTAGGCTAAGTTTTTTTTCTTTCAAAGCTCTCAGATATAGCCCACTTTATCACCCCCATCCCCTTCAATTTGCAGATGGTCCATTTAGCCGTAAAAATTCCACTGACACAATTATTTTTACATTGCACCTGAATGAAGGTGAGTAAACTATTTTTATCAAGTTTTTATGCAACTAATTTAACCTTATTCTCTTCGAGAAACGCACTTCCAGTTTCACAAATGTGTTAATTTACAATATGAATGAATGTTTTATACAAATATATTTCACCTCATATGTTGCTGCTTAACTGGTTTAATAAGTATTACTTTCCATATTATCAATTGAATGAATCACTATACGAGTCACATGATATCGTTTCTGCTTTCTTAATGGATGACTCCAAAACAGCTTTTATGATGGATGTGAAAAAGCCTCCAGTGAATTATCACATGCATATTTGTATATAAATATATATTCACACCCATTATTTTGAAACCTTTTTGAAAGAAAGATAGTGCCTGAGTTATGATTGTGATTCTGAACACCATCCCTATGAATTTGTGAGTTGTATTCAAACAAATAACAAATACCTCTTTTAGCAATGAATGTCCAGCTCTCAACCCGAGTATGATTTTCTGTGCTATCTTTTCTGCATTTAGGGTCTGATCCTGTTCAGTGGAAAAACTTTAATGTCCATTGGATGAGAGGGGTCTTAGTTGCATGACTTTCTAATAGTATTAGGCCTTTCCTATCTTCTCCCATGTTTCCCTAGGCCAGGTCATGTCCTTATATGTATCTTTTGCAGATCAGCATGAAAACGTTTTTGTGTTGTACACTGGTTAACAAGTAGGCTGTTTTAGGTTGCCCTTTTACAGATTTTTGAAATAAACTGCTAGTATTTTTCTCACCTTAGGTGTGAGGCATGGAAATGTGTGACTTAAGTTAGGAAATCATCAATTTTTCATTATACCATTTTTTGTGTACAGGACTCCACTGGAGTCATTTGGAGTTCTGGGGAGAAGGGGCTGGGGATCGGGGCCTGGGGAGCCGTGGCTAGGGAGAACTGCAGCTGGGGATTGGGGGCTGGGGAGAGCCACGGCTGGGGATCGAGAGCTGGGGAGAAGGGAAGGGATACAGTGGGGATCAGGTCCTAGAAAGAAGGCAAGGGATGCGGCAGGGATTGGGCTATGCAAGGTGCGTGGGTGGGCGCTGGCCCCTGGGCTGCCATGAACCCGCAGATTAGAGGGAACATAACTCCAGACCCCCACAACACTACTCTGTCGACCTAGCACTTTCCAGTGTGTATGCAGGCAGTCGACTAGAGTGTTTAGTGTGGACACTGTAAGTCGACTTAACAAGGTCGACTTTAAGTCGACCTAAATTCCACCTTGTGAAGTTGACTTAAAAGAGCCTGTAGTGTAGACATAGCCAAAGGGAATAAAAAGAAAACAAAATCCCTTCTGCATTCACTGATGTGAAAAGTCTCCTGAAGTGAAAGCTACTGTACATAACTATTGCACAACCTTTAACATATTAACAACAAAATGAGTGGTAATATTATGAAAACGTAACAACAATAAGCCTCCTAAGACTATTAGCATTGTGTTGCTATGGGGGAGCTGAAAATGTTAGTTTTGCATTTAAAAATTAAGACCTGTTTTAAGTAAACATTGCAAATATTATCACAATATCAAAGGCTATGTCTACACTGGCAAGTTAGTTCGAATTAAGGAGGCTTAATTCAAACTAACTAAAGCCATGGCTACACTAGTCGACCTAAATTCACAAGTGTAGACATAGCCCCAGAGACTTTGAAAATACATTCCCCACTATTTACAAATCAATCAGTGACTCCATTTATGAAAGGAAACCTAGATGATAGGATTTTCCCTAATAAATATGCAGATTGCTGTTGATGAGAGATCCCAAAATTTAAGGCTTAAAATAGCTTTACATGACTAATTGCAGATATTTCACAAATTCTGAGAGAAGCATTTTAACTTCTCAAACTGCTCTTTTTGAGGTGTTATATGCTATTCAGAATAAAATTTTAAAAGAATAGATATCAAATACAGCAACTCCTCCCATCCCGATTATGTTCTGCATGGATACACCCAGCTAATACCCAGACCCTTACTAAATAGTAGAATCTGTTGGGGGTGCACATGAAACTTCATGTCATCCCAACCACCAAACTGTCCTTCCACTAATTCAAATCCTTTGTAAAATTCTAGAACAGTGCAGAAAGAAGACAGGGATTGTGAAAGCATGCAGGCAATCATATGAATGAACCACAGTTACTGTGGTAAGATCCAATTCTTCATTTTTATTAGCATTCCCTGCATAGATTCCCACTGTAGGAAACCGAAAAGTAGCTTCCAGACCCTAAAGGAAATAAATCTGAGGAGTCTTGTTTGAAAACACTTCCAGAACAGGTCTCATAAACTAAGCATCTTATTTAGGGGCTAAATTTAATGAACAATCCTCTGGGAAAATATAGATTGAACTTAGATTGCATTCTCACATACCTCATTAATGGAGTTATTTTTGAAATAGGCACTTGAAGCTGCCCTAGAACTGGTGCAATGTGCTCTGACACCAGTTGATTATGAATCTTTAGTAGTTCATATTAAGAAAGATTGCAGGGTTTGAAACATTTGGATAATCACAGAAAATGACTGACCACTAGTATTATTGTTGTATCATAGTATTATTGGGTATTAGTATTATTGTTGTATTATAGTATTGTTGGGTGTAATAGTGCACCACAAGCTGAATATGAGTCAGCAGTTGCAAAAAAAGCAAACGCCATTCTGGAGTGTATTAACAGGAGTATTGTGATTAAGGCACGAGAAGTGATTCTTCCACTCTACTCTGCACTGATTAGGCCTCAACGTGAGTATTGTGTCCAGTATGGGGCGCCTCATTTGAAAAAGGATGTGGAGAAACTGGAAAAAGTCCAGAGAAGGGCAACAAAAATGATTAGAGGTCTGGAACATTTGACCTATGAAGGAAGATTGAAAGAGCTGGGTTTGTTTAGTCCAGAAAAAAGGAGATTGAGATGGTGATTAACTGTCAGGGTGATTAATCACTGGAATAAGTTGCCTCAGCAGGTTGTGGACTCTCCTACATTAGAGGTTTTTAAGAGCAGGTTGGACAATTACCTGTCAGCGATGGTTTAATGGGGGTACTTGGTCCTGCCGTGAGTGCAGGGAACTGGACTCAATGACCTGTCAAGGTCCCTTCAAGTTTCTTTGGCTATGTCTACACTTACTAAAGATAGTTTGAATTAGTTAATTCGAACTAACTAATTCGAACCAATTTTACTTAGTTCGAATGAACTTAATTCAAACTAGCAAAATTTAGTTCGAACATGAATGGCACTTGCTTAGTTCGAATTAGCGAATTGCATTGAGTTCAATGGGCTGGTTAGTTCGAACTAAGCAATTAATTCGAACTAACATGGCCACATTGGCTAGTTAGTTCGAATTAACCCTTAGTTCAAATAGCATATTCAAATTTATTAATTTGAATTAAGGAAGCCCTGAAGTCCTTAAGCTTCCTTAATTCGAACTAGCTTGCCAGTGTAGACATAGCCTTTGATTCTATGATTCTACGTCAAGCTCTACAAACAGCCTAGGTATTTTTTGGAGCATCCTACTTGTGAGAATTACTCAGAAGTCTTTTAATTGGAATATTGCCTTGTAGGAACAGGCTAATGGAAAACGATTCACAAGCTGATTGCTTGAGACAGGTGGAAATCAGAGACCAGCCTGGTTAAGAATGTGTGGTATTTATACTGGATCATTTATCTTTATGGAACACTATGTTGTTGGTCAACATTAGTGCTTGTACCTCTCAGACTTTTCAGGCTGAAGTGGTTGCCATTAGGAATACAGTCATTAATGAGAGATTGTGCAAGACACATTGCAGCTTGAACTTAAAGTTTGGTTCTATTATTTTGATGAGTACCACATTTTAATCCCCAAAAAGAACAGTTCCTAGGAACATGTGGAAACTCAAAGTAGGCACTGTAATAAACACATCATTGTACATTGAGAGAATAAAGTACTGTGGCCTGTAGAAGTCAGTGAAAGGCCAGAAATTTAGCCATGTGCATTTGTATCAAATCAAGGGAGAGATCAGCTTGTTTAAAAAGATTTGTATAGTGAAGAGCAAGGGGAATGGAAGACCCTGAGTGATCAAATGCTTTCTTTCTTTCCTAGATGGAGAACCACTTCCCTATCAGAGAGTAAACTTTTTAGTGGAAGGGTCTTTGCTCTCCAGCAAAATGTTCTGGACTGTTACAAATCAATCACTCTCTGCATTGTTCAGCCAGCTAGCATCCTGCCAGCCAGGTTGATGGATCTCATATTGGGGTGTAGAATTAGGACCTGCTTTTTGGAGTGACTGTTAATATGCTAGATAAGGGACACTCATGCTAACTGGGCCACCAGTTGATCTACAAATCAGTGGCTGTGTTCAGTCTTTGAAGAGACCCAAGTAGTCTGTACATTGCATATGCAGTCTTTGAGCATATGACCTTCCTGATGCCTTGATTAGTTTGGTTCATTTATTTATTTTATACTTGTTTATGTGACCAAATGATTTTACTGTTTGTTTCACTGCTTGGATTGATTTTGCTTTTATTGTTCTATTTTTTTAATTGAAAATGCAATGAATAATCTTAATCACATAAGTTAAAGCAGCCTCCAAAACATTTATTTAATAGATTCCAAGGCCAGAAGGGACCATTGTGATAGTCTAGTCTGACCTCCTGTATAATACAGGACAGAGAACTTCCTCAAAATAATTTCTAAACTATATATTTTAGAAAAAAAACATTAAATCTTTAAGTTTAAAAATTACAAGTAATGGAGAATCCACCATAACTTTTGTAAATTGTCCCAATGGTTAATTACTCTTCACTGTTAACAATTCACAACTTATTTCCAATCTGAATTTGTCAAGCTTCAACTGCCAGTCACTGGATTATGTTATATCTTTCTCTGTTAGATGAAAGACCCCAATATTAAATATTTGTTTCCCCATAGGTACTTATAAACTGTAATCAAGTCATCCTTTAATCAGCAGCATTAAATTTACATTAAAAATCAGGGGGAGAATACATGTTAATGAGGTGCACATAAAAGGCATACTCTTATTTTAAGAAGACTAATATAGTATTACAATCTCTACTCTTCTGACACATACTCTTCTATTCGGTTAACTGTCCCCCTCCCTAGTTTATCTCTGAGACATTTTATTAACAAAATACCTCTCTACAGATAGGTCCTTCCTTCTCTAGAGCTTCCTTACTCAGGTGGGAACACTGTTTTCTCAAAAATCAGTTAATTCTTCTCCCTCACTGTCTCTATGCCTCTCATCACACCAAGAGCCCAAAGTCGGATGCCTTGTCTTACAAAAAAACCCAAATCAGGGGCAAAATTATTATTTGAGGAAAATTTTAAATGCTCTGGAAATTCATTTCAGTAATGTAGCACTTTATAATGACATCAGGGATTGAGAAGCAAGAAACTGCACTCAGCAAAGAAAGTGTGGAGACAACAGATTTGTGTGGAACTCAGCAATCCTGGAATTTTTTTTAAAAATGACAAAAAATGTGATCATAAGCATAAACTTGAATTTAAAATGTAATTGTCCTTTCTCTCAGGCCTAGCATGGGGAAACCTCCGTTAGCCAGACCTGGATCCCACCATATACTAGGCAAGGAAGAATCTGCATTGAACTATTTAGTGCAGGGGTTGGCAACCTCTGCCAGCCCCCGTATCAGCCCTGCCCCTTGAACCTTCAGCAGGTGCCAAGGCAGGGCCAGAAAGGTGCCAAGGGTGGAGCCAGCAGGGGACAGGAGCTGCATGTTCCTTTTCCTTGTTCACCCCCCAACCCCCAGCTTGTCAGTGGGGTCAGCAGCATCCAGGAGCCTCAGTGTGTGTGGCTCTTTCAGCCCCTGACCCTACTGGGGGTAGGGCCAGAGGGGGCTGCAGCTGGGAGCCCTGTGTGCCACTGTGCATAGGCCATGCTTTGGCACACGTGCTGGGGGTTGCCGACCTCTGATTTAGTGTCACTGACTGGTGTTGAGAAAAAGTTATATAGAAAGAGTTATAAAATTTGCAATATTTTATATGTAAAGGAACACTTCTTAACACAACAGAAGGACAGGATTCCCAAGGAAATTTCAGCAGCATCATGATACAGAGGCAATTAAACAAGCAAGATGAAAATCATATAGAGGCAAAAATGTATTTTGTGTGACTACAATTGGGAAGAATTAAGTTTAAACTTTGAAGCTGCCTTATAAATTTTATGTTAGCCTTGTACAAGATCCACATGGCTTAGATAAACAAAGGTTTAACTTTCTCTATCTTCTATTTCCTTCCTCTTGGGTTTCTATATATTAGTACTATGCTAAACCAGTTAAGAAACAGAAAGAAAACTATGTGATTTATGATCTCTTGGAATTAAGCTCATCTTGAAATTAGAATAGTGACCACTCAATACCCATAAGAAGTGTCCTCAACCACAGAGAAAAATAAACCTTTGTAAAAATTCATCAAATAAATTCCAGTAAATAGGGACTGGTGAGGGTACCTTGATCTGGTCAGCAGAAAAATGAATTTGTTGAGCCTCTTATCAAGGCTTTTGGTCTGCTGCTGGCTGACTTCTTCACCCAATTGTGTTACCTTCCACAATCACCATAAGGATCCTCAGGTCAGTTACCGAGGGGCACTATTTATTTAGCATTAAAAACTTCCTTCCAGCTCTTTTACTTGGCCTTGTAGCCTGATGAATGGAACTGGAGATAGTGGGTCAGGTTCCAGGAGGCACTAATTTGTTGTGATACCACAGGTTTAGGAAGATAAACTGGTGCAAGGCTGCTACCAGACAAAGACAGTCCTCTTATCGTGAAACACTGACTGATACACTGCTCATTAAAGATCTCTTCCATATAATTCTTCCTGCTTGCTTCATTACATATTGATAATGAAATAGGTTTACCCATGATGTAATAATTTTCATGGGCTTAGAGTTATTCATAGCCTCTTCTTTATGCCACCCTAGTTGGTCAGCCTTTACAGGACAATAGGATTAAAAAAATTGAGATGGGAGACACTAGTGACTGGGTTTTACAAAATTTGCATAAACAGAAGGTTTTTATAATTACATTTTCTCAATTCAAACCCCTTGGTTTTGAAGGAAAATATAATAGAAACCTTATATTTCTAACTTTTAGTATTTGTAATGTGGTGGCCCTAATCAGGATTGGGGACCTATTGAAGTAGGCATAGTCAATGTCTATTGGAGAATATGGATCTCTCAACAGTTTCCAATCTAAAATTCTAGTTTTCTTGCAAAGTGCTGCACCAGGAAAGGAGATGTCCAAGCTGTGTTTAGTTTATTCCAAACACAGGATTGTGCAAACTGATTTTATTGAATTATAAACCAACATTGTTTTAAAATATAATAGGTGGGATAGGTTATGCCACCTATTTATAAAATGGGCTAATAAAATCTGGATTTCACTGGAGTATAATTTTGCCAGATTAAAACTGTGTAGGCTGAAGTTTTCCATTCTGGATGTCGGCAATGAGATTGAATATGCTTGGAAATTTTGAGCCAAAAGAGTTCAGTTGTTTCTAGGAATGAAGCTAGGGGAAAATATTATTTTCTTCTACAAGAACAATTTTTATGTGATTATATAATTCAAGACTGTAACATAATGCATACACGCAAGGGGTCTGAGGAGGCTCCTTAGGAAACTTTAGTTCTGGGCTGTGTTATACTCAGAGTGCTTGACTTTGCAACTTTCATAATTTTTAAAATATTTTTAGGAGATTGTAATAAATTAAATAATACTGCCTAAAATATGTAGAAGCCAGTGCTATGTAATTAATAACATCAACAATCAAATAAGTTCTTATTTGAAAGTAATCCTTATTCTGTTTTTCATATTAACCAGGAGAATAGAGTAAAGTATATAGTAGTCTAGAACTCACATTTTGATGTAGCTAAATAAAACTCAAATTTCTTATTCCAAAGGGGTAGCCGTGTTAGTCTATTGTAGAAAGACAACAGAGTCTTGTGGCACTTTTAAAGACTAACAGATTTATTAATCGCATGAGCTTTCGTGGGAGAAAATCCCACTTTGTCAGACGCTTCTGACGAAGTGGGATTTTCTCCCA
>ML686006.1:4690734-4702056 GCA_007922175.1 Pelusios castaneus | reverse complement strand
CTTTCTTTCTTTCTTTCTTTCTTTCTTTCTTTCTTTCTTTGCTTCCTTCTTTCCTTCCTCTTCTTTCCTTCTTTCTTTGCTTCCTTCTTTCCTTTCTCTTCCTTCTTTTTTCTTTCTTTCCTTCTTTCTCTTTCTTTGCTTCCTTCCTTTCTCATCCTTCTCTTCTTTCCTTCCCCTTTCTTCTTTTCTTCTTTTTCTTCCTTCTTTCTCTTCCTTCCTTCTTTCTCTCCCTTCTCTCTTTTTTCTTTCTCCCTTTTTCTTTCCTTCTTTCTCTCCTTTGCTTTCCTTTTTCTTTCCTTCTTTCTCTTCTTTGCCTTCCTTCTTTTTTCTTTCTTCCTCTTTCTCTTCCTTTCTCTTTTTTCCTTCTTTGTCTTCTTTTTTCTTTCCTTTTTTCTTTCTTTCTCTTCTTTCCTTCCTCTTCCTTCTTTCCACTTCTTTCCTTCTTTCTTTTTCTCTTCCTTCCTTTTTCTCTCTCTCTTTTCCTTTCTTCTCTCTTTTTCTCTCTCTCTTCCTTCCTCCCTTCTTTTTTCCTTCCTTTTTAAAAAAAAACAACCTTTAAAAATTAATTTTAATTAAAAACCTTTTTTAAAGGTTTTTTAAAAACCTTTCTAAAATTAAATTTCAATTAAAAGTAATTCAAATTCAATTAATTAAAACATAAAATGCACACATTTACTTGTATTTAGTTTTAAACATATTGTATGGCTCTCACGGAATTACATTTTAAAATATGTGGCGTTCATGGCTCTCTCAGACAAAAAGGTTCCCTACCTCTGCTATAAAGGAAGGTGCAAAAGTAAGTAAAATTAACTGAACTCAAGGATAAACTTTCAGACCTTCAGAGGGTTCCAGGTTACTCCTTTTTTAGACTGACCAAATCACTACAGCCAGATCTCAGGCAGGAGGAGCTCCTGTAGTTCTTCCTCCCAGGGGTTTAGTACATAGTTCCCTTTCCCTCCACTGATTTGCTCTGCTTCCCTTTTAAGCTCTTCCTTCAGCCATTGCACATTGTATAGATGTGACAGTCTGAGGCCACATAGGACCAAAGAAGCTCTGATAACTTTCTTTTCAGTGTGGGGTTTCTACACCCAATTACATCCTACAGCATCAGGAGCATGCACTAGCAAGCCCATGTATGAAACCCTGCCCTCATTGAAGTCAATGGGAGTTTTACCATTTACTTTTATGAACTAGTATTTCATCCCTTGAACGTTCTAATGAGAAAGGACTTTATGTTATGTTCTGGGTTTGGAAACCATCCCAAATGGGTTGATGTCAGTGGCCCATTGTTCGACCCTCTCCCCTACAAAGAGGTGGCTCATCTTTGACCATATGTTGCATGGGAGTACCTGGTATGTTTCAGTTGTATGTGAGGCAGTTCCAGGGTCTTTGTGCACCCCTTTGGTATAATGCCTCCCAGAGGTATCTATGTAGGGATATAGACCACCACACCCTTACCCTACTCTTCTAGTGCCTTAATGTCATAGGCTAGCTCACACTGTGTATTTGAGCAAATCTCCATTAAACTGGAAGGGATTGTGACTTTTGAGGTGTGAGAGGATGTGTCACCACCTGGACTGTAAATGATCTGCTGCTGAGGCTCACAGTCTGGACACCAATAGTCATCAGACAAGCATACAGTTCCCTGAGAATCTGTGTGGTGTGCATCCCCTGTTCAGCACTCTGATCCCAGCAGCCTGTCTACAATGCAACAGACATACCAGCCTTGGTTACTACTTGCAGGGAGACCCCAATATACCTCAGTCCTGTATTTTCCTCAAGCCAGCTGCCCTGAGGTGTCCAGGCCTTTCCTGGAACACTCAGAAATAATGAGGTTCTTTTTTTTCTTTAAGCAGAAAATGTAAAGCTTATCGCTTTAACCGGAGTTAACCACTGTAACTTTAATACAACACTGGGTTGGTTTAGTAAAAGTAGAACAAGTTTATTAACAAAAGGACTTAATTTAAGTGATATCAAGTGGAAGGGAGACTGGATTATAAACAAAAAATAAGCATACTTTCTAATGGCTAAAACTAACAAGAAGACTTTGCTGAAGTAATTTTCTGCACCAATCATTTGCTTGCCAGTCATGGCAGACATTCAGTCAGGACCCTTCACAGAAGTACAAAGTGCTGTTTTCCTTTTCTTGCTAGGCAAAAGATCTTTGCCTAAGCAGATTTTTCATCTACAGTTAGTTTCCAAAGACTTCAATACTCTAGATTGGAGGGCCCATCTTTCTCAGCTTTTAATAGTTCTGTTTTCTTCTTTCTCCTTATATCTTCCCAAACTCATTGTTTCATCCTGAAAATCAAGTTGTCCTCATGCTGCTCTTCTCTATCTGTGGACTTCCCATCCCCTCCCTGATTTATGTGTAAATGGGGCTTCCATTGTTTTAGTCACATCTTGCTTAATTTCAGGGGAAACAGAGAGGTGGCTTTTCTTCAGGAGGAAAGGCAGCTTTCCCGCTTTGTTTGGTTAGTCATTACAGTGTAATATCAGTGAATATTCATAATTCTTCATAATGTTAATATATACATTTTACAATATATTAATCACCAGTGTGTCATTAGCTTTCATGGCAGATCTTTCTTGATTCTTTTATAATACAGTAATTTGTATAGTCAGTTGATTCAATTATTAATCATTTGAGGTTCAGACCCCCTGTCTTTCAGCAATCTCCCCCCACTGATTAGGTTGAGGTTTTGTTTACTTGTATGCAAATGTGCCTTTATTGTCTCTGCCTGAGAACCAGGCAGGGCGGACACATTCCGTTGTCTAAAGCAGAGGGGACATAAACATGGCTTTCCAAACACATTTTAATAATAGAGTTCTAATACATTCCGTATCTCTTTGTAAACAGCCTATACACACATAAGAATATTAATCATCAGTGAGTTACTAGTTTTCCAGTGATATCTTACATGCCATTTTTTTTAGGCTATATATCATGACAGCCCTCTGTTAGGAGTAATTGAGTATGTCAGACCTGACAAGAGTTGCTGATGCAGAGCAGTGAACCAGAAATGGACCTCTGTGTCACAGGAACCTCCTCAAGATTGCTCTTCCAACACTGCTGAAAATCAGGTTATTTGTGTGTGGACAGTAGCTTTCTTTGCAGCCTCCTTCCTCTTCAAAGATGTTAGTTTGTAACACAATGGGTCACAATAGAACACTTCCGTAGAGTCATACTATCACTGAATAAGACAGGCGGGAAGCAAAAGTAAGTGGGGAAAGAAAATATATAGTTAATGTCAATATCAACAATCAGCAGTGAGGAGCAAGGAAAGACAGAACAAAAAGACACATGACAGTTTAATGAGGTTTTGGTAGGGCTATAAGTTGCAGTTTTCAAATCTGGATGCCTAAAGTTACATCTCTAAATCCATACTTAAGCACTGAAAATCGATTTGATGGTTTAAAAAGAAAAGTAGGCACCTAACTCTAGATATTGTGGCTTGAATGTGTTTCTTGAAAACATATAGAAAACGTGCAATGAATTTTTAGGGAGGAAAATCCTATTACCATATACTGCTGTTTTGTATATTAAGTGCAAGTATATTTTAAGTATATTACATTTTCTATATAAATTGCTCTCGAGAGAGAGAAGAAAAGCATATTACACTTTAGGTTCTTTCCTGAACATAAACCCCTTGACACACTATTGTCAGGAGGGCAGTTGTGGTGCCTGGCCCCTTCCTCCAAGCCAGGAGTGTTTGAGCCTCCCAACTGCATCTCGGGCCTTTGCCTTTAGGTAGAGTGTGGTAGGAAGCCCCAGGCTCTCCCTCTCCAGCTGGTCTCAGCACAGGGCCTTATGGGAAGTACAGTCTGGAGGGCCTGTAGTGGGGGCCCTGGAGAAGCCAGCAGGAGCCCATGGGCCTAGCAGTGGCCCTGGCAAGGTCAGCATGGAGGCCGTGGGGGACCAGAGAGGCTGGCGTGGGGGCAGGGTGCCTGCGGTGGGGATCCTGGAAAGGCTGGCGGGGGGAGGGCCTAGGGGGTCTCTGGCAAGGCCAGCAGAGGGGCTGGCAGCCTTAGGGATTCCAGGCCCCCCCACATGGTGTGTGTGGGGGCGCCATCCTTGAATTTTGCCTGGGAGCCCTGGAATCCCTAAAACTGCACCTGCTTATAAACACTGCACTGGAATCCTGGTATAAGCCTAGAATTTGGAATCTTTTTTGTAGTTTATGGTTTTATAACTTTTTTTTTTTTTTTTAAGTCAGAGGTGCTGAAGCTAAGGTGCTGAGGGTGCAGCATGCCTTGGAATTTTTGGTAGTATCAAGACACAGTATTTGTATGTAACACCCTATGTAGACCGAACTGGTAACCTGAAACTTCCAAAGCTGGGCTGGGCTGCCTGTTGAGATAATTCTCACCTAATTTAGACCTAAATATGTCTATGGGCTTCTATTGTTATTGGTGTCATAAAGGCTATGTCTACACTGGAAAATTTAGGTCGACTTTATCAAGTTGACGTTATCAAGTCGACTTTAAGGCAACCTTATTAAGATGACTTTAAGGCGACCTTATTAAGTTGACTTAGAGAGTCCACACGGGACTCTTGAGTTGATTTAAAACTGGCCTTACTAAGTCGACTTAGAGAGTCTATAATAGACTCTCTAAATTGACTAGTTAGGTCCAGGGTGAGGCTAGGCTTCTCTGAGCCTTGGCTCTCCAGGCTAGGAGGGTTTCTCCTTGGGAGGGCCAGCCCCACAGGGGGCTGGCTTTCCTGGAGGCACAAAGCCCCGGAGCAGACTGGGGGAGAAGGGAGCACGGAGCTTCCTTCTGGCCCAGACTGCTCAGCTCCCATCTAGCCAGGACCAAGTGGTCCCGGGGAGCTCCCTTCTAGCGGTCCCAGGGAGAAGGGAGCCCCGCGCTCCCTTCTGGCTGGGACCGAGCGGTCGACGTGGTCCTGGCCAGAAGGGACTGCGGGGCTCCCTTCTCTCGGGACCCCCACGGGTTCTGGCCAGAAGGAAGCGGGTGGCTCCCCTCTGCCCGGGACCCCTGCAGGTCCTTAAATGCATAACCTTCCACTTCCCATTGTTAAATTTCATCCTATTCCTAATACTGCAGTTTACAAGGTCATCCAGATCTTTCTGTATGATATCCTGATCCTCCTCTGTATTTGAAATACCTCACAACTTGGTGTTATCTGCAAACTTAATTAGCACATTCGCACTTTCTATGCCAAGGTCAGTAATAAAAAGGTTGAATAATATTGGTCCCAAGACTGATCCTTAAAGAACTCCACTAGTAACCTCCTTCCAGCTAGATGGTTCACCTTTCAGTATGACCCTCTGTAGTCTCCCCTTTAAACAGTTCCTTATTCACCTTTCTATTTTCATATTAATACCCATCTTTTCTAATTTAACTAATAATTCCCTATGTGGAACCGTATCAAATGCCTTGCTGAAATCTAAGTAAATTAGGTCCACCACATTCCCTTTATCCAAAAAACCTGTTAGCTTCTCAAAAAAGGAGATCAGGTTGGTCTGGCATGATCTACCTGGGTCAGCTCACCACTTAGCACCTCTTCACAGCCAGGCATGGCATGGTAGTACTCTGACTCTTGGGACAACATCTGCCTTCTCTTGCAACTTGGATCTCCAGCTGGGTCAGTTTCAAATCCCTCCCTATCCAGAGTAGTCTATAAACAAAACACAAGGAATTAACACAAACTCAGGCTATGTACACATGAACAAGATTACAGCGCAACAAGGCAATCGCACTTTAAAAATCACATGACCTTTATTGCGGGAGAGCGCATACACACGTCGCTCCTTGTAATGCAATACAGCTCTTTGCAATGTCACAGTGTAGTGCAATGAATTCTGGGCACCTATCCCATAGTTCAATTTTCCCTGAATCGGCACTTGGAATCCTGGGATGAAGGAAAGGAACGCAAAGCGCGATGGGTAAACTCTCAGTTTCCCGTGGTGCACTGTGTTCCCCTTGCATCTTCCTTGTTGCTAATAGCAACTTGTGCCTATTTTCAAGAGTGTAGTGCCGCACTACTTGCCAGCAATCACAATTACGACAGCATGAATCCAGCTCTAATCTCCACTGTCACCTTCAGCATTCTAAATACATCTCGGCTGGTTGCTCAGTACGCAATGAGCTCCGAATCAGATGAGGACACTGAGGACCAGGGGCTTCTTTATGCCCTGCAGAGCAACAACACCACATTGCTCAGCTCCTTCGCAGATCATCTGCACACAGTGTACCACCTTTTCTGGTCACAAGAGATGAGCACTGAGTGGAGAGATTGCATTGTTATGCCGCTGTGGGATGACGAGCAGTGGGTACAGAATTTTCGAATGCGGAAAGCAACCTTTTTGGAACTGTATTCAGAGTTGGTGCCTTTCCTGCTACGTAAGGACACCACATGAGGTCCACCCTAACCGTGGAGAAGTGTGTTGCAATAGCTGTCTGGAAGATGGCAACTCCTGACTGCTACCGGTCAGTTGCAAACCAGTTTGGAGTCGGGAGGTCCACCGTCGGATTAGCCCTCTCACAAGTGTGCCGAGCCATCAATCTGCTATGTGTTCTGCTATGGAGGACGGTGACATTGGGCAATGTTCGTTAGATTGTTGACGGCTTTGCTGCCATGGGATTCCCTAACTGCGGGGGAGCAATAGAGGGCACACATATCCCTATTTTGGCTCCAGACCATCTCACGACCGAGTACATCAACAGGAAGGGCTACTTCTCCATGGTGCTGCAAGCGCTCGTGGATCACAGGGGGCGTTTTATGGACATCAATGCTGGGTGGTTGGGAAAGGTGCATGATGCACGGGTCTGTACCAGAAGCTGCAAGGGAGGTCCTTCTTCCCAGATCAAAAAATTACTGTGGGGGATGTGGAGATGCCCATAGTCATCCTAGGAGATCCAGCGTACCCACTGATGCCATGGCTCATGAAGCCATACACTGGGAACTTAGATCGCAGCAAGGAGCAGTTCAATTACAGATTGAGCCGGTGTAGAATGACTGTAGAATGTGCCTTTGGCCGTTTAAAAGGGCACTGGCGCTGTTTGTATGGGAGGCTGGACTTGAATGAGGACAACATCCCTACTGTAATTGTGGCGTGCTGTGTCCTTCATAACCTTTGTGAAAATAGGGGAGAAAAGTTTTTCCCGGAGTGGTCTATGGAGGCAGAGCACCTCGAGGCAGCATATGAACAGCCAGCCACTAGGAGTATTAGGGGGGCCCAACATGGATCTGCTTGCATAAGGGAGGCACTCAGGAAGCATTTCAATGATGCCCTCCCATACTTCACATCAAGGATGCATCAAGTGCACCTTATGAGATTTTCAATCAGCAGTGCATGGATAGGATTGAAGACCTGATTTGTGCTACTTACATGAAGCAACATAGCGGACTAAGATCATAAATATTCACTGTGTACAAATAAAGCCACTCTGCAAAATTTTTGTTACTGTTTTATTAAGAGATGAAATGGGTGTGGGTACAGAATCAAAAAGCATGATGGTTGTGGGTTACTAGGAGGTGTAACAGGTGTGTGTAGCTGCGGGTCTCTAGAAAGTAGCTCTGTGAGGGACTGGATGTTGCAGTATACCAAGGGGGCAGGTGGCCTTCAAAGAAAGACTTATGAGGAGAGACTGAAGGAACTAGGCTTATTTAGTCTACAGAAGAGAAGACTGAGGGGAGATTTGATAGCAACCTTCAACTACTTGAAGGGTTGCTCCAAAGAGGAGGGAGCTAGGCTGTTCTCGAGGGTAACAGAGGACAGAACAAGGAGCAATGGTTTCAAATTACAGCTGGGGAGGTCAAGGTTGGATATTAGGAAAAACTTTCTCACTAGGAGAGTGGTGAAGCATTGGAATGGGCTATCTAGAGAGGTGGTAGACTCTCCATCTTTGGAGATTTTTAAAGCCTAGTTAGACAAAACCCTGGCTGGGGTGATTTAGTGGGAGTGGTCCTGCTTTTTAGCAAGGGGTTGGACTAGATGACCTCGTGAGGTCCCTTCCAACCCTATGATTCTATGAAATGCTTTGAAGGACTACAGGGGGTGGGAGGCAGACACGGCTGAACTGTCTAGAGGGGAGCCCGTACATTAATTGTCTGGGTCTGCAAAGCAATCATGCTCTTGAGCAGTTCTGTTTGCTCCTTCATGACGCTTGTCAGTTCATCCCTGTGTTTCTGCCTCCTCTGCTGGGATTCCTCTCTCCATACTCGATTCTCCCTTGTGGCTGCATCTGTTGCTTTAATCAGCTCTTGAAACATATCCTCCCTGTTTCTTCAAGCACGCCGCTGAATGTTTCTCATGCGGTCAGCTGGGGTTGACCCTGGCCTTGTGAAGGTCGAATCTAATTAAAAAAAATGAATAAAGCTATTGTTAACACATTGCCTAGATAACCAATGTAACCTTCCAGTAGCACATTCCACTGGAAGGTACAAGGTGGTCTACATCGTCTGGTTCACTGAAGCGGACAAGGTACGTAAGTTTTCCATGCATCCCATGAAGGCATCTGTTCTGAAAGGGAGCTGGATAAGCGTTGTCTGGAGGGCTAAACTCATAGGCTGCGTCTACACTGATAAATTAAGTCGACTTAATCTTGCTTAAGTCGACTTAATTTACCCTGCGTCTACACTACAGTTTCCTTAAGTCAACTTAAGCAGCTTGCTTAAGTCGACTTAAGGAAAATAAAGTCAACTTAATTAAAATTAAGTCAACCTTATAACACCACCTTCCTATTAGACCTAAGGCTTAAGTCGACTCCCTAGAGTCGACTTAAGCCAGTGTAGACGTGGGGTAGCCCTAAGTCGACTTAGGGCTACATCAATGCCCTCCCTGCCAGGGGGACACAGGGGGAGCCTGGCATGCCCCCCCACAAGGCAGGGCAGAGCTCTGCCCACCCTGCCCCTATGCCCTGCCAGGGTACCTGTCCCCCTTTGCCCCATTGTACCTATGTACAATGGGGCAAAGGCTGAGCCCCCTGCCCCCCGTGGATCTCCCCTAGGTCCCCCTAAGCCCCTAGAAGTCAACCTAGGCGTCCAGTGTGGATGCTCTAGGTCGACTTTCTAAGTTCCCCTTTAAGTCGACTTTAATTTCAAGTGTAGACACTAAGTAGACTTAGTTAATGTCGACAAATTAACAAGTGTAGACATAGCCATACAGAGCAGTCCTAATAGTTATATAACTGTGGGCTAACATTCTGTACAGGACACACAGATGGAACCCGATCTCTCTCCTCAGAGTGTCCCTGGCAGCTAGAATACATATCCTACATGCCACTGGATGCAAACCAGGACTGTACGCTGCAGGATTGTGTGCTGCCATGGTTCCCGGTGCTGTGTTTTGCAGCTGGCGAGGCCAAGTATCCTTCTACGGGAGCGGAGACACATCCGCTCTCCCATCTAACCTGTGTAGGAGGCTCTGGAGGTACATTGAGGAAACCTTTAGTGAACTAAATGCAGATGATTTTTTGACAATTACTGCTTGTGTTGATGCACTTCTAATGAATGCACACTAAATACCGTGCACAGTGGGGACCGATACAGCAAGCACCCCACCCCAGACAATGGTTCTCATGTTAGCAGAAGCTATAGCTCCACAAAAGAGAAACTTACCTGAACCCTCCTCTGCCGCCTCAGAAGACACACTGTAGTTGATATCTTGGGTGGATGTCTCAGCCAGGGTGCAGAAGAGCTCCTGGCTACATGCTGTTGCACTCTCCTCCAGGTCAGGCTCCATCTCCACTTACTCATCAATCACGTCCTCATCCTGCTCTGCTCTGGCATTTATTGGATGAGGGGGTGCCGATGTGTCCACAGGACACTTTGCAGTGGTTGTGGGGTCCCCACTGAGGATGTCTTCGATCTCCTTGTAATACCTGCATATAACAGGCGCTGATCCCGAACAGCGGTTTGCCTCCTTCACTCTGTGATAGCTTATTCTTAGCTCCTTCACCTTCGATCTGCACTGCACAGTGTCTCTATCATAGCCTCTCTCTGACATGGCTCGAGAAATTATGCCATATGTATCAAAATTTCACCTGCTGCCACATAGCTGCACCTGCACAGCAGACTCTCCCCAGATGCTGAGCAGGCCCAGCACCACAGCCGTGCTCCAAACGGGTGCGGGTCTTCCACGTTGGGCCACCATTGCTAGTGAAGATCAGAGCTGCACTCCACGAGCAAGAGAACAGGAAGTGACAACAGAGGAGAAATTCAAAAATCCCGGGACTTGAAACAGGACGGGGACTGTTTCATCACAGCCGCAGAGAGCGGGTGGGGGGAAGATCAGAGAGGGTGACTTTGGAATGCTGGGACACTTCTGAAGGCCAATCATTGTGCGATAAGCATACACACGAGTCGAAAGGCGCACTACCAGCATCTTTTTTTAAAAAAACAAAAAAAGCATCAAATCATATTATGAATTGTCACTCATGTTTCATAGTGTTGCATCCTGTACAATTCATAATATGATTTGATGCTTTTTTTGTTTTTTTAAAAAAAGATGCTGGTAGTTGGCCAGGGACCAGGAGTCATCAGTGGTGGTAGCAGGAGCCAGGGCCTCATTGCTGTGAAAAAAAGGTGTTGGTACTCAGTACTCCTAAGTACCACCACAAAAAAATCACTGCTATTATTACCAATATGATAGAGTTGCAATGAATCTTACAAGATATGCCATGTAATGTATCATTGGAAAAGTTATGATTTGCTAAATATGATAAGCATATCTATGTGTCAACTTTGTATTGTAAATTATAAATGTGAGATATACCTGTATCTAACTCTTGTGCTGTACCACTGGATGATACCTCCAGACAGCACTATCCAACCTGTTTGATGGTCCGTTAAGGACAATTATATATAGGGAGAGAAACCTGGAGCTACACCTCTGAGTCAACAGTACATGTAGGAACATGTCTGTGGACAGGGTACTACAAGCTCTTTTCCATGCCCATGTGCTGTTGGCTTGTGTTTGGGACAAGCTTTATGGCAAAATGTATAAAAAGCAGCTGTACCATCTCAATCTCATCTTCACTCCTGTTTCTTATCTCTGGATCAACTTCTCTACAAGCCAAAGCTTTGAATAAAGGACTGACAGACCCACCCAAGTAGTGGATATGCTCCAGGGCAATTTTACAAGCCGGCAAACTCACCAATACTGCTAAGAATCTGATAAATATGGACTGTGAAGTCACATATATGTCTGATTACTTTGATCATTTAGCATCTCCTTCTCTTCCTGCCCCCCTAACCCTAACCCGAATGCCCCCCTCCATCCTTATAATAAATCTTTTGTTTTAGACACTAAGGCTATGTCTACACTGGCAAGTTAGTTCGAATTAAGGAAGCTT
>ML686006.1:4662847-4690334 GCA_007922175.1 Pelusios castaneus | reverse complement strand
CCCTAAGCCCCTAGAAGTCAACCTAGGCGTCCAGTGTGGATGCTCTAGGTCGACTTTCTAAGTTCCCCTTTAAGTCGACTTTAATTTCAAGTGTAGACACTAAGTAGACTTAGTTAATGTCGACAAATTAACAAGTGTAGACATAGCCATACAGAGCAGTCCTAATAGTTATATAACTGTGGGCTAACATTCTGTACAGGACACACAGATGGAACCCGATCTCTCTCCTCAGAGTGTCCCTGGCAGTTAGAATACATATCCTACATGCCACTGGATGCAAACCAGGACTGTACGCTGCAGGATTGTGTGCTCCCATGGCTTCCGGTGCTGTGTTTTGCAGCTGGCGAGGCCGAGTATCCTTCTACGGGAGCGGAGACACATCTGCTCTCCCATCTAACCTGTGTAGGAGGCTCTGGAGGTACATTGAGGAAACCTTTAGTGAACTAAATGCAGATGATTTTTTGACAATTACTGCTTGTGTTGATGCACTTCTAATGAATGCACACTAAATACCGTGCACAGTGGGGACCGATACAGCAAGCACCCCACCCCAGACAATGATTCTCATGTTAGCAGAAGCTATAGCTCCACGGAAGAGAAACTTACCTGAACCCTCCTCTGCCGCCTCAGAAGACACACTGTAGTTGATATCTTGGGTGGATGTCTCAGTCAGGGTGCAGAAGAGCTCCTGGCTACATGCTGTTGCACTCTCCTCCAGGTCAGGCTCCATCTCCACTTACTCATCAATCACGTCCTCATCCTGCTCTGCTCTGGCATTTATTGGATGAGGGGGTGCCGATGTGTCCACAGGACACTTTGCAGTGGTTTGCAGTGGGGTCCCCACTGAGGATGTCTTCGATCTCCTTGTAATACCTGCATGTAACAGGCGCTGATCCCGAACAGCGGTTTGCCTCCTTCACTCTGTGATAGCTTATTCTTAGCTCCTTCACCTTCGATCTGCACTGCACAGTGTCTCTATCATAGCCTCTCTCTGACATGGCTCGAGAAATTATGCCATATGTATCAAAATTTCACCTGCTGCCACATAGCTGCACCTGCACAGCAGACTCTCCCCAGATGCTGAGCAGGCCCAGCACCACAGCCGTGCTCCAAACGGGTGCGGGTCTTCCACGTTGGGCCACCATTGCTAGTGAAGATCAGAGCTGCACTCCACGAGCAAGAGAACAGGAAGTGACAACAGAGGAGAAATTCAAAAATCCCGGGACTTGAAACAGGGCGGGGACTGTTTCATCACAGCCGCAGAGAGCGGGTGGGGGGAAGATCAGAGAGGGTGACTTTGGAATGCTGGGACACTTCTGAAGGCCAATCATTGTGCGATAAGCATACACACGAGTCAAAAGGCGCACTACCAGCATCTTTTTTTAAAAAAACAAAAAAAGCATCAAATCATATTATGAATTGTCACTCATGTTTCATAGTGTTGCATCTTGTACAATTCATAATATGATTTGATGCTTTTTTTGTTTTTTTTAAAAAAGATGCTGGTAGTTGGCCAGGGACCAGGACCCATCAGTGGTGGTAGCAGGAGCCAGGGCCTCATTGCTGTGAAAAAAAGGTGTTGGTACTCAGTACTCCTAAGTACCACCACAAAAAAATCACTGCTATTATTACCAATATGATAGAGTTGCAATGAATCTTACAAGATATGCCATGTAATGTATCATTGGAAAAGTTATGATTTGCTAAATATGATAAGCATATCTATGTGTCAACTTTGTATTGTAAATTATAAATTTGAGATATACCTGTATCTAACTCTTGTGCTGTACCACTGGATGATACCTCCAGACAGCACTATCCAACCTGTTTGATGGTCCGTTAAGGACAATTATATATAGGGAGAGAAACCTGGAGCTACACCTCTGAGTCAACAGTACATGTAGGAACATGTCTGTGGACAGGGTACTACAAGCTCTTTTCCATGCCCATGTGCTGTTGGCTTGTGTTTGGGACAAGCTTTATGGCAAAATGTATAAAAAGCAGCTGTACCATCTCAATCTCATCTTCACTCCTGTTTCTTATCTCTGGATCAACTTCTCTACAAGCCAAAGCTTTGAATAAAGGACTGACAGACCCACCCAAGTAGTGGATATGCTCCAGGGCAATTTTACAAGCCGGCAAACTCACCAATACTGCTAAGAATCTGATAAATATGGACTGTGAAGTCACATATATGTCTGATTACTTTGATCATTTAGCATCTCCTTCTCTTCCTGCCCCCCTAACCCTAACCCGAATGCCCCCCTCCATCCTTATAATAAATCTTTTGTTTTAGACACTAAGGCTATGTCTACACTGGCAAGTTAGTTCGAATTAAGGAAGCTTAATTTGAACTCACTTAAGCCTTGGCCACACTAAGCTTTCATTAGTTCGAATTAAGGGCTTCCTTAATTCAAACTAATAAATTTGATTATAATTTTTGAACTAAAGGTTAATTTGAACTAGATAGTTCAAATTAACCCAATGTGGTCATGTTAGTTCGAACCAAGCGCTTAGTTCGAACTAACTGGCACACTGACCTTAACGCAATTGAGTAATTCTAGTGGGGCCATGCTAGATTCGAACTAATTCGAACTAACTTTAGTAAGTGTAGACATAGCCTAAAGGATTGGCTGATAGAGTGGTATTTTTGGGTAAGATCCAAAAACAGTATTGATCTGGTATGTGGCTGGTCCTTTAGGAATCAGAGGAATATTTTGTAAAGTGAATAGTGGTTTAAATAATGTATCTTTACTGGAACTAGTTGCTGTTAGGAGTCTAGCCCAAAAGGCGACATGTCCTATGGCCTATGCCTACCAATCCACTTAACATTTTGTTGATAGTCACACAAGTGAATTGGCCTATGGCTTAAATTTGAGCTGGTCTGTCAGCATTAAACACCCATTCTGTTCCAATAGGGACTTCATCAGTATCATAGGCTATGTCTACACTACAAAAAGATAGGTCGACTTTGTTAAGTTGACTTAAGGTCAACTTTAGGTCAACATAAAGTCAACCTTATTAGGTCGATTTAAAGTGGTTTCCCTGAACAGGGACTTAGTAAATCGACCTAACTGCCCTTAGGTCGACCTAATAAAGTGGACTTCAGCATCCACACCATGCTAAGGTCGACCTAAGGAGTCTACTTAAGAGTTAAGTTGATCTAACATTTCATTAAGTCGAGTTAAGGAATTTCTTAAGTCGACTTAATGAAAGCCTTGTGTGGACAGGGGCTAAGTTAGGTCGACTCAAGCCTCCTTAGGTCAACTTAACTTGCCAGTGTAGACATAGCCATAGATTTTCCAGCTTCTGCCTCCACAGCTACATTCTCTTTCTGAGGACAGCCAGAGTTAGATTCTGTTCCACATTCTCAGATGATCCTTAATTTGGAGTTTATGCCTGGGATCTAACTGTATCCTATACACCCCTTCAGTTATTGGGGTCAGTACCTCATAGGATCCCTGTCACATTTCAGGGATCCCCAGTAAAGCATTCTGTAATCACCCATCCTGTAACTTTGGATATCTTAATGCTATGCTGCTATGGCTCAGAGCCCTGAAACCAGTTGCCAGTCTACAAACAAAGATCTAAACCAGGGGTTCCCAACCCGTGGCCAACAGGCCAAAAGTGGCCCACGAGCCTTTTTAAAATAGCCCGCGCTGTCGGCTGCTGCCTAGGAGCCGGGCCACAGGCACCCAGTCCCGGAGAGCAGCTGAGAGCTTGTCTGTGGCTGTCCGCCTCCCCTCCAGTCTCAGCCAGGGCTAGATTACGGATTCAGGGTGAGGTCAAAGGCTCCACAGGTGGGCGCAGCTTTGGGGTAGGAGGGGCGCTTGGGCTGGTGCGGCTGCGGGGTGTGCCAGGGTGAATAGTTAGGCACAGGCCAGCGTGGCTGTGGGGTACCAGGGTGGGGGCCGCGGGCTGGCGCAGGCGCTGAGGAAGCATGAGCCACGATGGTGCTGCTGGCTGGGGCCCACACTCTTGCCCACCAGCTGGCTCTGTTCATGGGCATCCAGCCCCTTTTTCCTTTCCTTTCCTTTCCTTTCCTTTCCTTTCCTTTCCTTTCCTTTCCTTTCCTTTCCATTTATTTATTTATTTATTAAATTTTCAATGTTTTTTAAATTTTTAAAAAATCATTTTGGCTCAAGGGCCACAAATATAATTTTTAAAAACTTAAAGGGCCACTAATTTATTTAATTAAAATAAATTTAAATGTAATTACTTCATTTTAATTGATTAATTATAATTAAAATTTGATTTGAATTAAGTTTTAATTAAACAGACTGGTGGTCCTTCAGGGTTCTAAAAATTATATTTGTGGCCCTCGAGCCAACAAGGAATCTAAACCCTGACTTCTACCCATCCAGCAGGATGAGATATTAACCATTTTGACCCCAGATCCCCTGATCTAGCTCCCCATGTTCTAAACTACCAGACACTTAGACTTTTTCACTCTGGTTTGTCACGCCAAAGGAGTAAAACATGTCCCAGTTATCAGTTCACAATGGGAGACACACTCCATTGTACAAAATCACAACACTCTAAGGGTGCGTCTACTCTAGTAAATTAAGTCGACTTAATTTACTCTGCGTCCACACTGGCATTTCCTTAAGTTGACTTAAGCTGCTGCTTAAGTCGACTTAAGGAAATTCAAAATCGACTATATAACACCTTGTATAAAGTCGACTTAAGCAGTGTGGATGCCCTAAATCAACTTAGGGCACGGGGGAAGGGAGCTTCCTTCTTGCTGGGACCACTCAGGTCCCGGCAAGAAGGGACCACGGGGCTTCCTTCTCGCTGGAACCGCTCAAGTCCTGGTGAGAAGGAAGCTCCATAGTCCTGGCAAGAAGGAAGCCACGTTCTTTCTTCTTCCCGGGACCCACGCTTCAGCTGCTCAGCTGGAGCATGATCCCGGGGAGAAGGAAGCCTCACGCTCCCTCCTAGCCAGGAACGCGCTCCAGCTAACGGGAAGCCTCCGGCTTCCTGGGAAGTGGAAAGCACTGTGCCAGCAATTGTCAGTGCTCCGGTTGTTTGGGGAGGCCTGGGAGATTCTCCAAACAGCTGGAGCACTGGAAATAGCTCACATGGCGCTCCAGCTGTTTAGGGAAGCCCCCGGGCCTCTCCAAACAGCCGAAGTGCCAGAAATTGCTGGCACAGCATTCTACAGCTTCTGAGTAGCCTCCGGAGGCTTCCCGGGAGCTGGAGCATGGTCCTGGCTAGGAGGAAGCACGGGACTCCCTCCTAGCTGGGACCCGAGCGGTCTTGGCCGAAGGGAGCCCTGTGCTCCCTCCGAGCCGGACCGAGTGGTGGCAGCCAGGAGGGAGCATGGGAGACCCGCACTCCAGCTGCCAAGCAGCCGGCAGCTGGAGCATGGGTCTCCTGCTCTCCCTCCTGATTGGGACCGCAGGGTCCCGGCTAGGAGGGAGCGTGGGGCTCCCTTCTCTCCAAGACCCATGCTCCAGCTGAGAAGGATACCCCACGGTCCCTTCTCCCCAGGATCCCTGCTCCAGCTGCCAGCTGCTGAGCAGCTGGAGTGCAGGTCTCCCGCTCTTCCTCCTGGCTGGGACCACTCGGGTCCCGGGGAAGTTCTCCCGGGGACCCGAGTGGTCCCAGCTAGAAGGGTTCCCTTCTCCCCGGGACCTGAGAAGTCCCGAGCAGAAGGGAGCCGAGTGGTCCGGGGCAGAAGGGAGCTCCATGCTCCCTTCCCCCTGGACTGCTCAGGGGCTTGCTGCCCCAGGGACAGCCAGCCTCATGCGGGTCTGGCTCTCCCTGGGCCGAACTAGTCGACTTAGAGAGTCCAGTATAGACTCTCTAAGTTGAGTTAGTAAGGCCCACTTTAAGTGACTTAGGAGTCCTGTGTGGACCCTCTAAGTCGACTTAATAAGTTCGACTTAAAGTCGACTTATTAAATCAACTTATTTAAGTCGACCTAAATTCCCCAGTGTAGACATAGCCTAAGTTTTTTCATGTCCTGAATTCTTGTACCGCATAAAGCCAGATACTTATGTGGGTGCAGAGTATATGTCTGAGGAGAGGCAACAAGAGCTTTTGTTTCCAACACAGAACCCTGCCAGGAAGAACTGCAGAAAGTAATGGGGTAGTCTGAATCTTAATGATAGTGAGATCTAATGGTCAGCCCACACTGCCATAAGGCATGGCCCTTCAAAAGTTTTTAAGGTCCAATTATGTATCAAGGAGCTCATAGATATGGAGAAGAGAAAGCGGTCCTGGGAATAAAAAAATATTTAGGAAGAGATTCCATTACGCTTTCTTTAAGGCCCCAGGCCTAGAGCATAGCAAAGAAGATGAGGCAAAGCTCCTATTTAACATACCCAATTGGAATGTGCTGGAAGAAGGATAAATGCTGTCTGGTCCCTCATAGCTGCAGAGACATCTGTAGAGAAAGGCTGGATTGCTGAGCACTCTGAAGGCTAATTAAGAAAAAGTGGTGAACTGAAGGAGAAGCTAGCAAAGGCAGCTGATTAACCTAGAACTCAACTCTGGAGAGGACTGATGAGGGCTCTTGATTTAAGAAGGACCATAGAATTGAAATTTCTAAACATTATATACATAGCAATTTTCTAACTCAAAAAGTGCTGCAGCCACCTGCCTTTATTAGATCTTTTCTGAATTGAGAAACAGGAACATATCACAAAATGTAAAATTAATGGGAGCTTAGGTATAAATTATTTTGATTTGACCATATTTATTGGGTAGAATAAAAACCAGAGCAGCAATATATATATATATATATATACATATATATACATATACACACTCTGTATTTTATTCTATCCTATAAGTGTGGTCAAGTCAAAATCATTTGTATCTAAGCTCCCATTAATGTGTGTGTGTGAATATATATATATAAACCAGGTGCCAGCTCATTCCAAGGAATAGCTGGGATTGATTTCACTCACCTTTGTGTTAGTATTGTTAAAATAGATGTAAAGTTGATCAGAATGCATTTAGACTATATGAAATACTTGTTAATTGCTGCATGTATTAATCTCAGTTATAATAATATTTGCATTCCGTGTTATTAGGTGTTTGTTCTGTAAGTGTAAGTCACCACTGAGAAGAGAAGCATTACCTAGTGTGAAACACTAGTTTGCCACAGGAAGTGTTATCTCTACTTCACCAAGAAGGCTCATTGGGTGCATCTACACTTACAAGTTAAATCGACTTAAGCCTGCTTAAGTTGACTTAATTTAATCTGCGTCTACACTACATTTTCCTTAAATCTATTTAAGCAGCAGCTTAAATTGATTTAAGGAAAATTAAAGTTGACTTTATAAAACCTCATTTAAAGTCGATTTTACTGGCTAAATTGACTTTATTAAGTTGACTTAGCCAGTGTAGACCCAGATTAGCCCTAAATTGAATTTAAGTCGACTTAAAGGGCTTCAGGACCCCCCCACTGCCCTCCCTGCCAGGGTGGCTGGCACAGGCAGAGCTTGGCATGCCCCCCAGAGGGCAGGACAGAGCCTTTCCCACCCTGCTCCTATGCCCTGCCAGTGTCCCTGTCCTGCTCAGCCCCCATTGTACCCAGGTACAATGGGGCAATGCTGAGTCCCCTGGCACTTGGCAAGGGGTGCCCCCCCGCCACCAGGGACCAGTCCCAGGTCCACCTAGCCCCTAGAAGGCAACTTAGGGATCCAGTGTGGATGCTCTAAGTTGATTTGGCAGGGTCCCCTTTACATCGACTTAATTTTTGCATGTAGATATGCTAAGTCGACTTAACAAAGTCAACTTAAAGTCGACTTTGTTAAGTCGACTTTGCAAAGTCGACTTATTTGGCCAAGTATAGACATAGCGATTGAGAACAAAGGACAAGGATTTAGTTAATTGCTTTCCTTCTCCCCTACCCCAGGAAGAGGAGACATGGATGTGAACTCATGCTATCAGCTTGAACTCTGAGGGAAAGGAATAAAAATCTCTAAGAAGAAGAAAATGTATCCATTGGCTGCTTGGGCTTTGGGATGGCTAGATTTCTAAACATAAGCAAGAGATGATTAGCCTGGGTTAGTCCTAAAGGACATATAAAGATTGCATGTTACAGCAGCTGCTCACTGCTTGGAACTAAGATTTGTGTGTTTGCTTACATGCCTTAATATGAAAATAATTCATTTCTTTTTCTTAGTTTATTATAGGATTCATTACAAATATTGTCTTGAGTGTAAGAGCTAAAGTGCAATTCACCTGAAAAGCTCTTAGCAGGGGGTTGGACTAGATGACCTCATGAGGTCCCTTCCAGCCCTAATATTCTATGACCTGGGGTAAGTGACCAGTCCTTTTTAGATTCGGAAAAATCTGAATATTGTTATGATTCTTGGTATAAGGGACCATCTATCACAAATGCAAGCTTACTTAGTGGCAAAATAAACCAGAGCACCCAAAGAGAGTGTCTGTGATTCCATGTTACAATTGTTATAGTGCCTGAGGCATTTACACTTGATACTTTTTGGTGAAATCTACATATAGAACTCATAGCCAATCTGGGGGATTCACATTCATGGTCCTGAGCCACTCCAGGCAGCTTGGCATACTTTAATAGGGCCAGCTTCACAAAGCTGAAAGCAATTGAGCCAAACTCTCTAGGAGAAAGAATTTAATCAAAAAATGTGAATAATAACTGATCATTGTTTAAGAACCCAATTACTAGGTACCCCAAAAGCCACAAAACCACATCTGAGGAAAAAGGTCCTTATGGTTAAAAAAAATGACCTGGTTGAGAAGACAGTTGTTATGACCCCTGAGTCTCCAGGAAAAGCCATTTTCCAGCTGTCCATCTGGCAGCCTGAGGATGCTTGCTCACTTGGAACCCATGAAACCCAATCCAAGCATGAGCCCTGCAATTCTATTGGTAGAGTCCTGAAGCAGCTGATTGGCCTACTAATTCTACTTAAGCTAACAGTGGAAACATAAAGACCTTAGAACAACTAGGCTCTACCTTGTTCTGGACAGTCTGATTTCCACTCCTGTGGCTTGATTTTCTGGCAATTGATTCCTAGTTCTGACATCCAGTTTGTCTATCGACTTTGACCTCCTGGTATCCTGATTTAACTGAGACTTTGACCTCCTGGTATCCTGATTTAACTGACTCCTGTTTTGTGATTGAAGACCAGAGTCAGCTATATCTTAGTCTTTAAAAGTGCCACAGGACTCTGTTTTTCTGCAATAGACTAACATGGCTAGCCCTCTGGAACTAGTAAATCTGGATGCCCGCAGCATGGCTGTGACAGGTGTAAAATATTTATATAATCTTGACAGTGGTCTTGGTACACTCTTAGATTAAAATGGTAGAGATAGCAGTTAGAATGCAAAAAAGGCAGAAGTATTTGATAAGTATTTGTGTTCTGCATTTGGGGGAAAAATAGATGTTATCTCATCATATGGTGATAACACTCCACTAGTATCTCTGGAGAATATTAAACAGAAACTACTAGACGTTAGACATTTTAAAATCTGCAGGTCCAGAAACTTTAAAGGAGTAGGCTGAGGAATTCCCTGCCTCATTATTGCTGATTTTTAATATATCTTGGAGCAAAGGGGAAGTTCTAGAAGACCAGAAAAAGGCTAATGGTATGCCAAGTTTTAAAAAGTGTAAATAGAATGATCTGGATTATTATAGGCCTGTCAGCCTGACATTGATCTTAGGCAAGATAATGGAGTGACTGGTATGGGATCTAATCAATCAAGAATTAAGCTTAGGTAATGTAATTAATGGAAATCAACATGGGTTTATGGAAAATAGATCCTGTCAAACTAACTGGATACTGTTTTTGGATGAGATTACAGGTTTGGTTGATAAAGCTAACAGTGTTGACATAATACATTAAAACTTCTTGAAGGCATTTGACTTGGTATTGCACAACATTTTGATTAGAAAAACAAAAATGACATTAAATGAACATGGCATACAATAAATGGATTAAAAACTGGCTAACTGATAGATCTCAAAATGAAACTGTAAACTGAAATCTTGCAGTGAGTTCTTGTGTACCCTGTTTGGGGATTGGTTAGCCTTATTTTAACACTTTTACCTATGACATGTAAGAAAACAAAATCATTACTGATAAAGATTGTAGATGACCAAAAACTGGGTGAATGATAAATAATGAAGAAGATAGGTCATTGATTCAAAGTGATATGGATCTCTTGATAAACTGGGAGCAAGCATTTAATTTTAATATTGGTAAATGTATACATCTAGGAACAACAGGTCATACATACAGGATGGAAGACACTATACTAGGAAGCAGCAGTTATGAAAAAGATTGGGGGGTCATGGTGGATAATCAACTAAAGATGAGCTTCTAGTGTGATGCTGTGGCCAAAAAAAAAAAAGAATCCTGGATAATGCATAAATTGGGGCATCTAGAGTAGGAATAGAGGCTATTTTATATTGGTATTTGGTATTGGTGAGACAACTGCTGGAATAATGTGTTGAGTTCTGGTGTCCAAAATTCAAGGAAAATTTTGATAAAATTGAAAGGGTTCAGAGAAAAGCCATAATGATTACCACCTGAGAAAGCATGCCTTTCAATGTTTGATCTCTTTGAGACTATTTTTTTATTTTAACAAAGAGAAGGCTAAGGTGTGACTTAATTATAGTCTATAAGTACCTACAGGGGGAAGATTTAATAATGGGCTCTTCAGTCTAGCAGAGAAAGGTACAACATGGTCCAATGGTTAGATGCTGAAGTTAGACAAATTCAGACTAGAAATGAGGTGTAAATTTTTAATGGGAGTAATTAACCTTTGAACCAATTTACAAAAGGTTGTGGTGGATTCTTCATCACTGACAAATTATAAATCAAGATTGGATGTTTTACTGAAAGGTATCTTCCAGGAATTATGTGGGGGTAGTTTTATGCTTGTGTTATACAGGAGACCAGACTAAATTATCACAGTGATTCTTTTTGGCTTTGTAAGCTGGTGACCAATACCCAGCTGCAGAAAGAGATAAGGGTAAAAATGATGAACTAACTAATACAAACCAATTCCAAAAAAGAGAGCTGGGAACTCTTGTTTAAGGAAGGACTGAAAGGGAGTAATCCAGAGAAGGAATTGGGAATAGAAATAGATTGCTTACAGGTTCACTAAAAAGGATCCTCCAAAAAGAAGCTTGGAATGCATCTGAGGTGTATATTTCTAGATGTATCTGAATATGTGCCAGCTTATGATTTTAGCTGTCAAAAATGATACCCGTCCTGTGACCTCCAAACCTTCATACAGCCCTTGCAATCTGTATGATGTATGGACTCCTCTGTCTATTCTTCCAGCACACTTGGCTTCCCATAGGACATAGGGAAAGACAGGCAAAAGGTAGGGCCAGAGTTCCATCTCTTCCACTAAGTTGCTGGCTGGATATGTGATAGCAGTAAGCTATGCCCAAAAATGAGTATAGTAGCAGATTCTCAGCCATCTGAATTGTCCAGGAGATCTATGAGGCATTCAGTCTCTGGAGACAAAATATTTTTCTGTGTTATAGCTCTCCACTATGCTTTCACAGGCTAGGTCTACACTTGTAAATTTAGGTTGACTTTAGCTAAGTCGACTTAGTTAAGTCGACTTAGCATGTCTACACCTAAATTTAAAGTCGACTTTGGGGAGAACTTACAAAGTCGACCTAGAGCATCCATGCTGGATGCCTAGGTCAACTTCTAGGGGCTAGGGGGACCTAGAGCAGGTCCGCAGGGGCAGGAGGGGAACCCCTTGCCCAGTGCCAGGGGGATCAGCCTTTGCCCCATTGTACCTGGGTACAATGGGGCAAAGGGGGATAGGGACTTAATTTACAAGTGTAGGCGCACTTACAGATTCCAAGGCCAGAAGATTTTATTGTGATCATCAGGTCTGGTCTGTGTAACACAGGACATAGAACTTCCCCAAAATAATTCAGTGCCGAAGTGAGTCATCATGCAGACCACATGTGTAGATGTTGGCTGCATATATTCCTTGGCCAGTTCAGAGCCTGTTCAGCAGAGTCCAAAGGTGACATGATGGGTGATATTTTTGGCAGTCAAATGGTCAGATCAGTGACAAGGAAATGATTTCAAACATCTTTAGCCAACCATTCATCACACCATGGGGTTGCTGCTGAAAGATTCCAGTCTGGTAGTTGAAATTCCAATGGATGCTTTGATGTAAATTATGCTCTAGCATGACTGAATATGTCCATGTACAGGGGGAAACTTGGACAGAGGTGGAGCTTTTCCACAAGTGTGAGTTTAGATGCTCTGCAACAAATGTGAGGAGGGGCTATGTTGTTCAGAATTAATAGTCAAGGGGTAAGAGTGGGCTGCAGGATACCTTTGAAGATATGCATGGTCTAGTAGTTCAATTCGATGTCAACCAACTTAGTGTGAAGTGAACAACACTACACAGGGGCACAGTATTCTATTAAGGAATAGCACAGTGCCAGAACTGACGTGCTAAGTATCTGTGCACCTACACAGTGCCTGGGCACTATTGCACCAGCATTTTAGTCGTGTCCTCTGTTAATACCCAGCTAACCCCTGGGAAGATAATGATCCAGTCTAGCAGACCCAATTCATTGAACGTGCTGACTCCCAGTCACTGGCCAGCCATCACTCCTAACGTGGTGCCAATACATGGCTTCCTAGTCATTGGTCTGGCTTTGAGAGTTCTCCAGCTCAATGCTGAAACATTCAAGTTGCAACACAGTTTTCTTTAATATGAATTACTTTTTGTTTTGAAGTTGTAGTTAATTTAATATATAAGAAATTTCAAAATTGGACACTGATAAATTTAAAACTTTTTGCTTAGACAGCCTCATTTTTTACAAACTGACATTTTCTAATGAAAAATGTTTTGCTGGAAAATTCCTTACCACCTCCATTTGTGTGGCCAATCACACTCCACAAATATTAAATTGGGAAGAATTAAGGTTAAAAAATTGCAAATGCTAAAATTTATTCTCCAACTCTTTTGTAAATCATTTAAAATAAAGCACAAGTAGTAAAAGTAATGTGGGGATGGGAGGGTGAGCTGGTAATAGGACATGGGCCCTGAGTATAACCAGCCACAGTGACAAAACTCCTTTTAGATCATGATTGTGTGAGTTGTTGTCTCTAAATGGAGAACATGACTGAAAGAGCATGTGACTGAGGATCATGAGACTGCTTGTGATGACTGTGTAAGACAAAACTCTTGCCTTAATCAGAGAGAGAAGGACTGGAACTGGAACTGACCAGCGTAAGGTTCTGTGTCACTCTTTAAGGGGTGGGCTAGGAAGAAGTCTTCAGAGAGCTGGGAAATATTTAACTTTTTAGAGACTATAGGAAAAGGCAAAGCACGAGGTAAGTCACTAATCACTTGGAATTGGACCTCAGAGGAAAGCTAAAAGAAGCAAATGACAAAGGTGGGGCCCCACAAATTAAAAGTCACTGAAAAGATACTGAGGCCCAGACCCTCAAACTTATTTAGAACCCTAACTCACTCTGATTTCAATCTGAGTTAGGTGCCTAAATATTTTTGAAGATCTGGAACTGGATGTTTTGAGCTACGAATTGAAAGCTAAGAGCTTTCCAACAGTTCTCTGCAACAGTTGCAAGGAAAGCTAGCATGTCAAATCACAAGGTTGCAAACTTTTCAAGGCTTTAAAAATTATTCCCAGAACTTTGATCCAGGAAATCAGTGCAAAGACTCTTATATAGTTTGAGCAGATTGCTTTTTCTAAAAGGCAAGCAGTTGTGTTCTGCATCTGTTGTAGATTGTTCACAAATCTAAAGGGTAGCTCTACCTAGAGTACTTTCTAGCTTGGACATGACAGGAATAACAGCAGCCTCTGATCTGCTGTAAAATAGAGAGTGGAGGGTAATATAAGTCTACACTGAGAATTCAGGTGCACTCATGTATATAAAGTGCCTGTCTTGCTGTGAGTGCTATACAAATAATAACGAACAGAACCCCAAATCAATGAGCAATCAATGGTGACTGAAAATCAGAGGCTATGTCTACACTGGCAAGTTAGTTCAAATTAAGGAGGCTTAATTTGAACTAACTAAAGCCATGGCCACAGTAGGCTTTAATTAGTTCCAATTAAGGGCTTCCTTAAATCGAACTAATAAGTTTGAATAGGGTATTCAGACTAAGGTGTTAATTCGAACTACCTAGTTTGAATTAATCAATATGGCCATGTTATTTTGAACTAATTGCTTAGTTCGAATTAACCGACCATTGAAATGAATGGGGATCGCTAATTCGAACTAAGCAAGTGCTTGCTTAGTTCGAACTAACATTCCAGTGTGGCCATGCTAACTAAAATTAGTTCGAATTAGTTAGTTCAAACTAACTAATTCGAACTAGTTTTAGCAAGTGTAGACATAGCCAGAGATACTCATTAGAAATAGCACTTTCAAAAATGTCCCTCAGTGCTAGGCTGTGGTTGCTGGAAGTGCTGGGTGAAATGCTTTTTTGTTTTGCTCTTTTTCTTTTTTTTTTTGGCAAATGAACTATGTAACCAAAATACATTTCTAGGGAGATTGAAACTACTATTTTCAAATTCAACACTAATTTGCTAAATTTCAGCGGGGATATTGTTTTGGGTTAGATCCAAAAGGAAGCTTAGGTGCCATTGAAGGACTAGATCCCCTTACAACCTATAACCATTAAAATAATCAATTTCTCTCTCCATCTTTGGTCCTATGAGTATTTATGCAAAGTGAAACAGTTTCAAGAGGAGAGACTTTTAAAGACTGAACTTGGAATACTATACAGCAGGGGCTTGTGGTTCAAATCTGGACTTCCAGAGGCTTTTAGAATCATAGGCTATGTCTACACTTGCTAAAATTAGTTTGAATTAGCTTAATTAGCTTAATTTGAACTAGCATGGCCACACTGGAATGTTAGTTCGAACTAAGCAAGCACTTGCTTAGTTCGAATTAGCGATCCCCATTCATTTCAATGGCCGGTTAATTCGAACTAAGAAATGAGTTCGAATTAACATGGCCACATTGGTTAATTCGAACTAGTTAGTTTGAATTCACCCCTTAGTTCGAATACCCTATTCGAACTTATAAGTTCAAATTAAGGCAGCCCTTAATTAGAACTAACTAAAGCCTAGTGTAGCCATGGCGTTAGTTAGTTCGAATTAAGCCTTCTTAATCCGAACTAACTTGCCAGTGTAGACATAGCCATAGAACCATAGGATTGCCAGGGACCTCATGCGGTCATCTAGTCCAACCCCTTGCTAAAAGCAAGACTAGACTGCACGGTGCTCCAGAACTAGGGGCTTCAGTTCCACTGAGATTCAGAACTTTACCCCTGTGAAAGGCATGAGGGAACTCAGGGTTTCATCTGGCTGGGATTTAGGGCTTCTGTCCATGCCAGACACCCTGGTGTACCTGTCAGGGGCTAAGGACCCAGTCTCCAGTTCCTTCTGTGTCTGCCAGGGTTCCACTTAATGGGGGGGAGGGTCACTTGTCATCCCAAGTTACATTTCATCCCCAGGTCCCTTGCTGTCAAACCTATGGGGTCGGGACACCGTTTAGGGAGGGCAGGGGGAACTTGCAAGCCTGAGTTACTTGTCTGCCCCAAGGAACCTGCTCCCCCAAGCCTGCCAGCATATGGCCAGTCACTCCTCTACCTGCATCAGCCCCCCCACCTCCTGTACTAATTTCCCCCATATCCCCAGAGTTTCCTGGTCCAGTCAAAAGCTCCGGTGTACTGAATTTGGCTCAAGGTCCACCTGTTGATTACCGATGCAAAAGGCCCTGGGTATATTATAAAGCATTGTATGTGCTCATTAAATGGGGGCACTTGTGAAAATTTTTCTGGAGTCCCATCTCATTCATACCTTGATGAAGAAACCTGGACTTTGACAAAAAATAATTGACTACCCAAGCCCTATTGAATAACATGTAGGCTATTTTCTTGGGATGAGGCAGACCCCAGTTCAACACCCAGCTCTGAATCAAGTAGATTAAAGACTTGAATTTGGGGTATCCCAGTTGAGTGCTCTAACTATAGGTAGTAAGGGGAGGCATCATTACCTACTCCACCTCCTGTGTTTCTGTGAATGATGTTTCAAAATTTCTTTTCTTTTTATTAAAAAGACTTAAAATTGCTGGAAATGAAAACACGAGTCTTACTTCAGCTTGCATGAAATTGTGTTCATTTTTGTTTCACCAACAAAACAAATTAATTTCTGGTCCACCCAAAATGAATTCCTTTTAGACTATTTGATTTGACCAGTAATCCAAAAAATTGATTTGCATGGATTTCATTGCTGGCTTGCTCATTGAAATCATGCTGCTGCAACTTCACAGCCCCCTCCCAGAATGTGCATGTAATCTATCTAATCTATCCTTTACTACTTTTCACAATGGTATTTAAATTTTGTACATGGAGGATGGAGAAAAAACCCTTCTGTGATCTAGCTGATTAGGAAAGAATATATTTAGTCCTTGGTTTTTCAAGTGTAATCAGAGATACTTTACAGTCTGGATCTTTGAAAGAGCTCATTTTATATGAACTCTTCATTTGGAACAAGTGCTTTAAACTAACAGCAATAAAGAGCATGAAAAATCACAGAAATATAGGGCTAAAAGGGACTTTGAGGGATAATCAAGTCCAACAACAGATAGGGTGCATCTACACAGGCAACTTAGGTCAACTTAAGGATGCTAAAGTCGACCTATACAAAGCCGCGTCTACACTGGACTTTTATTAAGTCAACTTAAGCACTTCCTTAAGTTGACTTAATAACAGCTTAAGGTGAATAACACCATCTCTGAAGGTTGACTTAAGCCTTAAGTCAACTTCTTAAATCGACTTAAAGCCACTGTGGATGGGGAATAATGCTTAATCAACCTTATTAAGTCGACATAAAGCCAGTGTGGACTACTTAACAGGGTCGACTTAACTTTGCAAGTGTAGACATAGCCATCTTGAGATAGAATGAAGTATGCCTAGACCATCCTTTACAGGTGTTTGTCAAACCTGCACTTAAAAAGCTCCGAAGATGGGGATTCCACAACCATCCTTGGAAGCTTATTCTAGTGCTTAACTATCCTTAGAGTTAGAAAGTTTTTCCCAATAGCTAACCTAAATCTCCCTTGTTGCAAATCAGGCTAACTAATTCTTGTCCAACTTTCAGTGGATATGGAACAAAATTGATCAGCATCCTATTTATAACAGCCCATAACATATTTGAAGACTGTTATCTGGTCCTCCCCTCCTCAGTTTTCTTTTCTCAAGAATAAACATGTTCATTTTAAGCTTTTACTCATATATCACGTTTTCTAAACCTTTGATCACTTCCATTGTTCGCCTCTTGACCCCCTTTTGACCTTTTCCTCAATTTGGTCTCATCTTTCTTAAAGTGTGGTGCCCAGAACTGGAATAGTGCTCAAACTGGCTGCATCTACACTTGTAAATTAAGTCGACTTAAGCTTGGCTTAAGTCGACTTAATGTGCCCTGTGTCTATACTACACTTTGCTTAAGTCGACTTAAGCAGCTTGCTTAAGTCGACTTAAGCAAAATAAACTCGACTTAATGAAAATTAAATCGATTTAATGAAAATTAAGTCGACTTTATTAAACCACCTTTCTACTCGACCTAAGGCTTAATTCAACTTTTTAAAGTTGAATTAAGCCAGTATAGCCCTAAGTAAATTTAGGGCTACCCCAGGACTACACCAATGCCCTCCCTGCCAGGGGGTGGGCACAGGGGGAGCCTGGCATGCCCCCCAAAGGGCAGGGCATGTGGGCATGGTGTGACACTGTCTGGATTTAGGGAAGCATTTATGATATTATTTTCAATGGTTATCTAATAAATGCTATAATCCATAGGAACTATGTCATGTTTGGTATCAATAGAAAAGTAGTAATTTGCTGGGAATGATTATATAGTTTATGTCTAGGAATTCTATTTTGATTAGAAGTTAAGAATTTGATGTTATATCCATACTTTAATTTGCGTCATTCTGGACAAATGCCTTAGACGGGAGGGTGTGAACAACCATTGTCTCCTTAATGTTTAGGAATTTTCCAGGTAGAATGGTCCCAGGAAGTATCCTGATGAGCCATTAAGGACATAAAGAATACAACCATTGGGTCCTTAATGGCTCATCAGTTTAGTCCCTGGGACCATATTACCTGGCAGATTCCTTAACATTATGGAGATAATGGTTGTTCACACCCTCCCGTCTAAGGCATTTGTCCAGAATGACACAAGTTAAAGTATGGATATAACATCAAATTCTTAACTTCTAATCAAAATAGAATTCTTAGACATAAACTATATAATCATTCCCAGAAAATTACTACCTTTCTATTTATATCAAACATGACATAGTTCCTATGGATTATAGCATTTATGAGATATCCATAGAAAATAATATCATAAATGCTTCCCTAAATCCAGACAGCATCACACACAGGGCTCTGCCCTGCCAGGGTCCCTGTCCCCCTTTGCCCCATTGCACACAGGGGGTGCCCCCCTGCCACCATGGACCTGCCCAAGGTCCCCCTAGTCCCACAAAGTCGACCTAGAGCATCCAGTGTGGATGCTCTAGGTCGACTTTGTAAGTTCTCCTTTAAATCGACTTTAATTTTAAGTGTAGACACACTAAGTCGACTTAAAAGTTCAAGTGTAGACATAGTCCTCACCAATCACAGGTAGAGTGGGACAATTACCGCCTATGTCTTACATATGACATTCCTCTTAATATATTCCCAAAATATTTAGGTGTTTTGCATAATTGCATCATATTGTTGACTCCTATTCAATATGTGATCCACTAAAACCCACAGATCCTTTTTTGCTTATAAATCATTTCCCATTGTGTAGTTCTCATGTAATTATTTTTTTCCCTTCATTGCATTTCATCTTGTTGATTTCAGACCAATTCTCCAATTTGTTCAAGGTCATTTTGAATTCTATTCCTGTCCTCCAGGCTAAAACCTTTTCCAGGCTAGTATCATCCACAAACCTTTATAAGCATATGTTTCACTCCATTATCCAAGTAATTAATGAAAATATTGAATAGTACTGGATACAGGACAGACTCCTGTGGGACTCCACTATCCTCTATCCCAATTTGACCATGAACGATTGATAATTACTCTTTGAGAACAAACTTTCAACCAGTTTTGCACTCACCTTCTGATAATTTAATCTAGACCAACTTTCTTTAGTTTATGAGGATGTCATGTGTGACTGTGCCAAAAGCCTTATAAAATTAAGACACTTCATGTCCATAGTTTCCTATCCTATCCTCAATTACTAATCCAGTAACCCCGTCAAAGAAGGGACTTACCATAAGTCAGCTTGGGGTGATTTGTTCTTCAGAAATCCACAGTGTGTATTTCCCATAACCCTCTAGAGGCCACAAAGGCTCCTGCTTCCCTCCCAGCTGAATGAAGCCTTCCATGCTGATTCCTTGGCCCTCATGCCATCTTACCTCTTCTCCCAGTGACTTAGCTGTTTCCCTTTCAGTCACAGTGCCTAATGGATAATGGATAAGTTATTGATCTCCTAAACCAGGGACTGAGGTTTCAAGTCTCACATGGACTATCCTTTTCTAACCCTCTGCCTTATTTTTCCTGCCCTTAGCTTGACAGGAAAAGGCAGCTCCCATGTTCTGGATACTCCGTCACAAACTAGAATTCTTTTTCACACGCTTGCAGGAAGCCTGGACTCCCTCTGCTCACTTGACTCTTTTCTTGATCTCTTGCCTGCATGGGATGCAGACAACTTGGGCTCTATGGCTCTCTTCAGTCATCAGGGAAACATGACCCCCCAACAATGACATGAAAGAATGATCACCACCCGCTTCTGTTTCTGGAAGCCTTGCCTATCAACCTGGAAGAGCTGCAATCTGTGGTAGGAACACCAAGGCACCTTGCAATGTCCTCCAAGATTTGGAGGCCTCTGTGGAACTTTTGGAAAATGCAAGGCTGCCCAAAAGAAGAAGGCAAGGGGCAAAACTCATAGGTGGAAGGATTTGGACCTGCATGGGTGACACCCAATAGATTTCAACCCCATTGCCTTAAATGCTCAGCCACAGCTACGCAAACTCCCCCTGTTCCCAGGAAGTGTTGCACACTCTCCTCCTCTTGCAGCATCACATCTCAGTGTCATTCCACATCACTACAGCAGATGAGGCTACCTCAGAATGGTGGGCAAAGCAATCACAGGACAAAAGCCAGAGTCCTAGGCTATGTCTACACTTAGGAATTTAGGTCGACTTTAAGTTGACTTAAAGGTGCTCCTATGAAGTTGACTTAGAGAGTCTACAGTAGACTCTCTAAGTTGACTTGATAGGTGGAGAGAGAGCCAGCCTTGCAGGAAGCCACTGGCGGCTTGCCCCGGCGAGAGCCAGCTGGGTTTCCCCAGGACAAGAAGCCAGGCAGCTCGTCCCAGGAGAGCCAGCCCTGCAAGTCTGGCTGTCCCGGGACCAAGAAGCTGCTCATGGCTTGCTGGTCCCCACAGAGCCAGCCCTACGCCAGCTGGCTCTGCCTACCGAGAAGCCGCTCGCTACTTCTCAGTCCCGGCAGAGGCAGCCACGCGCCAGCTGACTTTGCCAGGACTGAGAAGCAGCGAGCAGCTTCTCGGTCCCGGCAGAGCCAGCTGGCGTGCAGCTGGCTCTGCTGGGACCAACCACCCGTCTCCCAGGCTATCCAGCCAGGGTTCCAGCGAGGGATCCCCTCCCACTGGAGCCTTGGCTGGGGAGCCCTTCTCCCCAGGGCTGTGGCTCCCCTGGCAGGGAATCCGCAGGTCTGGGAAGAAGGGAGCAGGGGCTTAAGTCGACTTAATTTATAAGTGTAGATGCACCCTTAGAGCCTAGAAAGGGTAGTCAGCAATAGCCTAAAAGTATGGAAAAGCTTCCAGAGACTGACCTGGCTCAGCTAGTAGTGGAAACAGCTTGTCTGTGTTCAGAGCCGAGGGGTATGCATGAACTTTCGGTGGCAGCATGCCACAGATCTCCTTGTTCTATGCCAGAGGTTCTCAACCTTTTGTGAGTTGTGACATGTTTGGTGGTATGCGTGACCCTAGAGGAAACACCAGCCCTCTGCCATTGAATCCAGTGCATCTGTCACCAAATCCAGACTCACTACCAGGAAGCTGCTGACACTCCAATTGACAGGTAGAAAGTTAAGCATAACTTTTTCTACCTGGCAACTGGAGTGTCATCAGTGTTTGGCTTATTGCATCACTTGTCTGAACCTCTTGCTCCAGGCAAGCAACATGGTAGGCCAAACACTGCCTGCTGACACACCAGTTGCCAGGTAAAAAGTTAAGCGGCGGTGGGCATCACAACCACTCTGCTTTACTTAATATGCAGAAGCAAGCAGTCTCTGTCCAGCCGGCGGCTCCCAGCTCTCTGTGACAACACAGTAAATGTGTCACTGCACAGGAATTGAAGACCTCAGCTCTAGGTGCTTAGAAACTGACTCATACTTGTTCCAGTATCTTTCCAGACCTCAACATTAGGATGACTGATCTATAATTCCTTGGATCCTCTTCCCCCACACCTGTTTTAAAGTTAGTACACATCTTTAGTAGAGGGATAAAGGCATGTTTTTTAATCCACTTTGAGGGGGACAGTGCCCACACTTCCCTAGTTTTAGAGCTGCCCCATCAATTCTTTTTGGTAAAAATGATCATATATATGCTACACTTGATGTGGCTAACACATTTATATCTTGAGATGTCTTCCAGCATATATTAATTCTGTCTTACCTGGATTGATTCAGTCTATTTGTTGTTATGATGTTCTCAAAGAGTGGTGTCAAACTAAGATTTAAATTAAGAATATCTTTAAAATAGTAACAGATGCTTCTAAATGGTTTCCTTTATGTATCCCATTACATGAACATACTTTAAAACATAATAAAACTACATCCTATATCTCAAAAATAAAGACACAGATGAGAGGAAATTGAACATGACATATAAATCAATAACTAGCAAGTGTCAATTTAATAATTGTAGAGCATAAAAAATGGGCTACTTTCCTTGTTCCTTGACCTGTATGAGAATATGACTTGTTCAGTCTCCATCAAAGAGAATCTTAATATGATTAGTGAAGTGCCTCTATATATATCTTTTCTCATCTGAATACTGTGTGACTCTTCCATTTGCAGTTATTACATATGGAATTTGATTTCTTCTCTTGGCTTTTCCAGCTTTTATAGACTTTATAGAGCCAAACACAAAAATGCTGATGAAGAAGAAAATATGCTGAGCCTCCTAATGAGTATAAACTTTGTTTCCAAAACAGTGAAGAAGTTCAATAAAGGCGAATTGTTTATTCTAATGAGACAAAAATACACTTCACCTTTCTTTTGGTTTTAAACTTCATTAGGAAGAAGCAGAGGAATGCATTTACAGAACCAACTTGCATTTTATTTCATCTTCAAAACATGGGGAAGTTTCCCCGAAAAGGGTGGCGCCAAAGCCCTCACTTGCCCATCACCATCACTGTCATCTTTATCAAATAATCAACCAACCCATGTAGTCAGAGTACACTGGAGGAGGTGTGACGACAGCTGTTTACTGTCTGGCCAGACATTTGAGTACTTCAGATACATTTTAACACCCCCAAAATCATTAGATTTGCAGCATTTTAGGTTCTGTTGCAAGCATAATTCTAGATGTAGTGAACTTTGGTTTGTTCTGCATGTACACCATGTAGCAAAATGGGATTCTGGTCCTTGCATAGGGTGCCTATGTACTATGGTAATACAATAACAGCAATTTAAGCCATAAGTCTAGGATAAACAACCTGAGGAGTAGAGGCATGTTCAGAACAGCTTTTTTAATACATTATTTTAAGGCACAGATTTTTCCATCAAGAAACTTTAATGTTTTGAACTAATGGACACTTGAATCAATAGAGCAACTGACATGCATCTCTTGTGAGTTTAAAACATAGAATGATGATAACATTATGAATACCAAAGTGAAATACCTTGGAGAACAAGAGACATTTTGTCTTATTTTTTCCTGTCATATGCACATGTCCAATTTAGTCCTTAATGATGCCATAATTTCATCACAAGAAGCTGTAACATTTGCTGGTGTATTCAAGTATATCTGTTGCTATTCCGAGAGACTTTCTGACTTCCGCAATGAAGTCCCTGGGTTGTTAATACACATTGGCTATTAAAATATGCACGCAAATAGCCTAACCTAGGCACACAAATAACCAATGCAAATGTATGCTACCGAATGTGCATTTAATTTTGAAAACCTGACCCTATATATTTATGTCTACTTCATTATATCTCATCTAGATCTTCCTTTATAACATTTTGTTTTTAAGTTAGCATCACCAATCTACCAGTTACTTTATATAGAAATTGCTCTACTGTTAAACCATACTATATTCATGTTGCCTGTATTATGCTTTGGTCTCGTCAAGAATGTTCTGCTAATATCTATAGACTCTTCTCTAGCTCTTACAAGGACTGGATTAAGGCCTGGGGGAGGGAGCCCACGGCTGCTCATTGCACTGCCCCTGCCCCACTGTGGTGGTACCCTGCCTAGGGGGCAGGGTGCCCAGTCTGCCAGTTCGGGGGCAGGGCAGGGGAAAGGGGCTGGGGGAACTGTGTGGGGGTCATGGCTGGCACAACTTGGGGTCTGGGGGGGAACCTACTTGCTGAGGATGGCTAAACTTTGGAGGCCCTTTGGAGCAGGAGCTGGCCCCCAGCACTCCCCCAGCAGGAGCTGGGTAAATAGGACAGCCTTCGCCTGGGGCCAGTCCAGCTGGCTCGGGGGGGGGGGGGGGAGATAGTGTGTCTGGAGTCTGGCACAGGAACCTGCCCCCTTCCCCCAGTGGCAGCAGGGCAGGGCTTTTTCAGTGCCCCGATTCCCCCGGTGGTAGGGGCTTAGCAGGGCAGCCAGACTTAGCAGGGATCATAGGGGCTGGAGCCTCAGGCCCCCTTTCAGGTTGGGGCCCAAGGCTTAAGCCCCTATAGCCCCTACATTAATCTTGTCCTGCTCTTATCATAATGCCAGCAGAATAGTTCACATGCATAAGTGAACTACTTCACACACGTAGTATGATCCATCTTAGAAATGGGGAATTGAAATTCCTATTTCTAGGAACTTGTGACATTCTGTGCCCCCTGTACACACTTGGAAAATGGTCTCCGTATCATTCATTATCATCCCTACAGTTTAAGTGTGTAGTGGCTGATGCAAAGTATGTCAATTAACGTGTTTTTGGAATGCTCATGGCATGCTCTACATTACTGTTATGGTAGCATAATGGTGACATAATGAGGCCCCTAAGAAGGGATTATGGTGTAAGGACTTGCACTTGCTCCTGCAGGAAAAGTAATATGCTGCAGTCCCTTACATGGTGCAGTTTATTTCCATCCCAGGGCCTCTCTCTGATCCAATTATGGAGAAGAGGAAGAGCTATGGCTCCCTCTCTGATTCCTAACTCATAGAAGCATAGAGTTGGAAAATTCTCTCCCCACCAAATCGGCCCAGAGAGAAGGTGGCTACAGAGAATAGGTATTTTATTCCACCAGTCCCCTACACAGCTACATTGACAAATATGGTATGACATAGCCTAAAGAAACCTGCCTAAGATCCTACAGAATCACTGGTTAAAGTTTTGCAGTGGGACTCTATTCACTTCTCTTCTGTATTCTTTTTCTTTATGTATTATCCTTTTGACTGAACTATGTGTCAGAAACTCAGTTAGGACACTCCTAATTTTATTCACTTTTTTTTTTCTGTAATAGACATATATGAAGGGACTCTAACAAACAGAAAAAAGATCAAATAGACAATAGAAATTAATGTAGCATGTGGAAATCATTAGACATGAGTATCTGAAATTGTATAACTCCTTAATGGAGTCTGAAAGATATTGATGATAAAGGATTAATGAAGCTACACAAATAAATCTAAAGTAAAAATATATATTAAGGTAAAAATTAATGGAAATAAAATAAAATCTAGTCTAAAGTAGCTATCATGAGAAACTATTTACAAAATAGTATTTATGTATATTTCTAGGAACTTGTGACATGCTGTGCCCCCTGTACACCCTTGGAAAATGGTCTCCGTATCATTCATGCTCATCCCTACAGTTTAAGTGTGTAGTGGCTGATACAAAGTATGTCATTTAAGGCTTTTTGGAATGCTCATGGCATGCTCTACATTACTGTTATGGTAGCATGTTTCCTGCAACATCATACATATGTGCAGATATAAAGCTCTGCTAGATTGTGTCCCCAAATGTATCTCACATAGCTTGAATAGAGACAAACAGAATTGTGTTTACATATCCAGTGAAGGCATGCATACAAGAGAAATGGTCTAGCTAAGTATCTGTAGTACCGTGGCTGAAGAGTGAAAGATCATGCCCATTGCAAGACATGCACAATCACCTGACCCGGGGGCAGGAGAGGTGAGGAAAACCTGCTAAAAGTAAGAGACTCCTTTGTCTGAGGCTCTTCCTTAGATTCCATCCAGAGGTTCCCCTGTCCACAGAGTGCCGGGGAAGACAGTCGCTGGCGCTCCATAGATAGGGGATCCCCAGAGGTTCTCCTGTCTGCAGACTGCTGGCAGCTGTCTTTGCCAGCACTCCACAGACTGGGGAACCTCAGAGGTTCCCCTGTCCATGGACTGCTGGGGAAGACAGCTGCCAGTGCTCCAGGGACAGGGGATCCCCAGAGTTTCCCTTGTCCGTGGAGTCCCAGTGGCTGTCTTTGCCAGTGTTCCAAGGACAAGGGATCCCCAGAGGTTCTCTTGTCTACAGAGTGCTGGGGAAGACAGCCATCAGTGCTCCATGGACAGGGGATCCCCAGAGGTTCCCCTGTCCACAGAGTGCCGGAAGCTGTCTTTGCTGGTGCTCCATGGACAAGGGATCCCCAGAGGTTCCCCTGTCTGCAGAGTGCCAGCAGCTGTCTTCTCTGGGGCCCTCGCAGGTCCCAGCAAGAAGGGAGCCCTGCTCCCTTTTCTGGGTTCCGGAAAGAAGGGAGCCCCGATCCCTTGTCCCCACGAGCTCTGCAGGTACTGGCGAGAAAGGAGCCATGGGTTCCAGTGAGAAAGGAGCTGTAGGTCTCTTCTCAGCAGGGACCATGGCTCTCTTCTCAATAGGAAGCCAAGTCTCTGTTTACACTTGAAAAGTTAAGTCGACTTAACTTTTTAAATGTAGACATAGTCTATGATTCTGCAGAGGTAGACAACATTTCAGAACAATTTTGCTGCATTTTCTACTAGTTCCATTGACCGATGCAGGATAGCATGCTGTAAGGAAGGAGATGAAAAAGAAAGGAAATGGAGACAGAAAAAATCCCCACAGGAAAAAAAGAAACATATCAAAGAAACACAGTACAAGGACATCAAAGGAGACCCATGCATCACTATGAAGTTGTCCTATTGATAATAAGATGCAGCATGTTCAAATTCAAAGTTCACCCCAGTCTGGCACACATCAAACAAATATTTGGCATGGCATTTCTGTTTTCTAATTCTCTACTGCTCCATTCAAATATTACTATAAATAACTGGACTGTCTAAACTTGGTATTACGTGATCCAAAGTTTCCCCTGTAACTGCTCTTGGTGAGCCGTTTTACAATGTATCCATCAAGACATTTTTGCTATCTTGTTCCGCAACTGTTGTCTTTTCATCTGTGTAGGGAGAGAGTATGGCCCCCCTCGGAGATGGACAGCCTGGGCCCAGGTACACCTGAGTGGGCGGAGCCAGAAGCCACCTGTCCGTCAGACCGGAAGCTGGTGGGCGGGACAGGAAATATAAGGGGAAGGCCGGAGAGCCCAGTGGAAGGGAGACAGCCGAAGGGGAAGGGTGTCCCTCTGTTCTCTCCCCAGCAGCCGCCTGACCCTTACCCGGCGGAGAACCTGCCTGCTGCCTGGGGCCCCGATGGTCGCCTGGACCCCGGCGGGACCGCCTGCCGAGACCAGCTCCCCCGGAGACGCCGTGCAGAGGACTATTTAGATCTTCCGCTCCCCACACCGCAGGCGGATCGTTCGGATGAGTCCCTCCCACCGCCGGGCTGCGACCTGGAGGAGCTCCCCCTGGCCGAGGAAGATGCCCCAACCCCAGAGGCGGGGTGCGACTTGGAGGAGTTGCCCTCAGCAGAGGACGTGGCCGGACTAGGTGACCTCCCACTGGGTGACTACCCCGAGGAAGAGGACGATGAGGGCTCCGAGCAGGTACCAGCGGGGATGGGGGCAGGAAGTGGCCCAGGGGACCGGGAGGCCTATTCTGACTCGGCGGTTCCCGAGCCTGAGTCACTGTATACTGGTGAGGATTTCGCCGGATCCGTGGTAGAACCCCCTGCCACGGATAGGGCCCTGGGCTGGGACGCAGTGGAGTCGGGTGGGCCTGCGTCCCCCTGCCTCCCCCCTTCTGGTACCGCCCCAGAAGCCTCCGCGAACGAGGAGTCTTCGCAGCCGGAGCTAGATACATAAGCACCCGGTTATAGAGACAGTTTGTTCTCCCTGCCTGCCCCGCCCGAGGGGCCAGAGA
>ML686006.1:4637792-4662837 GCA_007922175.1 Pelusios castaneus | reverse complement strand
CGCCCGAGGGGCCAGAGACAGCTTGGCTTACTGCCTGCCCTGACCCAGGGGCTAGAGACAGTTTGTTTTCCCTGCCTGCCCCGCCCGAGGGGCCAGGGATCCTTTGTTGTTCCTTCCAGGGACGGAGGGACGAGTCAGGCCCCAGCCAGGAGGGCCGGCGGTCTGACTACAATCTGCTTGTCAATCCTGTTGCCAAATGTATATGCCAGCAGTTGAGGGTTGCACCATGGAGATAGGGGTGTGCATAGAGGGGAATACATAAAGTATTTTGGGACTATTTTACTTAGAACATTCACTAGGCTATATCATATGGGCACTCACCTGGGGGATAGTTTAATGCAGTCCATATTTATTACATGATCTCACTTCCATATATAGCACAAAGATGTGATAAATTTATTTATTCACCTTTGTCTTTCTCCTGTCCATTATTGTCTTATGACAAATTTCCAAGCCACTGAGCACCTTCAATATTTTTAAAATCAACCTTTTTAAAATCAAATTACAACAGAAATATTTCTCCTTCTGAACAGAGAATGAGTGTACTTTATCTCCTGCTCCAAAATTCACTTGCCCAAGTCCCAGTAAGAGTAATTTCTGAGCTTGTAATAGGATGTCTATGCACACAAAAATCACATAGCTTTCAAGTTCTTGTCCCTACAGAATCATAAACATATGAGAAAGATCCCCTTGATTGATCATACTGTCAATGATTAGATAGTCTCAGCCCATATCTCCACAGTCTCAATTATATTCTAAACTAAATTTAATGGAGCATTATGTTTGCTCTAGGATCTCTAGTGGAGTTTGTTTATAGTTCTTAGTACCCCTCTAATGTTTAAGAGTGAAGTATTACCAAATGTTTTCATTTAATCAAGACATTTAAAATACTGATTCTAAGCACAAACTTCTACATAATATCAAGCAGCATTATGATTCAATGTTAGATATCTCAATAGTCTGCAACAAGAAAGCAGCAGTAATTGTGTCACTTTGTGAATGCACATTTGTACAGTTTGTCAATTACTGAATTTTTTCTTCATTAGCTGCAATAAGCAGGAACATATGTGAAGCATAGCTCCAGTGTCTAAGAAGTTCAGAACAAAGCTGGGAGTCCCAGACTGTAATGGTACACTCCTGGGAATCCACTAATGGGTTCTCTCTTAGGGTGCATCTACACTTGTAAATTAAGTCGACTTAAGCAGGCTTAAGTCGACTTAATTTACTCTGTGTCTACACTTGAGTTTCCTTAATTCGACTTAAGCAGTTCCTTAAGTTGAATTAAGGAAAAGTTAGTTTGTATTAGTAAAACCTCATTTTACTTCGAAATAACCCTTAATTTGAACTAGTTAGTTCGAATTAAGTCAATGTGGCCATGTTAGTTCGAACTAACTGCTTAGTTCGAACTAACCGGCACATTGAACTTAATGTAACTGACTAATTCCAACTAAGCAAGTGCCCTGCATAGCACTTGCTTAGTTCAAACTAGCATTCTAGTGGGGCCATGCTAGTTCGAATTAAGTTAATTCAAACTGACTAAAATTAGTTCGAATTAGTTAGTTAATAGAAAATAATATCATAAATGGTTCCCTAAATCCAGACAGTGTCACACCCTGCCCACATGCCCTACCAGGGTTCCTGTCCCTCTTTGCCCCATTACACAGAAGGGGTGCCCCCCTGCCAATGTAAATCTGCCCAAGATCCCCCTAGCCCCTAGAAGTCAACCTAGGCGTCCAGTGTGGATGCTCTAGGTCGACTTTGTAAGTTCCCCTTTAAGTCAACTTTAATTTTAAGTGTAGACTCACTAAGTTGACTTAACTAAGTCGAGTTTAAGTCGACTTAGTTAAAGTCGACTTAAAATTACAAGTGTAGAGATAGCCTAAGTCAACTTAGTAAGACCAAGTTTAAGTCGACTTAAGAGTTCTCTGTGGACTCCAAATTGACTTAATAAGGTTGACTTAAAGTTGACCTAAATCCCTAAGTGTAGACATAGCCTTTGGTAAGTGTAGACATAGACTTAAAGACAAAAATTAGGAATTCAGGTGTCTGGAAAAGAAGTCTGAGACCTTGTCAATATCGTTAATGACCTAGAAAATAAACAATAAAAAGAGAAGTTGGTTTAAGTTTTCAAAAAAAAGAAAAGAAAAAGCTCATTTCCTGTATAATCTTCATCCCATTCTATCTGTTTCTCTCTTGAGTAATCCCCATGATCCTTATCAGGGACAAACTTTAAACAGACTAGCCAAGATCTTATTTCCATCTATCCTTTCAAAGAAATGATACTTGAAATATTTTTTTGAGTAAACCGTAACAGTCAAATTCTGTTTTTAATCAGTCCTCAGGTAAATTCCAACTGGAGTCAGAATTTATCTGAGTAAGTATAATCAAATGTGCATTTGATTTTGTCTCTCCAGGGCAGGAGGAGAAAAGCACTGGGGAGAAGATTTGGCTTTCAGCTGGATATTCTGCCTCTCTGCATATGTGCAGAGAGTAGTGCAGGGCAAGTTAATTAGAAGGAGCAAGAACCACGTGGAACAGGATATAACAGTTACTAGATAGACTCAGTAACAGTTTCTGAAGCTGTGTAGGAAGTTTGCACTGATGGCAACCCATCTGTCAGTCACCTCCCAATCACCCTCTGGGAGTTCAGTCAGAGCACAAGAGGGGGAAATTATAAATATAGGAGTTAAAGACAGCCCTATATATTCAGTGGCTGATTGACACAAGACCAAGAGGGTGGTTCTGTATCCTTGTACCACTATGGTGGTATTTTATTTTAGCTTTATTTATTAGGGAAGCCCTTCATTAGGAGGCTACTTGGTACACTGCTGTGCACTGTATGTAGAGAGAGCAGACCATTTATTACTCATAGAGGGTTCAGAGCCAGTGGAACTTACATTTATCTCTAAACTTGGATTGTGTCTCAGGAAAGAAAGAGTGGCATATCACTTAATGGGGTGAGGGTTTATGAATTCTTGCTTGACTTTGCTGGGCTTATTGGGAGAAGATGGTGTCCTTTGGTATAAAGAGCCTCATAGCAATCTAGGGTTTGGATATCTTATATGACGGTCCCTATCATTGTACCACTCTGGATACAGATTGCAGTCTTCTTTTTTGCTAGCAATTGAGAGGACCACATCAGTTATTAATCTAAGTGCCAGAATGCTGCTGACTGTGAAGATTTCAGGTTGTTAGTTGGCTGAAAGGGGTCTGAAGTGTTTGAAACGAATGAGATGCTGAGAATACTGGTGACATCACACTGTAAACTATCAAGGACTGAAAAAATCATCCCTGAGAAAAGATAAGAAGGGAATGTTTTTTCATGTGTACTGAAGTATAAAAATGTTTTGTTGAAAACTTATATTTGAATGTTTGTAAGGAAAACAATAGAGGAGAAGTCTGTATTAGGAACCTCAGTAGAGTTGCCATCTAATTTTTTTATTTAAAAGCTGTTCACAAGATAATTTATTATTAAGAGTTTTTGGAATACTAATTACAATGTCTTTTGTGTGCATTAAATCACATAAAAGAAAGAAAATATGTGGTGCTCTCTTTGAAATTAGCATCCATTTGCCACAGATTTATATGCAATAACCCTGAAGTGTTTAATGCTGTATAAATGCTTTTCTTTCCTTTCTGAAGTCCTGAAAAGATAGAATTCTGACTTGTACTTCCACAAAAAGTGCAACTGAGGTGCAGGAAAGAAGGAAGTGAAGAGTTATACAGAATATTGCCTGCATAGCCTCTGCCCCCTATTACACTAAGACCATAGGAATTGTTCCTGAATCCATACCTTCCCCTATCAGTGGATAGTCTTATATTTACCTTTAGGTGAACATTCTGGAAGTTCTAACATTCTGGTTAGATTAGCTCTGTTAGAATGAACTTCTGTTGCTTATTTACATTATTTATTTATATTAGTTATTTAATTTTAAGTATTCCATTCTCCCTGAACTATTCCAAAGGGGAAACTGTATCTACCAATAAGAGAGAAGATGGGGGCGGGGGGGGGGGGGAGTGCTCATCTGTCTCTCTTTGGTTTCTACATCAGTGATGCTTAATTCTGTGTTGAAACAGACCTTCTAGAAATATTCAGGTTTCTAAGACTATTTCCCCAGGCTGTCTAACATCTACTTGCAGGGCATGTACCGTTGCTCTTGCTTTGCCTCATAAGGGAGCTTAGTGCCAGTCTAAGCTGACCTCCTTATTTCTATTTGTCAATAACTTGCCAATAGCTTAGCATGCATCTGCTTAATGAGTATCCTTACAGAGAAGTTAGAGGAAGGCTATGTTGCCAGATGGCCAGTTAACTTAAAAGCTGTCTCTGTCTGAGGCCAAGAACCAGCAAAACAAAGAAGAAGATTGTCCTCACTGCATACCCAAGCGGATACAGGACAAGCAAAACTGAAGCCCTTCCCAAAAGAAGAACACTAAGGTCAGATAAGAGAATAACGACACTAAAACAATTACTGCACAAAATAATGGGGCAATTTGTGGTGGCTTTGTTAGATACTGTAAAAGTGACTGTATATACTTCCTGACCTACAGGAGTACTGCACTAACAACAGATGTTACTGTAATTGTTGTTATCTGGGAATGTGTGTAGATTATTTCTTGGTTATCTTTGCTCATTGGAGTATATACTACATCCCGGGCACCTATGTATTCAAATAGGAAATTGGAGCGAACTGTTAGGTCACTAAATTTGGATACTGTTGTTAAAGCTGCATTCTAGAACTGGGAATTTGAGTAATCAGGGTCTGAATCTATAATACAGTTAGAGCTGATGAACTCAAATCAGTACACAATCCAGAATTTAGATAGTTCAAAATACCTTTCATGCTAAATTCTTGCCAATTCTCCAATATTTTGTTAAGCCAGTGCAGATAACACAGAAAGCTAAGGATGGAAAATACCTTGAGAAATCATCTTATTCAACCTCCTCCACAGAGGAAGGACCAAATATACGTGGGCATGTGTTTGTCTAACCTGTTCTTAAAAACTTCCAGTGATGGGGACTCCACAACCTCTCTTGGCAGCCTATTCCAGTACTTGACTTAGCCTAGTTATAATTTTTTTCCAAATATTCCTTGCTCTAGAAAACTAATAACTTCTCCTACTTTCAGGGGACATGGAACACAATTGATCACCATCCTATTTATAACAGCTCATGGCATATTTGAAGATTCTTATCAGATACCCTCTCAGTCGCCTTTTCTAAAGTCTTAAAATGTCCAGTTTCTTTAACCTTTCCTCATAAGTCAGATTTTCTATACCTTTTATCATTTTTGCTGTTCTCCTCAGGACTCTGTCCAATTTGGCCATATCTTACCCAAAGTATGACGCCCCAAGTGTATTCCCAGCTGGATCTCACCAGTGCTAAGCAGAGCAGAATAATTACCTCCTATGTTTTAGGTTTGATAATTATCCCCATTGTATAGGCAAGAGATGAAATCCTCACCCCTTCCTCTGACTCTGTACATGCAGGTGAAAGAGCTAGAACAATTAAGTAGCACTAAAATGCCTGGTTTCCAGCGAAGGAGGATACCTCATTGAGCATTGTGGAAGACTGCTGTAAGAATGCCCTTTGAGGTGGTCCTCCCTAGCTGTACAGGTGATAGAGCTGGTAGTGAAGGAGGATCAGGGTTGAGACCACAGGATAAAGTGCCTTGAAAACTACAGTCAGTGCTGTAGCCCATAAGGGGTCTGGGGAGCCTGAAGTAATTCAGGGAGATCCCCCAAACTGCCTAAACCTTAGCTATTCTGGCAAAACTTTGTAAAGTAGACATTGTCAGCTAAGAGTGTAAAGAATGACACCCCCAATCAATGCAGTTGTGCTGGAACAATCCTCTGTGTGAGTGTCAATGGAAGATGGCTTTTGACAGCATTGCTAATGTTGTTCAGAGAAGTGGTTTTCATATTCCAGCAGAAAACTATCTGCTGGAATACACTGTGTCTATACTAGGGGACTCTACTGACATAGCAAAGCAAAGCTTATTAATAACAATGTAGCCTTAGTCTACTATGCAAAAGTAAAAATCTAAATTATAAAATGTTATAATACTTTTAAATAAAGGACGTACTAGTGTTAAACAGTATATGATCACTGTTCCACTTGTCTTTTCCTTATTCTAGTGCTTGCCTATACCAATAGAGCAACCACTCAGATCAGATACATTGTCAGTTTCTAATAAATACTCTGTTTTCAGACAGATCACAGAAAAAGGCTTTGGGGACAAAAACATGGAAAGCCATTTTGACCTCAAATGGCAATACATATTACAAGGTAATAATGGGGCACGTCTTCCACCTGCCCTAACCCACATGGATAGAGATTGTTACATCTTTTCAATGTTAGTTCACTGGCCTTTTCAGTCTAATGTTTGCATGGATTGAAAACCGAGACCTGCAAAGACCCTCCTTGTCATGTTATTACTAAAAAATGTCTAAGTATCTGACATGCTCATGAGCCTTTTAACAGGGAGAAATCAAGGTGATCTATTTGAAATTAAAAAAAACCCTGCCAAACTAAGTTGATCATTAATATCCTCTATTTTCAACGTGATTACGGATTTCATATTTAGTTGTTTTTCTAAGTATAAGTTTGGGAAATGCTGTGGTTGCATGCTATCACTGTGAAGCCAAAAATTAATATTACTATATTGAACTTTGGCAGAATGAAGGTCATGCTTGTCTCAGCTCTAAAAGCAGCTAGAGCTAGGATATTATGTGGGAGATCAAAAATCTTCCTGTTCTGAATCACTTCCAGTCACATGGGATCATTCCACTGCCATATTTCAATGCTATACAAAATCTGAATACCATGGGGTATGTCTACACTGGAGTCTTAGATAGACTTAAGGAAGGTTAAGTTGACCCACAGATTGCTGCGTCCACATTGGGCTTGTATTAAGTCGACTTAAGCGCTTCCTTAAGAGGTGATGTTATTAAGTTCACTTAACACTTCAGTCAACCTTACTAAGTCAACTTAAACAAGTGTAGATGGGGAAAGCCCTTAAGTCAACCTAATTGGCCTCCAGGCCTCTTCCAGGGCTACCCACAATGCACCACTCCTCCATTGACCTAGCACCTGCCAGTATAGATGCAGTGGACTTCCAAAGTCGACTTAACCAGTCACATGCAATCGCTCACCCTCTCGGAGTCCAATTGCCTTCCACTCAAAGCTCCCTGCTGCTCCAGCCCCTCCTGCCATCTGCACCTCTCAGGATCCCTGGTGCTGGTCAGCTCCCAGGGCAGCCCACACACTGAGAACCCTCCTGGGTGCTGGCCATTGCATCCATCCAGCCAGAGAGAGGACCTTCTCTCTCCAGCTCCCAAGGCAGACTGAGCAGCTAACTCTGCTGCTCCCCTTTTATACTGACTGCTTTCCCATGATTGGCTCATCAGCCCCAGCAGCCAATTGGCTGCCACACACAGGCCCTCTTTAACCCTGTGTGCACCAGAGCAGAGCAACCTCACCACTAGAAGACCCTCCAGTTGACAGGGTGGACTGAACTCATTTAATAAAAACTTCAGTGTTTGTGATAGTAGAACCATATCATCTGAATATAATAAGACAAACACAGTGATTCATAATTTTAGGGTAAAAATAATGATCCCTTTTAATGGTAAAACCACATCACTGACATAGAAGTTTGTTTAATTTTAATGGGGATGTTGGGTTTAAAAACCATCCCCGTTTAATTGGAATGTAATCAGTTAATTTTTTACCTAGGCCTATCCTGGTCTTAGTTTTTCACAAACAAACACAATCATTATCGATAGAATTAAGAGACAATTTTAGGTAAATACAAACTGCATACTTTTTACTTCCCAATTCTCTAATCTCTCATAGACTTTAAGGTCAGAAGGGACCAGTACGATCATCTAGTCTGACCTCCTGCAAAATGCAGGCCTCAAGACCTCACCCACCCACTCCAGCAATAGGCCCCCAACCTATGACTGAGTTATTTAGCTCCTTAAATCATGATTTAAGGACTTTAAGATACAGAGAATTCACCAGTAAGTGAACCGTGCCCTGTGCTACAGAGGAAGGCGAAAACCCCCCAGAGCCCAGGCTCCTGATACATCCTAGAACCGCATTAGCTTTTTTCATGGCCACATCACATTGGCAGCTCATAGTCATTCTATGGTCAACCATTACGCCCAGATCCTTCTCCTCCTCAGTCCATTCCAACTGATGCGTCCCCAACTTAGAAAATATCTAGTGTAAAATTTTAATGCAACATCCAATTAACTAATTGGGCAGTAACTGAGCAGTAATTCTTCAGGTCTTTCTTACCTGCTTTTTTATAAAGTGGAATAATAATAATAATAATGGTAGCCCAATCTGAGGGAGAAAATATTTGCATGCTGAGAGGTTATAAACCTTGCTAGTAAATTTAATTACTTTGTTCTGGCCCAATCTGCAGTAACTTATATAACCCTTCCAGAGTTTGCACCAAAAGACTCACCTAAAGCCTGGGAATCTTACTCTTATGCCAAGCACAAAGGGTGCGTCTACACTTACAAGTTAGGTCAACTTAATGAGGCTTAAGTGGACCTAAACTACTCCCTGTACACACTGGGCTTTTATTAAGTCGACCTAAGCAGTTCCTTAAGTTGACTTAAGGAAAGCTTAAATCAACTTAATGACATCTCCTTTAGATCAACTTAAGTATTGAGTCGACCTTCTTAAGCTGACTTCAGCCAGTGTAGACAGGGAGTAGCCCAAAGATGACCTAAGTGCCCTAGGTCATCCTAGAGCTAGGGGGAACCCCTCTCCCTGATTGAAGGGAGCCGCAGCTCTACTGGGGACAAGGGGCTTCCCCCAGGGACAAGGAAGCTGCTCGCAACTTGTCCCAGGGACAGACAGTCACACACGGCTGGCTCTCCCCTGGGACAGGGAAGCCGTGAGTGGCTTGTCCCAGGGAGAGCCAGCTGTGTGCGGCTGGCTGTCCCCAGGACGAGCCATTAGCAGTTTCCCTGTCTTGGGGAGAGCACGGCTGGCTGTCCCTGGGACGAGCCGCTCGTGGCTTCTCTGTCCTGGGAACAGCCAGTCATGCGCAGCTGGCTCTCCCTGTGGGAAGTCACGGGTGGCTTCCTTCTTGGCAGGGAGCCGTGGCTCCCTTGTCCCCGGGAGCTGCGGCTCCCCTAGCCTGGGGATCAGCTCTCCATCCACCTAGCCAGTCGACTTAGAGAGTCTATAGTAGACGCTCTAAGTCGACTTAATAAAGTCGCTTTTAAGTTGACTTAAGAGTCTAGTGTATACTCTCTAAGTCGACTTAATAAGGTTGACTTAAAGTCGATTTAATAAGGTTGACTTAATCAAGTTGACTTAACTTTCTAAGTGTAGACATAGCCAAATACTTCAAACGTCTCATCCTTCTATTACATCCAAATATTTTTAATGGCATGGTACAGAACTCTAAGGGGACTGGGACACAGTGACTTCACTGTGAAAGTGCGTCCTTGCTGCAGATCCACAGTGACTGGGCAGGAAGAAGAAAGGAGCTGGCATGCCATGCTTCATCAGCTGGCACCAATCTCCAGCTCAATCACCAGTGCTCCAAGTGTCACTGAGGATGAAGAAGCTCTAGTAGGCTGCTTCAGGAATGTGTCAGCTACTGATTCTGCTTTTAGAGGCTGGTCTTGTGGCAATTTACCATGTACAGGATACACCAGGTCTGGTTTCATCCTGTAAACATTACTCCAGCCTACAGGGTGGCATAGGCATATCTATACCAGAAAAATTCATTTGTGGTGTAGACAAGCCCTAGGTTATTTCAGAAGCCTTTCCAGTTCCTGGGCCAGCTTAGGCTATCTCCACCTCTCAGCTGCAAGTTCCATTCTGCATTTCTTAAAATACTGACTTTGGGAACATTTAATCAAGGAAGAGATTTAATAGACTTAAATTAGGCAAGTACAGTGAAAAGTGTGTGATTTTTTTAAGTTAAGATAGCTCTATATTTTGTTTTGCCATTGAATTACTGAAATGTCACTTGGTCAGCAAAATTTGAAAATGTGAATCCACACAGCCTGAACATGGGGAATATATTCTCATGTCACCCCTCCCCAGGGAACTGAATTATGTACAGTTGGTCCATCTTTAATTCTTTAGATTTGATACCCTAAAGCAGTAAAAAATATGAAACACTTTAAGGTTATTTAGTGACAGGTCCACAAGGAGGAGGAGATATTTATCTTTGGCATGTTATTGTTAACTAAAGTACAGTGGAAAAAGAATCAAATAGCATTGTTCTTGGTTAGTACAAATATCCCATCAAATGTTTATCCCTAAATATTTCAATATTCTATTTCATGAATTAAAAGTAGCGCTATAGCGATGCAATTGTTCATATTTCATAAAACATCCAACAGGTTTACTTTAAAAAAACAAAAACAAGAACAAAAACCAAAAACTTGCAGACCAGCTTTCTGCAATGTTTTGTTAGCATGGCAGTTAAAAGAAATCGGTGTTTCCAATGTGACTCCTGAAGAATGGCACCAAGCCACCTGAGCTCTGGACTATCTGAGCTTTGGACTATATGCTCAAAGGAGGAGTCATCAGTAGAGCCCTGCAAATATGCAGGTATCTGTGGATATCCCCATTATATCTGCATCAGCGGATACAACGCAGATATCCGGACCATTTCTTGCAGATGCAGATCGGATACGGATCCACATATTTATATCCACTCAGGGCTCTAGTAACACAACAGCCCCTCACTGCATGTTGTCCTCTCATTCTGAGTATTTTTAAAAGAATGTAGCACTCAAGAAATAAATCACCACCATGGCTATAGTATTTTGTGCGCTTCTAAGAATAATTTTTAAAAGTGTTTCAAAGAGCCATTATTTCTGATTTAGTGCTCTTCACAGGCAGGCTAGGTAAGGGGAAGACTTTTCAATGAACAGATCAGAGTGAGAAAAATACTTAAGATTTTACTTAGTGATTGTCATCTTCAAAGTGCTTTACAAACATTAATTAGGCCTCACATCACCCTCTATGAGGTATTTTGGTAGGCAAATATTATACTGAGGTACAACTGGTGAAAATTTGGGGAAGTGTCTTGACCAAAATCCCAGTCACAGAAAAAGACAGATTTAGAACACAAGAGCTCCTGTTTGTCATCTCTTTGTGTATCAAAGTGTCTCCTTCTGAAGAGGTAAAAAGGGAGAAATATATAGTTTCATTTTGATAAATCATTTGTCACTAAGTCATTGAATTTTCAAACTGTACATTTCCAAAACTTTTCTGAATCCAAGAAGCTGACATAAAATACTAGGTTTTAAAAACATTTGTGGGGTGTTTAGGAAGATTTAGGTCCCAGTTTCCCATACAGGCACAAAGAGTGGGGAAGTCAGTTTTACTGGTTAACCCTTTCTTGCACATAAATGTGTTAGTCTTTAAAAGTGCCATAGGAGTCCTTGTTTGTTTTACTGAACTAGACCAACATGGCTACCCCTTTGAAACCTTTCTTGCACAGAATCACTATATGGCAGAGATGTGCCTTTTGAACCACTGCCCTCCTAGTCCCCAAAATAAGGAGCATGAATTGGGTTGCTCCCAAGGTTGCTCTAAATTACTATGTAGGAGGCATCCTTCAATCTGGGGGTATGTAAAGACAAATTTGTCCACCCTCTGTTTTGGTTGACCATAGGGGAGACTGTGAATCTTGCTGCCCCCTTGTTAGATTTTTAATTTCTTCAGTGCAGCGTGCAGAGTTTAACCATAAAGGATTCTCCCATCCGCACTACAGAAGTAGTACTTGCCATGGAAATAACTGGGAATTACTCATACTGAGAACTGGACCCTGAGCTAACAGACATTCATTCATTCCTTCAGAAAACAGAACTGGTCTGCAGAAAAGTGTGGTGGGATGCTTATTCCTTTTGCAGTTGCTGAAAATAGATGTACCCTTTTGAGGTGATGAAAAGAAATTTGCGGATGTTTTAAGGACTAAAATATTCCTGAATGGAAGGAAAATCTTAACCTGTTTCTTTGTCAGCTCCACAACCTTGTGTCTGATGATTTGGAGAGATGACAACGGTGTATTTTATATCTACAGGACATCTTATCTGTGACGGGTGATTATTATGCTCCTTTTGTAGTGCTTTTGAGCTATGGAAGTCTTTCTCTGGAGTGAAAGAAATAATCACCACCCTTCACAGGAGATATTGAATTTGTTCTGTGAGAAACTGCGTCTTCATAAAAAGCCCACATTCTAGATTTGAATTAGTAAGCACATCAACTTCAATCAGTCAACTTTATTTCAAACTTACTCGCTCTGAACAGTGAATGCTAACCTTCACTTCACCTGTGAAAAGAAGTAAAGCTTTTTTAGTGGGTCGAGAAGTCCTATGAAAGAGCAGGGACTGGAAACAGGGAAGGAATCATGGCCTGAGAGATTTTCAAGGGTACTGCCATCTTTTCCCATAGTTTGTTTCAGGAATTTATCATTGACCACCAGGCAAAAGGGAGTTTAAATCCAGGAATGATTTTTTATCTGAAAGATGTCATACGATCCTGACCAAGAATCCAGGTATTTTATCCTCAAGAAAGGAATGTTTAATTTAAATATTTGCTACATTAAATGAAAACATTTCCAATGGAACACACAAGGAGTCCTGTGGCACTTTTAGGCTATGTCTTACACTTGCTAAAATTAGTTCGAATTAGTTAGTTCGAACTAGGAAAACTTAGTTCTAATTAGCGATCCTCATTCATTTCAATGACCGGTTAATTCGAACTAAGAAATTAGTTCAAACTAACATGGCCACATTGGTTAAATAGAACTAGTTAGTTCGAATTAACCCTTTAGTTCGAATACCCTATTCGAATTTATTAGTTTGAATTCAGGAAGCCCTTAATTCGAACTAATTAAAGCCTAGTGTAGCCATGGCTTTAGTTAGTTCGAATTAAACCTCCTTAATTCGAACTACTTGCCAGTGTAGACATAGCCTTAAAGACTAACAATTTATTTATTTATTTTGTTAGTCTTTAAAATTGCCACAGGTCTCCTTGTTTGTTTTGCTGAACTAGGCTAGCACGGCTACCCCTTTGAAATTTCCAAATTTCCATTTGCAATCATTAAAAATTCCAAAGGTTTTCTCACAAGCCAAGTAATTAAAACCTGGATGACCTGACTAAATTCCAATGGGTAATTAATTACATTCTGCCTACCTAAAATTCCCTTTTCCAGTTCAAGTGCAAACAATATTCTTCCTAATCTAAGTTACTGTTTATTGGTGCTGTGCATTGTTAACAGCTGCAAAGGTGACTGAACTTCACAAGAGGGTGAAATATATATATTGAGATACTGCTCCAAGAGCCCATTTGGGACCGAGTCCTCATTGTACGAAGTTGCTATACAACCACACAATAACACGCCCCTTGCCCCAAAGAGATGTGAAGTTCAGATCTGCTTTCGACCCCCTAATTTTTGTAGCTATTCAGCGTGGAAGATTTGGTACTACAAAATATACAGAAGGATGCAGCTGAAAAAAAATTAGAATATAGTTCTATTTACAAACCCTCCACAGAATGAGAGTTTAGAATGGGGTAGTGTTTTTGGATGATATTTTATAAAATAAATTTATACTACATACATCTGATGATACTTGTGTGCTAAATGTATCTTGCCCCTTTCACTGCTGCACTTGCATTCTGTCCACCAATCTGTTTCAACTGGGAATTCTAGACTTCTAGAAGCTTTAAACAGACTTTTTTTCTCTCTCTTTCTTCTTACTTTACAAAAGCCTCTCACAATCTGGCTGTTACTCCTCAAATATAAAATTTTCTACCCAAAATTACACTGCTGTGAAATGCTAGATTGACAATATTAATACTAACCAAGAGACAAGTTTAAATATCAATATTTTGCTAAGTATGAGGGTTAGAAATAGGTTGTTTATTAATCTAATTGGAGAACTGAGGTTCACTCCTCTTTCAATGGGGCACAGTAAGTTAAGTGATCACAACATACTAGATATCACAACATTATGGAAATGACATTTTTATGTCATTTTTAGAGGTGTCTATAGTGGATTACTTGTAGAGGAGGATTGGTTTGGGTTTTTTGGGAAGTATATTTTGGTTTTGATTTTTTTGAGCCTGGTATGCGGAGTTGGACCAGTGCTATCTAACCTGTGGATTTCTACACTAATTTCCAGCTCCCAGTCTGTCTACAAGGAGTGAGTGAAGCTTGGAAAGTGTGATACATCAGAGGAATTGAAACATTTCAGTGTTAGATAAAATGAAGGAGTCCTGTGGCACTTTTAAAGGCTAACAAATTTATTTAATGTATGAGCTTTCATGGGAGAAATCCTACTTTGTCAGTCTTTAAAAGTGCCACAGGACTCCTTGCTTGTTTTGTTGAACTAGAATAACATGACTACCCCTCTGTAACTTTTCAATGTTTGATGTAGCATAGACACAGGAGGAGGCATGGATTAGGAGAGCCTGAAAGGGGAATTATAGTGGAGAAGGAACAGAGAAAAATGCAGAGAGACAGTGTGGGGAACAAAATAAGAAAAAAATGAGGGAGCATGTGTAGAAAGAGAGAAACTGAAGCTCATCCTCACAGAAAAAAGTGAGTTAATCTACCTCTGAGTTTGCCATAAAGAGGAACAGATCAAAACAGGAGGCCTTGTTCAAATATAATTTATGTAAAATTAGCTTAGTTCCTTAGTAAAATTTATGTAAATCAAACCTCAGAGTTTTTGAAAGTCTAATGTTGACAAGTCTTAGTTAGGCTTAAGGTACTGAAGAAATCTGCCTTTACAGGTAAAAGGATACAAAACAAAGTACCAGTAAATGTTTTTAATACCTAAAATATTTACAGAAGAGTTAGTCTGTTAACTCTGTTGATGTTTTTTAGTCATATTATCAATGATGAGGTTGTTTATAGATTTAATAGGCACTTCTTTGGGTTGACCTACATACCTTGGTCATGGTTTCACCACTGATGAGCAATTTGTCCTTCCCAAACTTGTTTTGATAAACCTGTGTAACTGCATGACACCATTACATATTCACAAGATCTACATTCCATTTAAAATATATATTTTTTTAAAAACAGCTTTAGTTTAAAAAGGATTAACATGAGAGGAATGGCACACCTGCCCAATGAAAACATCAAAGACCAAGAGAATACAAAGTTATAGAACATTTAACTGTATTCTTGTGTCCACTGACAGTGATGGAATGAATCTATATCATCAAAAGGAACTTTCCTTCGCCTCTGCTTGAAAACAAAATTTGCTACAGACAACACATTAATCTTGCTTTCAGTATAACAGACAAATTTAATATTGACCTCAGACTTCTCTTGCCAACATGTAACATGCTTGCTTGCCATATGTCAACCCTGCATACTTGCTAATGTTGCTGAAATTGTACTTAAGATATTGTGTCATTCCACACCTCTATAATAGTACATGTACAGCTCACTCTTACCATTTGGTAATTTTCTAGGCATACTTTACAATAGTCCATATGTCATATGGATTTATCTTAGGGTCTCTCTTCTCTTAGGCTTCCTACTGCTATTGGCTTTTTGCTTTCATATACTATAAAAAGATATCCTTGATTTTTTTTTTAAATGTTTTGAATGGAAATTATAGCAACATACAGTTCTGTATTTAGGGACTTAGCAGGAAATAAAGAAAACTAATATAATAAAATAGTGATTTCCATAGAAAAATCCTTTAAAAAGAGTTGCCTATCTGTCCAGCAGATTATCTAGTATACTGTGTCAATGACAAAATGGATTGGAGCCCACGAAAGCTTATGCCCGGAGAAATTTGTTAGTCTTTAAGGTGCCACAGGACTCTCATTTTTTGCTGTGTCGATGACTGTGTAATTAGAACTCCATGAATGTAGTCAATAGAGCAAATATTGATGGCTCTAAGAACTTAATTCCATGCAGCTAGGCATATGATGGTAGACACATAAAGAAGCAAAGTAGATTATCTTGAATTTTTGGTCTAGAGGAGAAAAAAGACAATCTTCATGCAGAAAATGCCCATACACTAAAGATACCATAAGTCCCTTTGGGGTGAGGGAATCTATAAGTTAAATTAAACTGATCCATTCCACATAGGTAAGATGCACAGAACTTGTTCAGAAGCTCCTCACCCTGTGATCTTCCAGGATTACTTGTTCCTGAAATGTTCCTTCAAGCTCAATTAAGAAAGGAGAGTCTGGGGAGAAGGGTATGTGGTGACAGAGCTGATTGGTCAGCATTCACAAAAAACTATTACCCTACCATTAAACCCTATGTGTAGGTAGGTGGGAATAACTTCCATAGGCTATGTCTACATTAGAAAAAGTTAGGTCGACTTTAAGTTGACTTAAAGATGACCTTATTAAGTCGACTTAACGAAGTGGACTAAGTCGACTTAAAGTTTAGTCGACTTAGTCCACTTTGTTAAGTTGACCTAACTGCCCTTAAATTGACTTAATCAAGTCAACTTAAGGGTTACTCCCCATCCACACCATCCTTAAGTCAACTTAAGGAGTCGACTTAAGGCTTTAGTCGACCTAATGGCAGTTCTTATTAGGTCGACTTAAGCTTTCATTCAGTTGACTTAAGGAAAGTCTGGTATAGACAGGGAGTAATTTAGGTTGAATTAAGGGTTCTTAAGTCAATCTAAATTGCTAATGTAGACATAGCCACAGAGATCCCACAGCTCCAGCAAAGGGCTCTCCGTGGTTCTACAGCTACTCTGCAGCTTGGGGGGAGGTATCAGGGAGGGATTCCATCTCAATTCATGACCCTTTTGTGTATAAACTATTTCATATCTGTATTTAGAAGAAAGGAAACTGGGGATATTTTAAAAATTCTGAAGTCCTATGAATCATCCTCACTAGTATTTCATGTTAGTTTTAGATAATTCACAATGACTGTAGAGATTTGACACCTGGTATGTTTTGTAAAGGCATTATAGTTCACCTATTAGGCTGCTTACATCTCTTCTATATAGTAAACTTTAATTGGGAGAATGTACCTGAAGTGGTCCAAACCTCAAAAAAAATCACTAATCAATAAGTTTGCTTGTTGTTGAATGTACCAGCAGGGTACACTGTATGCTAGAAATGTGTATCCTGTGTAGTTCTCTTTACAAACAACATAAAGGCCAAAAACTCTTTATATTTAGAAAACAAAGAGAAGCACATATTCTTCTGCGATTATAAGAACATTCAGTTCAGCTTCATTAGATGAAATGATTGAAGGAGTGACTTTTGTCTTAGTACATACAGAATAAGATTTACATATGAAAAGGAACTTGTCATGGCCATAGTTCTGGCTGAGCGGTATCCTATCTAAAGAATAAATTCCATAGTTCAATAGTTTTTATTGCTGGATCTTTAACACTAAACTGATGCCTAAGTAAAGTAGCAAAATGTTTCATTGAAAAGCAGTAGCTTTGTAATTTTTGCTAGCTGCTGCACATCGATTGGATACTAATAGAAGACACAGGAAAGATCATTGACAAAGATTTACAGTGCTTATAGGGGTAGCTGATAAAGTACATTGCAAAAGAAATTCAGAAGAAAATAAGTGCTTGGCATGCAAGCACTTACAGTTATCTTACGAGCTAAAGGCACAAATCTCTAATTCAATCCTTCTCTTCCAAACAGAACCAGAAGTAATGGGCTAAAGCTGAAGTAGGGAACAAGCACAGTGGGTGAAATAATAGGAAAAGTTTTATAAATAGAGAAACATATAGAAAATAGAATAAGCTGTAAAGCAAGGCCATGAAATTGCCATCTTTGAAACCATTCATGGCTAGACAAGATACCCCATCTGTCAGGGAAATCAATTCTGTTACAATACAAAAGGATAAGCTAAATGACCCACTAAAGGTCATTAACAAATGACAAAGGTCAGAAACAAATGATTCTGTGCTGTGGAAAAAGCTTGACATGAAAGCCACTTACTGAATGGTAAGAAGTATTCAGTATCTTGAATTTTGACAAGCATGTGTTATAATTTGCTGAATTTTGTAGTAAGCTCCTGTTAAGAATAGTCAAAGCTGACAATACCCTTGAGGTTGTTGCCCTGCTCCAGTGTTGAAGGAGTTAAAAACCCTGCAGTAGAGTGGCCAACTAAAGCTGGTGGCTGCTGGGCCAATCAGGACTAAAGATCCTAGTTATAAGCAGGCTACATCCCCAGCTCTAGATCAGTCTTCCTCTGGCAAGCAGGGAGGAAAGAGGCTGTTGACTGGATGGCAGGGGCAGGGGCAGGTGCTTGATTAGCTTGGACCTGCATACCATGGTGGAAAGGTACCTGGGGAGGTGTGGATATGGCCTGGGGATTTGGTGGACTGTGGCTGGACTGAATTGGGTGTTGAGGCATAGCCTAGTCAGGGCACCTAGGCTATGTCTACACTTAAAAAGTTAAGTCGATTTTGTTAAGTTGACTTAACAAATTGACTTCACCTTAAGTCAACTTTGTTAAGTCAATTTAACAGCAGAGATAGCCATTATATTGGCTTTAAGTAGACTTAATAAAGTCGACTTAGAGTTAATCCCCGTCTACACTGGCCTTAATCGACTTAAGGAGTCAAGTTAAGGCTTAAATTGACCTAAAAGCTTTCCTTAAGTCAACTTAGGGAAATGCTTAAGTCGACTTAAGAAAAGCCCAGTGTGGACGCAGCTTTGTTTAGGTCAACTTGAGCGTCCTTAAGTCGACTTAACTTGCTAGTGTAGAGTCCCTGGACTGGGGCCCAGAGAATTGAGCAGACCTGGGTCCCTCCTGCTTCCTCCAGGCCACCAATAGGTGCTGAAAGGATTGGTACTGGCCACTGCCTCAAAGTGAGTCATCCTGAGCTGGACTTTACCTCAGAAGGGGAGAACTAAGAGGACTCAACCAGAGGGCTGAAGTCCTAGAACTAGACTTGGGAATAGAGTCCTTGGAGTGATGGAGCACTGAGTACTGGACAGGGGTGCCACTTGATCGAATTCCCCAGGACCATCACCAGGAGGTGTACGTCTGGAGGGTCACATGCAATGGCATATGTTTGTACCTTATCTTAGCTATTTTTCAGAGCACCAAAATACTATGTAACCCTAGATTCATAGGCTCATGTGCAGGTAGCTCAGTGAGGAGGAGTCAAGGAAGACCCAGAGTCTGCAAGACAACCAATAGGGATGGAGATGCACCTCCCAGGGAGCTTAGGAGAGGGGAAAGGCCATTTTGGCAGCAGTCTGGAGCCAAGGGAGAAGGGGCAGGACTGGCTGAGTGGGGAGCTGGTGAGCCAAGGCCTCCATGAAGGGTATCCTCTGAGAACTGGTCCCTGGGGACCAGAAAGAAAGATTGTTCAGCTCGAGTCCTTTCTACTCAAAGGTGTCTCTCAGTTTGTAGAGTGTTGTTAGAAAAACTTCCCATCAGCAGGCTGAGTTAGCCTTCCAGCTCCTTAGGTGGGAAAAGCACCACATGGCAAGCTCTGGTCTAGCAGGTAGTCTAAGGCCACAGCCTGCTGTGAGTGTGGTGGGGCACTGGGATAAGAAACTGAAGTTTGGATTTATGTTGTAGTTCTGTAATCTGCACCTGGAGTCCTGTACCCCTTAGTGTTGAGGGGAAATCCTGGGTCCAGAAGCAGCATGATGCCTGTGCGAAGAGGAAAAGACCATCCTCTTTGTAGAGAATAAGGAGTCCATCTCTGAATCTGAAGATCATTACTGGAGCTTGTGAGTGGAATGGATCACTGCTTAGTCAGGGAAATTGTTTGAGGAACCTCTTCTCTCTGAACAGTGTCCTCAAGCCAAGGAGTAAGTATTTTGGGGATTTTGATCATCTGGTGCCTGTTAAACCTGCAGAGGGACTAACCACCTTATCCCAATTGTGAGCCTTTCGGGCTGTGCTGAACCCAGTCAGTCACATTGCTAAACCACTGCCCAGAAGATATTGTGATCACAGTTCATCAAGGGCCCTTTCAAAGTATGTCTACTGATAATAATACAAATTTTACAATTGCTACATCAGGTCATGTGACTGCTGATTGCTAGATCAGGTCATGTGTCTGGTGATCCCAATATTAGTGTTTTACCTTATTATGTTATCTTTATCTCCTGTTTATTATAATGGTTGTGTGGAATATTTTATTTGTGTTTGTGTTATCCCTTGGGGCTATGTCTACACTCAGAAAGTTAGGTCAACTTTCTTAAGTTGATTTTCTTCCCCTGATCACCCTGCCAGGAAGGAGCAAGGGGATGAAGGCACCAACAGAAATTCATAGGGGAAAAAATAAAGGAAATATACCATGTTGAGTGTGTGACAAGATCCATAAGAACCCAGGCATTAAAGAAGTTAAGAGTGTGGAAAGAGGTGTTATAACTTCATGCTGTTCAGATAAAACATGAAAGAAAACATTTTTTTTTAATCTTAAGATAAATTCTGTTTTTTTATGAGGTTGGAAAACTAGCCATATTTTATCTTCTTTCTGCCCACTTTCCTCCTTGTTTCCTGGCTTTCGCAAATGGCAGAAATAGCAAAATACCATGGGGAAAACAGTTTTCATTATTTGTAGATTAGACTAATTCAGAAAAACCAATAGTTATGAAAGAGTTACAGGTGGGTTTGGATAAACATATGAAGTTTGCTTCACTCCAGTGTTGCATCATTCTTGTGTTGGGAAAATTTCATTGATTTAAAACAGATAAAATAACATAAAACTACAGTAAGACTAGGGCTGAGTGAATTTTTTTTCAGAGAAATTGGATTGAATTTAGCTAATTTCAACTGAAAAATGTTTAAAATGTTCAAAAATTTGTCTAATTAAAAACAAAAGTATGTAGCATGTCTAAAAGTGGTCTAAAATAAAACAAAAAATTCTTGTTTTGGGTCAGTTGTTTTATTTCATTGAGAAACTGAAAATCACTTTTGGTTCAAATCCAACCATTTTTAAAAAAAATCCATAGTTCACCTCTTAAACTGAAAAATCAGTTATTCACTCCATTCTAATAAAGACAATAATGAATCAGACCAGTAAATATTTGAATATTTCTCTGAATCAGATAGTACCTCTGATGCTTTTGAGGCTTCCTTATCAATTTCAGGGAGTTAATGTCCACATTGGTGCTCTACTCAAATAATTCCTCTCCCTCCCTGAAATGAATCCCTCTGATGTATTTATAGAGAGCAATCATATCCCCCCTCAACCTTCTTTTGGTTAGGCTAAACAAGCCAAGTTTCTTGAGTCTCCACTCATAGGGCAGGTTTTCCACTCCACAGACCATCCTTGTAGCCCTTCTCTGCACCTGTTCCAATTTGAATTCATCCTTTTTAAACATGGGGGACCAGAACTGCACACAATATTCCAGATGGGGTCTCACCAGTACCTTGTACAGCGGCACTAACACCTCCCTGTCTCTACTTGAAATACCTCTCCTGATACATCCTAGAACTGTATTAGCTTTTTTCACAGTCACATCACATTGGCGGCTCATAGTCGTCCTATGATCAACCAGTACTCCCAGTACTTAACTGTCCTTAAGTCAACTTAAGCTCCAGTGTGGACGTACCCACAGATATTTGTTTCCATGCATAGTCCCATTGAAGCACAGTTCCACTGATGTTATTTGTTTCTATGCATAGTCCCACTGAAGCACAGTTCCACTGATTTCCAGAGGGGTAGCTGTGTTAGTCTGTGTACAGCAAAAAACAAGAGTCCTGTGGTACCTTATAGACTAACAGATTTTCTTTGGCATAAGCTTTCGTGGGCTATGATGCATCTGACGAAGTGGTTTATAGTCCACAAAAGCTTATGCCGAAGAAAATCTGTTAGGCTATGTCTATGCTTGTTAATTTAAATCGACTTAGCTAAGTCGACTTAACAAAGTTGAGTTTAAGTCGACTTTGTTAAGTCGACTTAGCATGTCCACACTTAAATTTTAAGTCGACTTTGAGGGGACCCTACAAAGTCAACCTAGAGCGTCCACATTGGACGCCCTAGGTTGACTTGTAGGGGCTAGGTGGACCTGGGACTGGTCCACAGTGGCAGAGGGGGCTCCCCTTGCCAAGTGACAGGGGGAAAGGGGGACAGGGACCCCGGCAGGGCATTGAGGCAGGGTGGGCAGGGCTCTGCCCTGCCCTTTGGGGGAGCATGCCAGGCTTTCCCTGTGCCAGCCACCCTGGCAGGGAGGGAAGTGGGGAAGCCCTGGAGGCCCCTAAGTCGACTTAGAGTTGACTTAGGGGTACGGCACGTCTACATTGGCTTAAGTTGACTTTAGAAAGTTGACTTAAGCAGAAAGTCAACTTAAAATGGGGTTTAATAAAGTCGACTTAATTTTTCCTTAAGTCGACGTAAGCAGCTTCTTAAGTCGACTTAAGGAAAGTGTAGTGTAGATGCAGAGTAAATGAAGTCGACTTAAGCGAGCTTAAGTCGACTTAATTTACAAGTGTAGACACACCCTTAGTCTATAAGGTGCCACAGGACTCTCGTTGTTTTTTGCAGTTCCACTGATGTTATTAGGAGAAACACTGGACAATTTCACTCCCTTCCCTTCCCACCTAAAGGGTATAATTTTTCTTTATGAAAAATGTATTGTATACCTACAATATTTCACATTACCCATTCTGTACTTCAAGGGCTGAATTATTTATGGTACTTGCATACCAACCGGATATTTTCAAATGTTCAAAATGACATTCCGTAAGTTTGCTCCCTTGCATGGATTGATCTTTTAAATTTCACAGCATTTCATCAGCAATACAGAGTATGTTTTCTCATTATTTAGTATGATTTTATTTTATATTGCCTTTGTTTTCATCTTTTATGGAACATTATTGCTCTGAAATTACTTTACCTGTAAAGAATTCATTTGCAGTAAATTGCTGCCTCAATTAAATACATCTACTGTACTGTATTTTATATTTAATGTATATCCCTCATTCCTAGGTGTGTAATTTCTTTCCAAAGATTTGATGAAAAGAAATTATGTTTAACTCATTCTGAAAAAATTTGCAGACTATGAACTTAATTTAACTAACAGCTTAAAAAGTGGTAATTTTTCACCCTGTCTATCTCTATTTAAATGTTAGCGTTGTCAATCATTTATTTCAGTATGAATCTGACAAGTGTGTTTCTCTCTGGTTTTTGTATTTTTCAGTAAAATAGGGTCAGGATGCTTGAGAAATGGACTGGGAATATTAGGCTCCATTTCTGGCTTTTCTACTAACCTACTCTGCTACCTCAGTTAAATCAGTTAGGCTTCTCTGCCAAATCATCTATCTGGAAATTAGTATGTTACTTACGTATCTCATAAAAGAGTTGTAATTGGATTGTAAAAGCTGATTGGATTTCTACCCCCCCCTCCCTCCCTTCCTGTCAGCATAAAAATACCCAAGCCCATGTGAATGGCAGAAGCTGTCAACATAGAACTGTGTATACAAGTGTTTATGTTGGTATAATTTATGTTGCTCAGGGGTGTGAATTTTCCACCCGGCTGAGTGAATGAAATAAGTTTCGATGACATAGGTTGTAGTGCAGACATAACTTTAAACTAAAAGGAAATGCTGCTATTCACTTACAATATAAATTATGTGAACACTATCCTGGCATACTGTTCCATGCCTTTGAACTTGTCGATCTCAAACCTGGTTCAAAATGATATTCCTACCAACTATAGGAAGAGCCCTTGTGCTAAAAAAGATTATACTTCAGCAAAAACATTTAGCACAGAGCATCCAGCAGAATCTGCAGTGCCAATTTATTGTTCAATCACAGACATAGATGAGATCCATTTGTAGAGACTGAGAACACAGTAGGATAAATTCCACAAGTATCAGTATTGTGTTTACCGTATACATTACCTGTTAATTAAATAAATTCAATAACTACTCAGTCATTGAAATAGTATATTGCTCATTGATTTTTTCCAACAATGTCCTTCCCACAAAACAGACACATACATTTCTGTCCATGTACATTCTAATGCCCTTTTTGGCTTACATGGAATATATCTGGAATTTTGCTGCCAACAACAATACCACAGTTGGATTCTCTTCACAGGAGAAATGGGATTAGCTCAGTGATTCCAATTTTAAACTGCAGGAAATAGTTGCTACAGGTAAAGATATCACTTATTTCTGTAGCAGCAATCATCATGGTAGACTTCTAATGTATGTGTATTTTCTTTAAAAGGGTCAAACATACTAGATATATGCATACTGTGTATTCTATTAAAAATTGGGCAATGGACTTTAAGACTCTTGGCTATCTATAATTGCTACTAACCAGCATATCCTTTGGAAGAAACCTGAACCATTTCTTACCTGCCAGAACCACACATCTTTAATAAGAATCATAGAACCATAGGGTAAAAAGGAACCATGTTGGTCATGTACTCCTGCCGAGATGCAGGATTTGATGTATCTAATCCATTTGAGACAGATGGCTGTCTAACCTTTTTGTTTGGTTGGTTGTTGAAAATCTCAAGTGAAGGAGCTTCCACAACATACCGAGGCAGTCTATTCCATTGTTCCCTGGTTCTCACAATTAGGAATTTTTTCCCCGAGATTTAATCTAAAACCACTATGATGTAGGTAGAACCCATTGCGTCTTGCTGTGCCCTCTGTGGCAAGAAAGAAGAAATTTTCTCCATCATTTTCATGGCAGTATTTGAAGACCATTAACTGGTTGTATTGGGGCCATAATACATAGATCTATTTTTGATATGGTTGTACATGAAAAATGTTGAAGTTAGATGCTGCAGCTGAGATCTTCAAAGGTACTTAGACATCTAAGTCTCATTGGCTGCGTCTACACTTGTAAATTAAGTCAATTTAAGCTAGCTTAAGTCGTCTTAATTTACCCTGCGTCTACACTACAGTTTCCTTAAGTCGACTTAAGCAAGTTAAAGTTAAGTTAAGAAGTTAAGTTAAGAAGCAAGTTAAGAAAATTAAGTCGACTTTATTAAACCTCAAATTCCAAAGGGGTAGCCGTGTTAGTCTATTGTAGAAAGAAAACAGAGTCTTGTGGCACTTTTAAAGACTAACAGATTTATTAATCGCATGAGCTTTCGTGGGAGAAAATC
>ML686006.1:4623096-4637392 GCA_007922175.1 Pelusios castaneus | reverse complement strand
ATTTAGGTGTAGACTCACTAAGTCGACTTAATTAAGTCGACTTAAACTTAGCTAAAGTCAACCTAAATTTTCAAGTGTAGACATATCCTTTGACTCCTTTGGGAGCCACGTCCCTAAATACCTTCAAGAACATGGGCCTAAAGGCTAAATTAGTGATTTTAGATGTCCCCATTTTCTGGATGCCCAGACTGAAGCACCTTAAAGGATCTTGTGTTTTGTAGATAGGTGTTCAGCTTTCTTTGAAAATCAGACCACTTTCTGGTATAACACTTGGTCACCTGGGAATGGAGGAATCAAGAAAGCACAGTAGTCAGTTTGAAAATTGATTTATTCCTTTTTCAGAGATTTTGAGAACATCCTGTGCTAGTTGGAAGCCCAGTTCCAGTGGAGCATGTATATATATCTTGACTGGTCTTGCAGAGTTTACAAATTGCACTGGTAATACTGATGGTGATTACAAGTGCCTTTAAACCAAACATTTCTCTTTCATTTAAGGATTTACAGAGATATTCAGTAAAATTTGTGAAATACATACTATGAATAGCACAGATCTACATCTTTAAGAAACTCAACAGATAGCACCAGCAAAGCTCAAAAGTTCTTCTGGTCTTACAATTTCTGCAGCGATCATAAATTCAAAAAAATCCTAGTTCTGGTTTAAAAAAAAATAGAAGGTCTGTAGACACACATGGTAAATCAAATAAAGCATGTAGGCTAAACTAGCTATGATTTAAGGGACTTGGGACTTAGGCACACCTGACTGAATTTATAAGTGCTAGATATTTAGTTTATGGTGGTTAAGGAGCTTTAAACTCAGAAGAAAACTCCAAAAGCCAATAAAATTTAGCTCAAGAAACAATAGGCATTTGAGTACATATGTATATATGCCTGAAATCCGACAGGCTAGACCTTCTGATCTGGATTCCAGAAGATGTGAAGGCAAAACCAGCACTACTTGCAACTCTTTGGAGAGCTTAAGTAGCTTAAGCCTTTAAATTGGTTTTAACCCCTTGAGAAATACATATCGCAGTCCAGGTAAGTTTTTTTCCCCCCTCTTGAAATACACTCACTGCTGCTTTTAAAAAAGAAGAGCTCTACCATTTGTTTTGTGGGATCTAAAAACACACATTGTGTTTTTCAATGGCTTGTCGGGTCATCTGCAAATAGAATGGGCATAACTAACAAAAATATTTTCTGATATATTAAAATGAACAGAAAGCAAGGAAGAAAAGTCAAGCAGTAAGAAATTCTTTATGAAATGGGCTTTTAATAAAGGTCTGGTAAGTGGAAAATCTGAATTTATACAAGTTAATCAGTGTAGATAATAGACACATGAAATATAAACTGAGAAATGGACTGTACGTTGATTCCTATGATGCTGCAGTAAAGTTATCCAGTTACTCAGGGCAAAATTGTGAAGTTCTCAAGGGAAATCACAGTAGATAATTTATGAAGTGGGGAAGTACTGTAAAAGTAGAGAAACAAAATAGAGTACTGATTTTTTTAAAAATAATTATCCTGGCAATTATTATTCTATATTTTTCCCCCAGTAAAAAGTGTGTAACATACTAAGAGAAAAAAATACATTAACAGTTGAAGACCAGATAATGCTGGTAAGATCTGCTGACAGAGGTGACTGTCTTTAGCTAGACTAGCAGAGAACATACAGTAGGGTTGATGATCAAGCAATGGCATGAATACACTACAATCCAAGGTGTGATTGCAGCATAGATAGATATATTTCTGCTAATGTTACTTGTGCTAGTATGGCTAAAAGTGGCAGCATAGATGTGGTAAAATGGGCTTTAGAACAAGCTAGCATGTTAGTAGATACCAAGGGCTCTGGGCATGTTTGCATAGTTTGAAGTTCATGCCATCATGTCTACACTTCTATTATAGGGTAGATATATCTATCCATGGTGCAATCCCACCTCAGACTGAGGAGCAGACTACCCCATGTGGAAAGGGAAAAAGCAGGGGTGAAAAGAAAGAAAGTAAGGAAAATAACAAACTGATAAAATGGCAAACAGTGAAGGCCAATTTATGGATGCAAGTGAAATTAATTGAGCAAGGTATTTGAATTAACCATTCAGCCCTAATAAAAAGCTATCAAAATAGATAATATTTCAGTTCAATGTCTTTGTCTGTATTCTAAATTCCAGTCCTACTCTTTCTTATATATCCTTACCTCAGGACTCAACGACTGGAAAGTAATACCATTATTCTATAAAAAGATCAATAGCAGCCAATTGTAGATTCACATCCTTGAGGGCAAGATATTAGAAACAATTTGTTGGATGTAGGAAGAGAACATCTCAAAAAGCATGATTTGATTAGAAACAGTCAACAAGGATTTATGAGTAGGAGTTTCTTTTTTTTTTTTCCTTCCCTTCAACATGCCGGGGATCTTCCAAGAGATCATTACTACAGCAGACAAAGGAAATAAAATGAATGTTTAACATTTAGATTTTCAAACAGCATTTGATAAGTCTCTACAGAGAAGGTTATTATCAAATTCAATTGACTTCATAGATAGCCTTTTAGGGTATGTTTACACTAGCAATTTAGTTCAACTTAAGGACCCTTAAGTCGACCTAAATTACTCCATGTCCACACTGGGCTTTCATTAAGTCGACTTAAGAAATTCCTTAAGTTGACTTAATGAAAGCTTAAGTCGACTTAATAACTACCTCTCCTTAGGTCGATGTAAGGACATTGTGGATGGGGAGTAGCCCTTAAGTCGACTTTATTAAGTTGACTTAATGCCAGTGTGGACGCCTATGTCCAATGTTAAGTTGACTTAATAAAGTCGACTTAAAGGGTCCACTTTATTAAGTTGACTTAATAAGGTCGACTTTAAATCAACTTAATGTCGACCTTATTAAGTCGACTTAACTTTTTCTAGTGCAGACATACCCTTAGATAGGAAAACAACAGAGTCCTGTGGCACTTTTAAAGACTAACAGATTTATTTATCGCATGAGCTTTCATGGGAGAAAATCCCACTTCATCGGACACTGAAGATAATAGATAGGAAACTAACTGGAAAACAAAGTTACAGTAAGGTGAAAGAAAGCACAACTCCTAAACCTGAAAAGAGAGGTGTGTCTGAGTCCAAGATGTGACCAGTGGAACCCTTTCTCTAAAACACCCATCAAGTTTAGCTTTCCTGAGAACCTATTTCATTTACCATGAAGATAATAAAAAGACACGTCCTGGAAAAGAAATGGGACATAAAAAAAAACAAAGCTGGAGTTATGATGTCAAATTATGTACTCGCATGGAATTCCTGTCAGACAACAGTGTTAGAGATCCCCAAACAAAAATGTGATGTTAGGTGATTGTGCGGTATTGCACCTCGAAGTAGTTCAAACCTCTCTGTTTTTCTTAAATGCTGTCGGAAAGCTGGAAAAGACATGGGAGTAAAGATGGTAAGGTACCTTTAAAGAATATAACACTGAACATTATGCTGCAGGTTACTGCATAAGAGATGAGATAGTCTGCATCTGTTCAAAAGGATCTCACAAAAAATGATGATCCTTGCCAGAAAGTTAAATCAGAGATTAAGGGTCAGATGCTCAGCTGCACAAGCCATCATTTACACCGTTCTAGCAGTGCATATGGGCTTTAAAATGGCATAAATGTATACAGTGCATTTATACTGCCAAAACTTTGCAAAGAATCCTTGTAGTAACTCAGCATCTGGTCCAAAATTTTCTATTTTAAAAACAGAAACCACACAAAGGATCCATGTATTCATATGCAGCCTCTTCTAGGGTAAGATATAACAGTTCAGCAGAACATTCTTAACAGTTTAGGACAGGAAGTGAAGAAGAACATATATACAGTAAAAACTGTACAGGGGATTTAAGTTGGGAGCATGTAATTACCCATGCTGGAATCTCGGGAGAACACTAAGCCCGTGAAATGATGTATTATGCAATCTTCAACATTTTCATAACTGTATATTTATGTGCTATTTATGTTGTGATAATGCTCATAAAGCGCTAGGCATTTGGGAAAACAGTAACAAAAACACACACAAAAACAAACAATAAAACCACAGAAGAAGGAGCAGTCACTTCAAAAAAATGCTAATATTAAGACATTCCTAACAAATAATGTAATAAACTTAACACTACCCTCTGCTAATTACAAGCCATTATTATAATCTCCCCTCTGTAGTTTAACATATCTGTCCAATCTACTGTAGATTTTAAAAAAAAATGAATAAAAGGATGAAATAAGACACCTTAATAATTCTAATTAAGCATTACAGAAAGGAAGTGGATAGTGTTTTCAGAAGGTGGACCCAGATTTTTTTCAGATTTTTTTTTAATAACAGTGTAAAGAATAATGACCCATCTATTAAAAGAGGTTAAGTACTTGCATAGAGTTTCCATCTCTTCATTTTTTTTGACAGAAGCCTAATAATAATAATTACATTTTATAACAGAATTTAGCAGCTGCCTAACTGTTTTGATTTCTTAGGATTAGCGGTTGGGGTGCATAATTATAATTCCTTTTGATTGCGAACTGCAGAGCACTTACTCAATTGCTTAGTTCTCATTTAGTGTTTCAGATGCTGCATCCTTTTCAGACTGATTTGGAGGTAATGAAGTAATCTATATTTAGATATTTTCAGGTGAATTTTTTATTATTATTTTTAGGAAGTATACATTTCCCAGATACAAATGAATACTGCTGCTAGCAGACAAGGAATACAAGGCACATCTTAAAGCAGAATTCGAGATACAAGTTATTTTAATGAGCTATATCTCCTATCCTTGCTTCCTTTTTTCATAGGAATACACAAATTACTGAAAAGGAGCTCAACTTCACAGGTTCAATTCAAATGGAAAGTATATGTTCCAAATTGGGGACCAATGACTGCTTCTGGGATATCACATGAGAATTAGATGCCTTAAATTGAATGTTTGGGAGCTGATTTGCATACCAAACTTTAATATTACTTGTCAGTTGAGCCTAATATATTATTTTATTTGCCTGCATAGCATCAGTCTGTCTGTTGAGGCCTTAAAGTTAATATGAAGGAGAGTATGTTTTGGGGATGTTGCTATGTCATCTCCACACCCTCAGCTGATGCAGACCAACTCTGCTCTTCTTCCATAACCAGCAACACGGTGTTCACCATCAGTTAGTCACCATGGAAGTCTGTGACAAACACCCATTAACTTCCATGGGTCCAGTTTTTCACCCATAAGATGTTACACAAAATGTATGTTTTTTACATTTTATTTCAGCCTACTGACAAATCAACTTGTTTGTTTTGATACTGTCAAAATGCATGAACCAAGCACAGTTAGGCTGCACGAGTACTTAACTAGTAGAATTCCAATGGAAATTATAATGATTCAATATATTTCTCTCTTTTACTGATGTCAGTACAGTGTGCCAGCATCTTGTAAGACTTTGCATTGGACATTCCAACTCTGCAAGTTGCATGTGATCAGTATTGCGCAAATGGAACTTTTTGCACGTGTGGGAGTGTTAAATCCAGGGTTCTGACTAGATTTCTTTTTGGATAATTATATTCTGTCTACCTGAATTTCCCTGCAGTCTCTACTAGATACATTCTTTTTCTTCAGTTACTCTATACAAGTGTCAGGTGGTGTTATTGGAAGCTGTGAAAATCTGATTGTGTTTCAACTGAGAGGTGACTGCATTGCATAAATGATTGTATAAAAATGTTAGTCACTTAGGCTATGTCTACACTTGCTAAAATTAGTTTGAATTAGTTAGTTCGAACTAACTAATTCGAACTAATTTTAGTTAGTTTGAATTAGCTTAATTCGAACTAGAAAAAGTTAGTTCGAATTAGTGATCCCCATTCATTTCAATGGCTGGTTAGTTCGAACTAAGAAATTAGTTCGAATTAACATGGCCACATTGGCTAATTCGAACTAGTTAGTTCGAATTAAAGCCTTACTTCTGAAGCCCTATTCGAACTTATTAAGGAAGCCCTTAATTCGAACTAACTAAAGCCTAGTGTAGCCATGGCTTTAGTTAGTTTGAATTAAGCCTCCTGAATTCGAACTAACTTGCCAGTGGAGACATAGCCCTAGACCCCTGTCCAAGAATCCTATTCATTTCTGTGTGGCTCCCAGCAAACATAAAGGTCTGTCTGTACAGAGCAGAATATAGGGTTGATGCATCAATTCTTTTTAAGTAAACCATATTTCTGAATCTGAGGAAATGCCCCTTAAATAGTTAAGGGAGCACACACAGCTATGTGCACTGACCTAAATGATCATACATTAGCCTAACAATAACTCAGTTCTAGGAAAGTTCTTCTAGGATCACTGGGCAAAGAGTAGTGTGTATTGTGACACTAGAAAGGGTCTAATTCTAAAGGGCTGCACTAATGAACTTCTTATTTTCCAGTGAGGATGAAATTCATTCCCTTCAAAGGGACAGCACAAAGTCTAAGTACCACAAAAGCCCCAGCTGAATCTGCAAATTAGTCTTGAATGGTAAGTAGATGATAATAGGCCTTGAGATGAATTTTTCCCTGATTAAATAGAAATAGTAATAAGCAAAGGAGTTCAGACAGAGATACTGATTTACAGTGGAAAGAAAAAGATGGCTGCCTTAAAGTGATAATGGCTTTTTACTCATGCTCTCCTTTCCCATGTTAGAATTTTAATTGTACTTGCTCTGTGCTGAACTTTGATTTTTGGTAATATCCTTCCACCAGGAAAAACTCACAGATGTGTATAATTATATCAGGTGAATTGGTGTTTAAAGAGTTCCCAGAAGGAACTGCTACTCACATCCTCATCTAATTTCTCAAATTACAAGGTTTCCCAGCAGGCTGTATGTTTTGTTCATGTGAGTTTCTTGTTCATGCTTCAGTGGTACCCATTCGTCTATTTGAGAGATACCCTCCTGGGCTCACTACCCCAGATCTTAAATATCATATATACATAAGATACTGGGGAGTCAAAGGCACTAGACAAACTGGAGGTCAGGAACCACAAGTCAGATGCCAGGAGTCAAACTAGATGAAGATGCCAGGAAGTGAAGCTAGGGGAGCAGGAAACACAGGGAGGAGCTCAGTTATCCAGACAACTTTCTGTTCTTGCTGCTCCCTTAAGTAGGGCCAACCGCTTGCTCTGGAACTGTACAAATAAGATCATACGGGCAGTGCCTGAAAATGGGAGTGGGCTTCATGAGACTTCAGCAGGTAGTTATCAGCAATCTGCCAGATAGAGAATTAGAGTCTTGTTGGACCTGGGTTCAAGCACTAAGCATAAATAACTTTTAAAAGACAATTGTCTGTGAATAATTCTGATGCTTGGTTTGCCAATCTAGTAATGGTCTTTCTTTTTAATTATAAATTCATTATTCATACTTTCTGTCTGAAAAAGGTGAACAGAATGATCTTTAACGTGGTCCCATATGCTATCCTGTGATGATGCATGTCCTAAATTAGATAAACAAAGACAACAGGGAAAGTTTCTTTCTTCAGTCTAGGAGACTATGGTGCTATCAGTTTGCTTTAACGTTCTCTCTTCACTTTTTTGGTAGACATTTTGCATAATTGGCTGTGAGATTTGGTTTCAGAGAGAATGGAGTATCCCACACAGCAAGATTATCCAGCTTGCTCAGTGGAGGAGATGGGTAGGAGAGTCTTCATTTTATGTTTGTGCATCAAAGGAGCATTATTTTAAGTTGAAATTTATTATAGGAAGTGCCATGCTGACATGCTTAACAAGAGAAACAAAATAAAAGTGACACATTTCTAAGATTTAAAATAAAAAAAAATAGCAACTTTTTTTAATTAGTGCCTGACTCATGCCTATAAATTATACACTTAGGGGCACAAAAAAATTCATGTTTCATGTGTGTTACATTCAGTTACTAATCCATGTGTGAATTTACATCACTTGCCAATATACTCAGTTTTTTGCACTTGTCCATATGAGGCCAAATTCTAATCTATTTGCTCTTTGAGTAGGATGTCAGTCCTCAAAATGAAATCAGTTTGATTACTGACTCAGTAAGGCACTAAAGAAAGAAAAAAAGAGTTTCCTAGTCTGGACCGTAATTTACATGTAGAATTTAGGCATCCAATTTTTTCTTTTTCTTTTTCTTTTTGTTTTTAATGGCCTATTGAGTCTCTCTGGAATGACTGTGAGAGTAACTTTGAGCTATGTATACTACTCATAATCATACTGAATAGTACCTTTATTCACAAATAGTTGCATTGATATCAATGGGACTATTTATGAAGATATTAATCAGCATGTATAAGGGTATCAGAATTTGGCCCGTCATATCTCATGATATTTCTCTTACTGTAAATCTAGGACTTGATTTAGCAAAATAGAGAAGCAGATGCTTAACTTTCAGCATGTGAGTAGCTCCACTAATTTGTGTGTAATTTTGTTAAGTTAGGCACGTGCTTCAGTATGGTACTGAATTGGGTTTCCAAGTTGTGTTTTAGTAATAAAAAGGTACAGTGTGCTGGTACAAATAGGGTGGACAGAAAATAAATCATTTGCAATAAAATTAGCTGTACTCTTTTGTTTACATTGAACTTCTCATCTTTACTGTAGTAGGTATCGTCTGGCTTCGCATCAGCTACATGATAAGGGCCAGATTTTCAGAAGTGTTGAAATGCTTTATATTTTTTAAATATATGATTAATATGTATTTATCATCTAATATTGAGGAAAAAGGCATGACTCAGTTAATGTTAAATATTATTTAAAATATGTAGAAACACATAGGCAACCATCTGCAGCTAGCACCTGTTTTATTACTAATACTGTGAAAATTGTGTTAGACACCACAGTTGTGCTAGTTACAATTGTTCCTTGAAAGGGTGAGAACTGAATTTGTCTTGTGCATTTTTTGTAAACCATGATCTGTAAAGTGTTTGGTGCATTATTGTTGATGCTGGATTAAAATCTTTTGGTGGATTATAATTTACAGGATCACAAGATATGCATCACGTGATGCTTCTTGATATCATTATTAGCATTATTGTTGATGCTGGATTAAAATCATTTGGTGGATTATAATTTACAGGATCACAAGATATGCATCACGTGATGCTTCTTGATATCAACAAAAATATATTCCCTCCCCTAAAATTCATTTAATAGATCAAGAGAAAGAAGGAATAAACATCGGACAAAATGTCAAAAGAATGAGTGATGACTTCTGTTATTTGTGATTTATGATTCTAAAATGATCTTTTGTAAAGCAATTGAATCTGTAGTCCCTCCCTGCTGTGGGACGTCATTTAGCTGACAATTTAAATATGGGTCATTTCCTGCCATAGGGATAATACAGGAGGTACCTGTTCACTTCAATCATCATCCAAAAGATTTCAATTATCAGAGTAAACTAATAAAATTCATAAACCATATGTCTATTTAAATTGAAATTATATATATATATTTCCTGTACTTGAAAGGATTCTGAGAAGATGCAAATCTCTGAATAGCTTTCTGATAATAACTGGAGTATTAAAATGGAATCATCTGTTTTACTTGAGGTTTGTTTTAAAAAAAAAAATAGTGAGAAAAAAATCTCTCCAGCTCAACACAAATTAATTATCTTCTTGTATGGCAACTTCAATATTTGAATAGATTTATTTTGGTTTTGATTAAACAATCTATTTAGCTAAAATTAAAACAAAACAAAAACTGCATTTTATGCATACAAAAGTTGGGTAGTTCAACAGTTTTGGTTCCCAAAACAACATTAATTCTGCCACACTGATGTATATAGTAATTTTGCTTACTGTTTATTCCATGTACAGAGTTTCAAATTCAAATTGAATTAATAGAATTGGTTCATTTTTTTTTAAAGAAAAAAGACAGAAAGAATCAAAACATTTTGTGTTAACAAAACAAAATTTCCACTTCAAATGCCTTTTCATTTATAATTTTATTGCAATTTTATTGTTTAAACCACTTAAAAAGAACCTCAGAATACAAAATGAAACATTTATTTAGGTGAAATTAAATATTGTGTTCAACCTGAAACAATTTTTTTTCCCAATTGTTTTTTCCTTCATCTACCATACTAAAAATTCAGTTATTTGCACTGTTCTGACCAGGAGATTCCTTATGTTTAGAAGTAGGCCAGGAAGTATTTTATCATCTGGAGAAGGGTGTCCCTTTTTTCCAGTGAAAGGTGGATTTAGGTGATTTTGAGTTTCATCAGTGAGGAACAGAGGCCAGAAATGAGCTAAGGCAATATCAATAGATTACACATTCAGTACGAAATATGCTTGCTCTGTGGGCCTCAGCCTACTGTGCAATGTGTCTGTCAAGGCATGTAACATTTTAAAATCATTGGTTCAACGAAATCATAGCAGGTGGCTTAGGGATGGTAGCTCAAATATTTGCCATCACGATATAAATACTAGGGTTACTCAGTCTCTCATTTAATCTCTTTGTCTCCATATCTTTAGCTTCTGTTATCAGCTGACAATTGTCTCAGTCCCACATCCTTCAAATACATTCCACCAACTGTCCATAACATGACAACTCACCAACAGAATGGACAATCAAATTGTATTTGCATCAGGTTTTTCATTCATCTTAGAAGCATTTTGAAGGCTGATAATTAATAAAAGAGATTTTCTTCTCTAGAAAGGGATTACACAGCAGTGCTGCTGGCAAGTGATGGTATGTTTTTACTGTGACTTTTCCTATTGTAACACATTGTAAGAAAAATATACAAGGCCAAATTAGGTTACATTGAAAGCTGATTCTGAGCATGAACTGAGTGAAACTGACTAATGATTTGGCTTCAGATGACTCGGGATACGAACAATCTTGTAATATGTATTACACTAGGAACAACAGGTAAGTAAAATATTCACAGCAAACCTTCTAACTTCCACAAATTTTATCTGACTTTGGGTTTCATTATAAAGTTGAAACTCAGATGTTTCCTGAGAGCCAGATTCTGATTCCTTTCACCCATATTGATTATTAAGTGACTGAAATCAATGGGATCACATGTGACATGAGTAAAGATATCAGAATTTGGCCCTGAAATGTTTGTCCAGAAACATGTTGGGAGAACCTCTTCCCAATATTTGTCATGTTGGAATAAGTGCACAACAAACCTCACTGTTTCTCAGGGACATTGCTGGCACTGGGCACATGAGGCATGAGCCTCTCATGTGCCAGCTCATGCCCTGAGAGTCGCAACCCCAGTAGCAACACAGGCACACAGGATGCGTCTACACTTACGAATTAAGTCGATTTAAGCTTGCTTAAATCGACTTAATTTAATCTGCATCTACACTACATTTTCCTCAAGTCGACTTAAGGAAAATTTAAGTCAACTTTATAAAACCTACTTCAAAGTCGACTTTACTGGCTAAGTCGACTTTATTAAGTAGACTTAGCCAATGTAGACGCAGATTAGCCCTAAATCGACTTTAAGTCGACTTAAAGGGCTCCAGGGCTCCCCCACTGCCCTCCCTGACAGGGTGGCTGGCACAGGCAGAACGTGGCATGCCCCCCCACAGGGCAGGACACAGCCCTGCCCACCCCGCTCCTATACCCTGCCCCTGTCCCTGTCCTGCTCAGCCCCCATTGTACCCAGGTACAGTGAGGCAAATGCTGAGCCCCCTGGCACTTGGCAAGGGGTGCCCCTCCCCCTCACCACCGTGGGCCAGTCCCAGGTCCACCTATCTCCTACAAGTCGATTTAGGCATCCAGAGTGGATGCTCTAAGTCAATTTGGCAGGGTCCCCTTTCTGTCGACTTAATTTAGGAGAGTAGACATAGCCACAGATGCTGCCTGCCCAGAGCAAAGAGAGGAGCTGCCAGCCCCTCCCCCCACCTGCAGCATGTAACCAGGGCAGGAGAGGAGGAGGAGGGTAATTTAAATCCCTCCCTTTCCTCCAGTCAGGCTGCGTGGTTGGAGGTGACAGCTCTTCTGGAGTGGGGCTGGGATCCACTAGGTAAGGGGGTGGAAAAGCATGTGGGTGCTTGGACGAGAGGGGGGTTGAGGTCTGGAGGAGCCAGGGAGCTGGGGCTGGGGCAGAGGCAGGCCACCATGGGGATCTGGTAGGTGGCCACGGTGTGGGCTGCAGGGTCCTGGGGGCTGGAGCTGCTGTGCCATGGAGGGGTAGAGGGTGGATGCCACTGGGGGGCCTGAAGTTGGAGCATGGGGTGCAGCTGATGGGGTGGAACTGGGCCACTGGAGTCCTGGCAGGCATGGGCCCCGGGACCTCAGTGGGGGAGGGATGCTGGGGGTGGCCCCAGGAGCTGGGCCTGTGCCCCAAATCTTTTTAAAGGAGAAATGCTCTTGTTGTTTCTTGTGATTTTTAAATGAAATCATCTATCATTTCTTCAATTGAGTTATATTTTGATATGTGGGATTTGTTTAAATGTAAAATTGAAAGCAAAACTTGGTGGCAGGAAAGTATAAAAAATTTTAAAAAGGAAATATATAGACAAATCTTGGTCCAATGAGCATTATACAGCTCAAATAGTCACCTTGTATTGTTGGCTCTTCTTCTAACAGCAATAATTTATCAAGATAAATTTAATTTTAAAAAATGTGTCCCTTTTCTTTAAAACACCTGGCAAGAGATGTAAGAAATGAAGGATTTTAAAGAAGTAAAACTGACATGAAATAAAATTTAGATCTACCTTATTTATCAATTGTTTGTTTCTTCTAAGTTTTATTTATTTATTTATTTATTTATTTATGTGCGTATTTTGGGGAGTTCCTGGGAACTGAGGTCAATTGTATTAGTGCAGAATTGATGCTGGGAACATCATTTTATTCTGAACAACTGTTTGGTTCATCTGTCTATATCCTTTTTTGTATACTGTTTGTGAATTTAATAATCTTCTTGGAACTTGTAAGAAGGAATATAGGGAAAAATTTGGTGGAGGCAACAGGAAGATAGTCTGTGCATATATCTGGGAAGCTAGCTGCATGTTGCAATATTTATGTAGATAGTTCTCTTAATAAAGAGTTGGGTTTTAGAAACACAGAAGCCACTCATTTTGTTTATCCTCACACAGTACATATTTAATATTCATATGATTTTTGACAGTAATTTGGGAATGGTTGTTTGTCATACAAATAAACATATTTGCATGTGAACATGGATGTTTATGTGCACATAAAAGCTGTTCACTATTTGGTAATCACAGTTTGATATTTGTCATCCTTTACATTCAAGTTTGTGAAAATATCAATTATCATATGGAGGCTTAGAAAAAAAATTCTATTAAGTGACTATTTGTGCACCCTCATTTGTGAAAACATATAGACAGAGAAAGTTGTTCACTGAGACTACCTGGCTTATAACAAATAGAAATCTTCCTTTTTAAGTTAATGATTCACAAGCAGAAAAAAGAGCTAAATCAATCACATAATTCATTCGCAATAAATGAAATCAACTGTATTATTAACCAACAGCTGCAAAGTCCTGGTTGATCACAACTTTACTGAAGGGTTTAGAGGCAATAGTAGTCTCTAGACTCAGTTCAGTATGATACTATGCCATAGCTGTGCTCTTTCAGAAAAAAATAAGATGTTCTGTCTATGTATATTTAGACATAGACATATATTTAGCGGGTTGTCTACGTGTTTGATATTTGGTGGATAGGGTGTAGTAATTTCCATTAGAAAATGCAGGTGAATATCTGCTATTGCCCTGTTCCTATTGTGTTTCTGGAGATGGTGTGTTTTCTGTTGTGAAGATGTCTCTCACCTCTTCAATTTTAGTTGACTTTGTTTGTAGCCAAAAATATAACAAGACAAGCTGTATACCAATTGTTTGGCACTTTCATGCATACTTTTTAAACTTTAAATATCTCTGAATCAAAATGAAACAACAATATAGCAATCCTATCTATATAACTAAACCACAGTTGTATATATGCACGGCGGGACGTGGACGCAGCTCCTGCGCGCGCATATAACTGACACAGCTGTGCGCGCGCAGCGGCTGAATCCACGTCCATGGATAAGGGGCTCCAGCAAAGCCGCAGACTCCTGCTGCGGCCGGGCTGGGGAGATTCAAATATCCTGCCCTGAGCATGCTCAGACAGAGCGTGCTCAGGGTGGGAGCGGCCTGGCCCAGAAGCGGCTCTGCCGGCCGTCGCTGCAGCTCTGAGCCTCCGGCCAGGTAAGGGGGCTGGGAGGAGGAGGAGGCGGCGGGCAGTGGGGCCGGGAAAGGAGCATGGGGCAGGGAGACAGAGGATCCGGGAAAGGAGCACGGGGGAGGGGGACAGAGGAGCCGGGAAAGGAGCACGGGACAGGGGGACAGAGGAGCC
>ML686006.1:4579965-4623086 GCA_007922175.1 Pelusios castaneus | reverse complement strand
GGAAAGGAGCACGGGACAGGGGGACAGAGGAGCCGGGAAAGGAGCACGGGACAGGGGACAGAGGAGCCAGGAAAGGAGCATGGGGCAGGGAGACAGAGGAGCCGGGAAAGGAGCACGGGACAGGGGGACAGAGGAGCCGGGAAAGGGGCCCCAGGCCTGATCTGGCCATGCTGCCTGCCCGTGATGGTGGTGGCAGAGGGGCAGGATCAGGCCTAAGGGACCGGCATGCGGTGGCGGGAGCAGAGGGGCAGAATCAGGCCCGAGGGGCCGGTGTGCAGTGGGGCAGAATCAGGCCCGAGGGGCCGGTGTGCAGCGGGGCAGAATCAGGCCCGAGGGGCCGGCGTGCAGCGGAATAGGGGCAGGATCAGGCCCGAGGGGCCAGCGTGCAGCGGCAGAGGGGCAGGATCAGGCCCAAGGGGCCAACGTGCGGCGGTGGTGGGAGCAAAGCGTGGCAGCCGGCAGCATGGCCTGATCCGGCTGTCCTGCTCCGCCGCCACAGGCCGGTCCTGGGCCTTTGTATCAGGGGTTAAGGTAAGGGGGGAACACGGAGACCGGGGGTGGGAATGGAGGGGTCCGGACTCGCGAGTCCATCAAGCAAGGGGTCAGGATGGGGGGGCTGGGGAGGGATGGATGGAGTTAGAGGCCTGGGGAGAGGCGAAGGGGGCATGGGGACAAGGAGACTTGGTGGGGGCTGGGTCGTGGTGGGGGGACTGGGTGGGGGTGGGGGCTAGGGGTGTGGCCTAGCTGGGGGGCGGAATCTAGCAGGGAGTGGGCTGGAGGGCCACAGCCCCGGATCTTTCTTCTATCCAGCAACGCCCCTGCGCGTGATTACCATTCTTCAATTTGCGATTCTTTAGAGAATCTGGGGTTTACTGGTTTCATCCTAAAGCATTGAAGTCTGTTCCCCAGTAAATCCGTGCCAAGCGGGAGTGCAATGGTCACTAATAAAACCCCAGCATTTGCCAATGGTTACAAAATATTGTCTACAATTACTTCAGTTTCTCTCTGTAGTTAGAATAGATGACATGAACTAATGCCAAGATTGCCTTCTTAATAGCTTCTTCTGTAACTTCACTGACCACTTCATTTACTCCAGAATTAAACTGTGAATAGTTAATGTCTAAAATTAGAGAGAAATGTACAACGAGCAGTGCCAACTACTATAGCAGCTGATCTAAGAATTAACTGGCTCTCAGAAAAGAGAGAAGAAATCAATTCTGACAAGGGTCCTTTCCACGAGAACCTTATCCAAAACCCATTGAAACTGATGGAGAGACTCTCATTGATTTCAAGGGCTTTGGATCAGGTCCTGAAAGCAGGTTGTTGGGTGGGATTTCTGTCTTCATTCTTGGTTTCTAGGATTCCTAGGGCTGTGCAAATAGCTAACGTTTTTGGTTTGGTGACAGAACCAAAACATTGAAAAAAATGGTTTGAGGTCAACCTAAACCTATTTTTTTTTAGCAAAAATAAGACCTTTTATTTTGTTTCAGGTGGAAACAAACCATTTTTGTCTTCATAAAAATGAAAGTTTTCATTTCATTTGACTTATCTATCTTACTAAAATTAAAAATTGAATTAAAATTCAAAATCAAAAGTTAGTTTGACTGAAAAATCAAAATGTTTTGTTATGAAACAAATGGAACAATAATTTTTTGGGGAGGAGGGGAATGACTAAAACAATTAGGCAAATTTTATACAATTTTTTGACCCAAATATGCCTCTCTTTTTTTGGTTAAATATATTTTGTCCATTTTTTTCACATAGATCCTCTCCTTCTGTTTCACATCTACATATTAAGCATTACAGTGTAGTCTAGAAATGATTAAAAGAACCTATCTCTTCCTCCATTATTCTTTTCCAACACGTTCCAAAGGAAGGCAAAATTTAAATATTTAATATGGGGTTAAATTCTCAAATGATCTCACCTCCAATTTAGTTTCCAGATTTTCAAACGATCTTGGCATTTTAGGTATTGCTGAGCAATTCTTGAAATCTGACCACAAGTGTCATATTGTGAACGTTTGGTTCTAGGCACCTTGGGTATGTGTACACTTGAACCTTAAGTCGACTTAATGACTCTTAAGTCGACCTACAGAATGCTGCATTCACACTGGGCGCTTCTTTAAGTCGACTTAATAACTCCATCTCTGGAGGTCGACTTAACACCTAAGTCAACCTTATTAAATCGACTTAAAGCTGGTGTGGACGTCCTAAGTTGACCTAATTGACCTCCAGGCTGGGGGATTGGGCTGGGGAGAAGGGAGAGCTGCAACTGGGGGAGATGGGGCTTCGGGGAAGGGAGCTGCGGCTGGGGGAGATGGGGCTTCAGGGAAGGGAGCCGTAGGTGGGCGAGATGGGGCTTCAGGGAAGGGAGAGCCACGGCTGGGAGAGATGGGGTTTTGGGGGAGGGAGCCCCATCTCCCCCAGCCCGACTCTTTCGGCTTAACAAGTGTAGACATGAAACTCTTGCTTGTAGATGGATGCCAAAATGGTAGATGAACTTTTCTGAAAATCTGATCTCAGTGTTTGATGCTGAGCATGTGAAAATGTAACCTTTAGTTTCTTTCCATGAAATAATAAATATTTCAATATCTTTTTTTTTCTAACTTTAAGGTTTCTTGATCTCAGTGAGTCACAAAACTCTTACTATGGAAATCTGTTTTCTTGACGACTAGTACCCAACAAGAAACACTCCTGTTACGCTTAAATGAGAGATCTGTGCACCTGCAAACACAGTGATACTCACAGGTGCACCGTGAATACGGGCTATTGCTGTTCTCACAGTTATTCAGTCACTTTACCCATTATATTTGTGTGATATTTTTCATTAAAGGTCTCTTTGAATCAATGTTCTTAGTAACAACACAATTGCCATCTCCCTATCTTAAACAAATAAATTATATTATTATTAGGTTTCTAGTTAAACAAAATGGACTCTCTAAGTTTCTATGGCAGTAAAATCCATTTGTGTCACCTGCTTTTTTTGTTTGTTTGTTTTGTTCTTTTAAGACATTCACATTTCATATGTAAAATGATTGTAACTGAGCTTGTGTAACTGTTTTTTATTAGAAATGAGCCAGAAACAAAACCAAGAATCTAAACAACCCTCAAACTTTATTGTACATTTTGAGGAGAAAGTCAGCATTCTAAATCAAATGCAGATATGAATTTACTGGTTCATCTCATCTCTAAAATGTCCTAAATTAAAACCCCTGCTGTGATGTGTCCCATTTGTCAAAAGTGGTGAAGAATGTTTCTGCATATGTAGCCTTTTTCATCCTGGTCATTGTGGTTGCCAATATAACATTATTCATTTAGATTTACATTACCAAAACAGAGGCATTTTGTATGATATCTGTTTTTCAATATAGACTAGAAAGAAAATAAAGGACAAGGTAATGTGGAAATACTAGGGAGGGAAGAAGAGAAATTGGATGAAAATTCACTTTGAATTTGCTATTGATTTTACATCCCAAAATGACAATTTATTTAGAGCACTACATTGTTTTTAATTATACACTAAAAGTAGCATTGTGGTGTGTCATTTTGAGAAATAGACCTGAATATATGACCCTTTGATATTACAGTGAAAGCTGAGGAGAAAGTCTGACTTGAAGGCATCTAATGGAAAAAGACTGTGTTGTGAACAAAGGGTTGAGAGTTCAAGGTATCTGCTCTGGCTCATTGGTGTTGTGATTTCAATTTGGACCTCAATTGTAGTGCTAAAAGGAGAGCAAGGACCCAAAGGAGTAGCTGACTCTGTGGTGAACTAGTGTACTCTAATTTTCTTGATATATTTGTCCAGAAGTCTTTTGAGATATCTGGATAAAAGCTTTGTGATACAGATCTGATGAATAATTTATCATTAATTAATTTTAACTCCTTGTTTTGCTATCAGTGTTACAAACTTATTTTGTTGTAGTCTATTTGGAGACGAAGCCCTTCATGGTCGCTGTGTGGGTGTATTAGGGGAAGAGAGGATAAAAGAACCAACCCACCAGACACAGTAGTACATCTTCCACTCCTTAACTTCCCAAAAGAGGCAGGGAAAGCAGGCCTGAAGCTGTGGATACCTGCCCTATCCCTTCTGCGTGTCTATTAAATTATCCATTAAGCAAATAGAACAAGATAAACTACTAGTCTTGGCCTAGAAAGGACTATGGATGCAGAAGACACCAAAGCAATGTCCTGCTTATAAATTCCTCCCTCTCCCATATTTGTTGGCAAGACTCGGGCCAAGTAGAAAAGATCCTGGGAGATCAAGGCAGCTGCAGCTTTTCAGGCAATCCAGCCAAGCTGCTTCATATAGTGGGAAGAGGGAGAATGGGACCAGAATGAAGTGGTAACCCCAATCACAAGAGAAGGAAAATGGTCAACTAGATCTAGAACTTTATTTTGGGATTGGGAGGGCAGCAAAGCTCTCTCTGCCATAAATAGCTAGTACTTAACTCCTTCTGCAAAAGAGAATGCAAAATATCTGTGATCTGTCCCAGCAGATATTGTCAACACCACCCTTGATGAGTAGAATCAAGCACCTTCACTAGTCATGTAATAGACCAATCAATAATTAAGAGATAGACCAAGTCATGGAAGTAGAGCCAGATACATGGATGGGAAGGGGAGAAGAATGCAAAGAAGGAGGTTTATCATGAAGCACGACAGAGAGAAATGGGTAACATTTCAAACAAAAAGAAACAAAAGCAAAAAGTTAGGGAGAGGCTAGGTTGCATAAGGGCTTGAAAGAGAAGAAACTTTTAAATGATGTGAAACATGATAGGTGCAATGAAAACGTGATACACAGGAGTGCTGCTAACACAGAAATCCTTATTTCCTAGCCCCTGTAAAATGAGCCATTGATATAATATGTGAAATGATGCTGATGTGTGGTGCTAGACACTCTCCATTGATTACAGTGATTGTGGTTACAATTGGGAGCCACAGAAAGTATGCCTTATTCCTTTAGTTCTGGCTACAGAACCTCTACTATGATTCCAATTTGTGATTACAAAAGAGTATGAGTCCTTAAACTTTTGAATGCCTATTTTCTCCTTATAAGATTACCTCTGGCAACCATTGTGAATTGTTACATTCTTGTACCCAGCACAGAAATAATGTGAAGGAAGGAAGCAAAGGCGATTTTAAACCACTTTTGTACTTCCTGTAATCTGGAGACTACCAATGGCCTGGGTTAAGAAAGAACATCCTCAGGATACTATTGGTTTACTTCACTTGTTAATATCCTGGGCTATGTCTACACTTGTAAATTTAAGTCGACTTTAGCTAAGTCAACTTAAATAAGTCGACTTAAAATGACTTAGTTAAGTCGACTTAGCATGTCCATGCTTAAATTTAAAGTTGACTTGGGGGGAACTTACAAAGTCAACCTAGAGAATCCACACTGGATGCCTAGGTCGACTTGTAGGGGCTAGGGAGACCTTGGGCAGTTCCACGGAGGCAGGGGGGCACCCCTTGCCCAGTGCCAGGGGCTCAGCCTTTGCCCCATTATACCTGGGTACAATGGGGTAAAGGGGGACAGGGACCCTGGCAGCGCATAGGGGCAGGGTGCCCTGCCCTTTGGGGGGCGTGCCAGGCTCCCCCTGTGTCCCGCTCTGGCAGGGAGGGCAGTGGGGGAGTCCTGGAGAGCCCTAAGTCAACTTAAAGTCGACTTAGCACTACTCCAGGTCTACACTGGCTTAAGTCGACTTTAGGAAGTCGATTTAAGCCTATAGTCGAATTAAAAGTAGGTTTAATAAAGTTGACTTAATTTTCATTGTCGACGTTATTTTCCTTAAGTCGACTTAAGCAGCTTGCTTAAGTCGACTTAAGGAAAGTGTAGTGTAGACATGGATTAAATTAAGTTGATTTAAGCAATCTTAAATCGACTTAATTTCTAAGTGTAGACGAACCCCTGGGGATTCTACTTTCACTCATATCAGTAGCCAAGTTCCCATTCCCTTCAATGAGAGTAGGAGCAGATTGAGTCTTTGAATGGTCTTTGCTTTTATTTATAATATGGTTATTTTGTTTCATTACTGCTGTATCAAACAGCCTGTATCTGTTTAAAGGTAACTATGTTAGTTACATATTGCTTTTATTATTCTCACTTGGAACAACCAGAAGATTCTTTCTATTATAGCTAACCTACTCTTTCTTGTATTATCTGCTTCACATTCCAGAATGCTGAGAAGATAGTTATTATTCATAGGCAGCTGTAGCAGCTTTCTTGAGGCCATGAAATGTAGCTCTGCTTGCCTGCTGTTATTTGAAGAGCAGGATGATATCCATTGTGAAAAATAATGTTGTTTATTCACCACAAATAAAAAAATTATAGGTAAATTCTCCAAAGCACTTAATTGGCTTGGGAGCCTAAGTCCCATTTTTCAAAAGTGACTCAAGACTAAATATTTTGAAATATTTAGGCATTAGTGCCTAGTGAGATTTTTAAATGTGTCAGTGGCTATGTTGACACTAATGGCGGCAAATTCGCCACTGTCTGATTCATCCAGTTTGAATGAGCAGCAGTAAAGGCACACTCAATTAATCAGGAAGTTGATCTAGTAAAACTGCCTCCTCAAGCAGAGTAGCATTGCATTGTCAGACACATTTCCCTTCGGCGCAGCACAGTGGAAATGGCATGTAGAACGGGATTTATGAAGTCAACAGGAGTTGTGCAAGCTACTCTGCATAGCTTGTGTAACTCCCCACAACTGCCACCAAAGTTTGCTGGCAGTGTAGACCAGGCCAATGAAATGTAGTCCCCTAGAACATTTCAGTGAGTAACTATTTGCCTCTTTAGGCACCTAAATATTTTTAAATATCTGGCCCATGGGCACAACATGTCCTACTAAAGGCCACTCCTAAGTCACTTAGAGACTTTAGAAAAAAGTTACCCTCCCTGTAGTTAAAATAAATTCTGTATTGGATTCATATTGTGGGGCACATACTGAGCTTCTGTAGATTGGTTTAAGAGTTCCTTTGACTTGAATGGAGCTATTGCAAATATACCAGCTCAGGACTTGCCAGTGCATGCACAGGGGCTAAATATACTAAGCTGGATTCTCAGTTGCTGTAGATCAGTATAGTCACATTGAAACTGAGTGACTCTAGACTGATTTATAGCAACTGAACATCAGTTTCACAGTATTTATTTTAAAGAATAGAAATCAGCATTGAGTTGGGAACTCTAATGTGGTAGTTGCTATGATTTGTGTAATAACTTAGAAACTATCAGTGCTTTTAATGCCAATTAAAATGAAATATAAGCCCTGATTCTTCCTTGGAAATACACAAGAGGCACCAAGCAGATTTTAAAAAGAAAATATGTTTTCACTGGTCCTGGTATGTAAGTTGGTTATTGTTGTTTTATATCCTTTGCAGAAAATCAAAGTGAGTTTCATTTAATACATTAAGCTCAGTGAATCAGATTGCATATGACACCTCTCCTGTGTGACAAATGGGTTTATAAAGCATTACTCACACAGCATAATGGCAATTTGTCTGTGAGGTGGCTGTTACACATGCATTACATTTTTGTTTAACAGTTATAATTCATCATTTCAATACACAAAATACATGTAAATACTTTATTTTTTCTCAACTGGGATAAATAGGATGTCAACACTAAAGTTACTATGATTTCCCAAATACAGCATTAGTAATTCATTTTTGTATCTGTCCATTAGCGGAAAAGCAGACAGTAGCTGTGGGACTGTATCCTTCAGGGACAAGATATAAAAATTATATTTGAAATGGCACTGAGGTGAATGGATGAACAATGTGGATCTGACAACAGAGTCCTGTGGAACTTTTAAAGACTAACAGATTTATTTATCGCATGAGCTTTCGTGGGAGAAAATCCCACTTCGTCAGATGCTTTGAAGATAGGAAAGTTACAGAGTGATAGGAAATTAAATGCAGGGGAGTGTATGACATAGAATCACAGAATCATAGAATAATAGGGTTGGAAGGGACCTCACGAGCTCATCTAGTCCAACCCCCTGCTAAAAAGCAGGACCACTCCCCCTAAATTATCCCAGCCAAGGTTTTGTCTAACCGAGCCTTAAAAATCTCCAAAGATGAAGATTCTACCACCTCCCTAGATAGCCCATTCCAATGCTTCACCACCCTCCTAGTGAGAAAGTTTTTCCTAATATCCAACCTTGACCGCCCCAGCTGTAATTTGAAACCATTGCTCCTTGTTCTATCTTCTGTTACCCTCGAGAACAGCCTAGCTCCCTCCTCTTTGGAGCAACCCTTCAAGTAGTTGAAGGTTGCTATCAAATCTCCCCTCAGTCTTCTCTTCTGTAGACTAAATAAGCCTAGTTCCTTCAGTCTCTCCTCATAAGTCATGTGCCCCAGCCCCCTAATCATTTTTGTTGCCCTCCGCTGGACTCTTTCTAATTTGTCCACATCCTTTCTGTAGTGGGGAGCCCAAAACTGGACACAGTACTCCAGATGCGGCCTGACCAGTGTCGAATAGAGGGGAATTATCACATCGCTCGATCTGCTGGCAATACTCCTACTGATGCAGCCTAATATGCCATTGGCCTTTTTGGCAACAAGGGCACACTGTTGGCTCATATTCATCTTCCCGTCCACCATAACTCCCAGGTCCTTTTCTACAGCGCTGCTACTTAGCTGATCGGTCCCCAGCCTGTAGCAGTGCATGGGATTTTTCCATCCTAAGTGCAGGACTTTGCACTTGTCTTTGTTGAACCTCATGAGGTTTCTTTCGGCCCAGTGTTCCAATTTGTCCAAGTCTCTCTGGATCCTGTCCCTGCCCTCCAGAGTATCTACCATTCCCCCCAACTTGGTGTCATCTGCAAACTTACTAAGCACACAGTCTATTCCATCATCAAGATCATTAATGAAGATGTTGAATAGAACTGGCCCCAGGACCGACCCCTGGGGCACTCCACTCGTTACCGGTTGCCAACCAGACATCGAGCCATTGATTCCTACCCGCTGAGCCCGTTGATCTAACCAGTTTTCGATCCACCTTACGGTCCACTCGTCCAACCCATACTTCCTTAACTTGCCAACGAGAATGCTGTGGGAAACCGTATGAAAAGCCTTGCTAAAGTCAAGGTATATCACGTCAACGGCTCTTCCCGCATCCACAAATCCAGTCATCTCATCATAGAAGGAAATCAGGTTGGTCAGGCACGATTTGCCCTTGGTGAATCCATGTTGACTGTTCCTGATCACTCTATTTTCCTCCAAGTGTTTCAGGATGGATTCCTTGAGGACCTGCTCCACGATTTTCCCAGGGATTGAGGTGAGGCTGACCGGTCTGTAGTTCCCCGGATCCTCCTTTTTCCCTTTCTTAAAGATAGGTACTATATTTGCCTTTTTCCAATCCTCCAGGACCACCCCCGTTCGCCATGAGTTCTCAAAGATAATGGCCAGCGGCTCTGCAATCACTTCCCCCAACTCCTGCAGCACCCTCGGATGCAGTTCATCCGGCCCCATGGACTTGTGCACATCCAATTTCATTAAGTGTTCCCTAACCTGACTTTCCATCACTGAGGGCCACTCTTCTCTCCAGTCCGCGTTACCCCGTGTAGTAGCCTGGGAGCTGGCCCGCCCTGTGAAGACTGAAGTAAAAAAAGCATTGAGTACTTCAGCCTTTTCCGCATCATCCTCCACAAGGATGCCTGCCCCATTCAGTAAGGGACCTACACCACCTCTGATCCTTTTCTTGTTGCTGATATACTTATAGAACCCCTTTCTGTTATCCTTCACATCTCTTGCTAGCTGCAACTCCAATTGTCCTTCTTATACTTGAACTTATATGCAAATTTGACTCAGTTGTCTTGGGATTAAACAGGGACTATGGATTTTTCTCGCATTACAACAAGTGATTTGACCTCCCCCTCCTCTATGTGCTGTTCCCCAGTGTTTTGAATCTTAACACCTATTTTGATTTGCTGTTACAGCCTGACCTGATGCTGTCATACACTCCCCTGCATTTAATTTCCTACCACTCTGTAACTTTCCTATCTTCAAAGTGTCTGATGAAGTGGGATTTTCTCCCACGAAAGCTCATGCGATAAATAAATCTGTTAGTCTTTAAAAGTGCCACAGGACTCTGTTGTCTTTCTACAATAGACTAACACGGCTACCCCTTTGGAATGTGGATCTGAACAGCTGTAGTAATATGTGGGGGTGTCATAAAGCATATTTATATTTAATTGTCTTAAAGAGAAAAAAATAGTGATGCTTTCATGTAACTTCATTTTATCAAGAATAGAGATTATTCAAATACAGTAATTTAATTTCATTTTTGCCCCTACAACCTTTAGCAAACTATGTTCATCTGCCTTACTTTAAAAATATTCCTATCTTTAGTAGATTATTTTAAAAACAATAGTGTAACTAGAGAGTAAAATAATCTCATATTTTAGAAATTGTTTTTTCAATGGTCATTCCTAGTCATAAAAACGTAACAAATGCAAATAAACAAATCTTATCTAGCTATCATGGATTTTCTGTGATGGCCATTTAACAAACTTGCATGCTTTTACAATCTAATTTATAATAAAAAGAGTTTTACAGTTATAATTTTTAATCATACTCTATTAAAATATGATTCAGAGATGATCTCAGCTGGGTTTTAAGAGCTCAACAGGTTCTGTACTAAAGTGATCATTTTTATAGACTGAGTGGGCAATTAAGAGCTGCAGAGCTCAGAAGGGAATTTCTTTTAGCTTATCAGCAAGAGGGGATAAGTGTTACAGAGTCATTTCTGCTGCAGCTATTCCTTCACCTCAAAGGCAGAACCTTGGATCAACAACATGCATTTCATGTGACAAAGATGCATTATATGCCAGACTTCCCATTGCCTGCCAAATGGCCAACAGATAAATAAAAATCACCTTTCCATAGAAGTTGAGAGGAGGTATGATTGCTCTCTGTAAGTACATCAGATGGATAAATACTTGTGATAGAGAGGAAGTATTTAGGTTTAGTAACAATGTGGACACAGGAACAAATGGATATAAAGTGGCTTTCAGGAATTTTGACTTGAAATTAGATGTAGGTTTCTAACCATTGGAAAAGTGAAGTTCTGGAAAAGGTTTCCAAGGAGAGCACTGGGGACAAAAAACCTAGCTGGATTCCAGACTGAGCTTGATAAGTTTATGGAGGGGATGGTATGGTGGGAAAGCCTAATTTGTCAATCGACTAGTGGTAAATATGTCCAATGTTTTGTGTTGGAATGTTAGATGGGTGGATTCTGAGTTTCTATAGAGAATTCTTTCTTGGTGTCTTGCTGGTGAGTCTTGCCCACATGCTCAGGATTTATCTGATTGTCATATCTGTGGTCAGGAAGAAATATTTCCCCCAAACAGATTATCCCCAGAACAGATCAGCAGAGGCCCTGGGGATTTTTCACCTTCCTCTACAGCATGGGGCATGGGTCACTTGCTGGTGGATTCTCCTTACTTTGAAGTCTTTAAATCATGATTTGAGGACTTCAGTAACTCAGTCATAGGTTCGGGGTCTATTACAGTGGTTGGTGTGTAAGGATGCGTGGCCTGCATGTGCAGGAGGCCAGACTATTTGACCATAACGGTCCCTTCTGACCTTAAAGAGTATGAGTTTATGAGATTCTTAAAAAACTAATGGCATTATTGTGTTCAACTCATTATATAATTTGTATGAGTGCTATATTTTCTTTTTATTTATTTGCAATGAAATGGGCAGTTTTTGGTTTTTAAGCGGCAAATTTCCCATTCTAAGAAACCCCAAAAGAATGAAATAATTTTGACATTCTTTCGCCATCGCAGAATATTTTCCCCAAGGGAAAAAGAAAATCTTGAACAAGAACAAAATGTATAGCTATTTATTCTAAAAATAATCTGAGCTCATGAACTCTAAATGATAATGACTAGGGACTTGATTCTGCAAAGACTTATGCACATACCTAAATTTATGGATAGTGAGCAACTCCATTGAAATCAATGGAAATACTCACTGTGCAGGTTAAGTATCTGCCTAAATCACTGTGGTATCAAGACCTAGTATCCTACAGCAATTAGTAACAAAGGTAAAATAATCAGTGACAATAACCAGTCTATTGTTCTGCCTGGCATAGCACAGGGTTTGTATAAGACTGTCTAACAGAAACAAAGGAAATTTCAGTGTGTGTGATGGTTCTTTGTATATATGTGATCTTCATATACTGCATGTAAAAAATAACAACAAACAAACAAACAAAAAACAGAAAGCTATATGCTAAAGAAAGAACCAAAAGAGAGAAATGGGAAAGAAAAATCAGCAATAAACAAAATTAGAAATTGTTGAAGTACAGAGAGACAGCAGTAAGCTGCACAGCCATCTTGATCCAGGTATCCTCAAATTCCTATCCCCACTACTATAAAAAGGCTCTTTGTAACATTATAAAGGGATTTTCTTTACTATTACAAATATGTGACTGAGTTGAATATTGAGATGCAGAATCAGAGTGTTGAAATTTCAAGTGTGGGGGAAAAAAATCACAGAAAGCATATTATTAAAATAGAAATGAAACTGGGCAAATTGGAGAACAGTTTCATTACTTTAATACCAGAATAACTGGTTTGTCAGAAAGCATAGAGGTCAGAAAACCCCATTGATTTTTCTACTGAGGCTAATGCCTGAACATTTGAAGTTGGGTTGTGAATCCTCAATGGCTACAATGGAAAGAATCTGAACGATTATAGAAGAAAATAAAAAGAACTGCTGTGGAGAATAAACTCATATCTCTATGGGAAAAACTCCTACCATTTATTAATATGTTGGCAACCATAAATAAGAAGCAAGGAGAATGTGAATGCTTAGTTAAAAGGATATTGATTGTATGTGGTTGTTCAAGATTTTTAAATTTGGTTTGGAAGAGAGTAGCATAATTATATAAACTAAGAATTTATATACTCTCTGCTGGGATTTGCTATGGTCTGCCATATCACACCATAGCACTGTTGGTTCTGGATGAACAAAGTTAGATCCAGTTGTCGGAAAGGAATCTATATGGTGTGAAAAGCGCCTTCACGTGGATCTGATTGTAGGCTTTGGGTCAAATTCAGTATTTACTGTGATATTTCTCAGGGAAGAGGAGAGGCAGGAATCAGGTACAGGAAATGCAATGGATATTCTTCATTGCTGGAAACATGCCTGGAAACATCCTCCAGATATCTAGCTCATAGACTAAGCAATACAGAATCAGGGTCTAACTCCAAGTGACGACTAACCAGCAATGGAACTGATTGCTGACTATTATACACCTTTCCCCCCAGTTCAATGAGGGGAAAAAAAAAACCCTTGAAAAAAATATGGGCCAGTTTGCTAAATACTGCAAGAACAACAGCTCTCATTATATTCATTTTCTTCATTTAACCTAATTTGGCTCGACCCATATTTTTGTTTATAGTTCAAACAAAGCCACGAGAATTCATTTCGGATTCCCTGATTTTTTTCTGAACTTCTAAAATTGGGGAAGAGTACGATTAATGTTAGTTCCCCACCTCTACTTATTTAATAGAAATCTTTGTAGGAATAAAGTGTTTTATGATCTCAAAAGGTAAGGCAAGGAATTTTATAACATATATGTTTTAAAGGACTCTGATGTTATCATAAGTCCATAAAAGTCAACTATATGGCAAGTACGGTAGATTTAAAATATGCCTTATAAAAGGACAGAAATATACAGAAAATTCACACACCAAAATTAGACTATAACAAAAACCACTATATAAAGTATGATTTTAAAGAAATGGAATTTAATAATTGGTTCCATCACTCATTAAATAGTCTTAGAGAATTTAGATAAAGAATGATATAATTTCTATGTAATATTAAAACCAACGTAAAGAATTTTGTCACAGGAACTTTATTCTCTATTAAAGTTCTTAACTTTTAAAAAGTTAATTTCCACGAATCATTCAATTTCTATAGAACCACTTTTGCTTCATCCTGCTAAGTTCTATGTGATTCTAATTCCAAGGTGAAAAGTTGGTTTGTAACGGGATGGTAGACTCTTCTTGTGTTGTTCCACTCTTTTAGCAGGTGGCAGGACACTGCATGAAAATGCTGATTGATTCCTGCTGACTCATTATAGCAGTTACTGCTTGCTAACCCTTCTCTGGTTATAAGAGTGTTCTGACTAGAGATTGATGAATAATAGATTTTTCTGGTTCACTGGTGAGTCTGAAAAAAATAAAAGATTGTTGAACCGAATTTTTTTTTTCCAGTGAATTGAAAAAGCAGGAAAAAAATGAGTCAGGTCAAAACAAAACATTTCCGCCTGACACAAAATGCTCCCCCCTCTCCCCCCCATTTCAGGCATTTTCTGAAAAGCAAATGACTAGAGTCACCAAATGCCAGGCAGGGAAGGGAAAATCTGGGGAGAAAGGCTTCCTTTACAACTTTTAGTCTGTGGATAAGGTAGTTTCCTGGAGTGTGAGAGTACCTGATTCAGTTTTCCCGTCTGCTTAGTAAGAAGGGTTTTGAATTTGGATCATTACATTTCAGGACAATGTGTTAGTCACACATGATAAAAATTATAAGGAAGGTTCTCCTTCCCCCACAGCATTTTTGTTTGGCCTCAGCTGTAGTAATGAGCTCAGTTCTGGGTACCACATCTTAAGAAATATGTGAACAAATGGAGAGAGTCCAGAGGAAAGGAACAAAAATGATAAAAGCTTTACAAAATCAGACCTATGAGAAAAAGGTTAAAAAAATCTGGGCATGTTTAGTCTTGAGAAAAGAAGACTGCAGGTGGACCTGTTAAGTCTACCAATAGGTTATGGTTAATTAATGTCATAAAGAGAATGGTGTTCAATTGTTCTCCATGTCCACTGAAAATAGGAAAAGAAGTAGTTGGCCTGATCTGCATCAAGAGAGATTTAGGTTGGCTATTTGGAAAAACTTTCTAACACTACAGTGAGGTGAATACTGGAATGGGTTTCCAAGGTAGGCTGTGGAATCCCTGACACTGGAGGTTTTTAAGAACATTAGACAAACATCTGGCAGGGCTAGTCTGCCCAGGAGACTGGACTAGATTAGTTTTTGAGGTCCCTCCCAGCCATACTTCCTATGATTTCATGTTTGTGTTATTGTTATTGGTCGGGGACTTGCTTCCACCCTACTGTTTTCTTCATTCTGTTGGTTGGGAACAACTTTTATTTCATGGGTTTTGTTTTTTTTTATCGAGAACTTGCATTTGCTCACTGGCCTCAGAATGGTTTTATTGAACATTGCCAGCACCTGGCTACACTTCTCAAGTCCAATTCCGCAATCCAGCTAGAATCAAATTGGTCACTGATGTAATGGCATAGTGGCAGTTATGTTAATCGAATGTCTGGCAGACTTTTTCTGCAATGTATCTATATTATGAGTCTTTAGATCTGCTAAAGTTAGACTGTAGACAGCCTCCTCTTTACATGAAATCTCTACATCCTCAGTCACTGAATGTCATATTTTTTTCTTTGTTGGTTAGCTACAGAAGCATGGCATAAAGTTGTTCTGTTTTCCACTCCCCTTGCACCGTGTCCATAGGCTGGGTATTTTTATTTCTGTCCTTTGTGTTGCTTTCCACGATACATACACTACAGTTTGATGCCTGCATTGTCAATTGTTCTTTCACTGTCCTACTTCTTAGGTTCCATTAGTTTAAGCCTGTGTACTTGTCCTGCACAAGTGGGTGTCATTGCTATTTAGCTGTCTTTGATCTTAGAAGCATTTCTCTAGGGTCATATGTGTTTCAACAATCTCTGCTGTAAGCTTAAATCACGCATTCCACAAATGATCCTGTCTCCCCCTAGAGAATCTTTAGTGTCTCCAAAGGTAACCATGTGGAAGCCAGCGTTTTCAGCTCTGCGATATATCTTTCCTCTCTTCTGCCTCTTAGCTGTGAGTAAGAACAGAATCTCTCTACAGTCTCATTTTGTGTGGTTACATTACTCCTCCAATGCTATCCACTCTTTCAGTATATCAGGCATTGTTGCAGGCAACAATGCCTCCTCATTTCTCATTATTTTTTTCTTTAAAAAAACCCCTTCAGTTTCTCATCTTTATCTCCTTTGGACCACTCTGTATACAGAATCATTTTTTACTTCCATGCCTTGGTATTTTTTTTTTTTTTTTTTAAATCCAACTTCCCCAGTAGTCAAAATCCCTCCATGCTTCCTGTTTGTTCTGTTTTTAGCTGCTGCTTTGTTAGTTTTTTTCTGCCTGTTAATCACATTCTTTTCCTTGCTGTTGTTGTCACTAGAATGATTGCTGCCTTCATGTTTCATGTACTGCATGCTGGGTAATAATATATAAAGTCTTCATTCATCCAAAACGAAAGTGGTTCTTTATTAAAAGAACTATTTACAAAGATTTTGCAACTATCATTCCAGTCATGCGCACACAGACTGACTTCCTGGTGCCTCTTGCAAACTATCCCCTCCTGCAGCTTGTTCTCCTCCCTCCAAGTATCATGAAGGTTGTTACAAACAGGAATGACAATTATTGGCTGTTCACAAAGCAGTCAGAGAGCCTAAGAACTGGAGGGGCATGAAGACTGCCTCAGAAATGGTCATTCCTATTCAAGATTGAGGAATGTTGGCAAGGTAGTGTGAGATAATGTGTACTGTTGCCCAGCCTTCATTTGTTCTACATATAGAGGTCTCTAATTGTCATGACCTTTAAGTTCATTGAGAACAATACACTAACAAAATGTAATTACAATCATCAGGTAATATTTGCCTTTGTCTCTATAGGTACTTTAAAAAACATAATTACTTAAGCTTCACATATGGACTATGTAATGGTATGGCCACTTGACAGCTGATTAAACTGAGGCACAGAAAGGTTAAGTGACTTACCCAAAGTGCAAGAGTGAATCAGTGGCACAGCTAGGAATAGAGACCAGCTGCCTGGATGTGCAATGCTAATCATGTAATACAACATCCTACTTTGTCTCAGCAACATGCAGCTGGGGGAAAAGAGACGGGAACCTCTTAGTGAGGAGAATAAGAGCAGGAATTTCTCATTTCTTTTTTTCTGGGTACAGACAGCACTCTAATTAGTTGTCTGCAGGAAATTAATAATTTAATTTCCTTTTTTTATCAACTAGATACATCTAAGCAGTGCTTTGAATCCTGTTGTCCTGAGATTTCACTGAAGGAGATTTAATCTTCCTGAATTTGCAAAAATCAAAGATAATTTAGAAAACCTTCACACTGCATAATAGACATGATTAAGAGATAAGGGTAGCCCCTTATTTAGATTTTTTTTTTCAGCTGAAATGTTTGAAACATCTTAATTATGTATCTTTACTCTGGAAGTTTTATTATGGACGAGGACAGCCATTTCCCCCCTGGATTGAAAACAGTCCTTTAGCTTATTTTGAAAGGGAATAGGGAGAAAAAGGCCTGTCAGGATTTTAGACCTATTTAATAAGATAGGAATCCATATCCTTTGTTGGTTTTGTCCAATTCTTCATTTCAAATAAATCAGGCTTTTTCATTCTTTACTAAATTTAGAACTAACTTGCACCATGAAGTCAGTGGATGAAATTGATTTCAACAGGAGCAGGATAAGGCACTTATATATTATCAGAGGAAGGGACTCCTGCGATGCAGTTAAACACAAACTTGTAAGTCAAACACTGGGGTTATCTTTTTAATGGAAAATGAAGTCATCCAGGCCCAGATCCTTAAAGATACTTAGGCATTGCTCTACTTAGCATTGCAAGGCCTAGAAAAATGTAAATTATTCCTATCGGACATAAATCCACATGCAAAACTATGCTCAGTGTTGCTTACATCTATTAAATTTTGTACTTGGGAGCAAATCCTCATCAGCTAATAATTAGCAGTGCTCCATTTTAGTAAATGCAGGCTATCCCAATTTTTCCCAGTTCAGGATTGGGACTTTTATTCTTCAGCCTGACTTTGAAGCACCCATCTCCAAATCGCAATGAGAACTTAAATATTCACGAATGAAAAGTTTCTTCAGAGTGACTCTAATACCAAGAAACTTCCATACTTCATATGTAAAATATTTTCCTCCATGGATGCAACTCATTGTGGCAGCTTCATATCACAGGAAGTAAGATTTGGAAAGGTACCATTCATCTGACGAGATACACTTGATCCAGGTTTAGCAACCATTCACTGTACATGAATTAGACTGTATGACCAAGAGCATCTAACATTCTTCATGTCATGTTGCTCCGATACACCTCTAAGGTCAACTATCATTGCCTAAGCGCTTGTTCTTGCACATAATGTGGCTACATTTCTCATTAGTCTGTACAGAGTAGACAGATTCCTTCTGAAAACCCCTAGTGGTCAATCTCCTGTGGAAAGTGTCTTTATGGTCTTAAATTCTTCTTGTCTGCTTGTGTAAAGTTTCTCTGCCTTATCATTTGTTCTGTTTCCTTCTCCTGTTGATTAGCCCTGTTATACATCTGTTCCTTGAATAATATATAGATTACATGAGGAGACTATCCATGTAACGATGCTCTATTTTAGGTAGTTTGGCAGTGTCTTGAGTCTCCAAAGTATTATCCCTTCTCAATATATCAGAAATAGAGAGATAATGAAATGTCATGCATTGTCTTGTCATTCTTTTCTTTTCCTGTCTGGAATTCAAAATGTAATCAAAACTTCAACACTTTACAAAAAATAATCACCAGATGTTCAGGGGATGTTTTTTTCTGATGTGTGATCAGGAGGCTTAGGGGAAGCTGTCAAGATCATTTCTGTCTCTTTCCATCCTCCTGAAGTACTGAGATCACTAAAAAAAAGTTAAGAATGGACAGGCAATAAGATAATACCAAAAGTTTCTTGTAAGTGTAAATGGCATAATATTAACATAATAATACTTGACTAGGACGTTTTCAGCTATGCTCTTGGAAGCCCTGACAATCATCATCTTTTTCTCTACTTTCTCTTGCTCCCTCATCATTAATACTGGCAAGAAGTTAACAGCATTTACATGAAGCCTAAAGTGCTTTAAAAGCTTTTAGAAGAATTACAAACTGTACATAGGAATCAGTTTGTGCACCACTAAACCCTGTTCAGAATAAGCAATCTAAGTCTGGAGGTGAAGAAGAATACTGTAATTGAAACTAAAGGAGACAATTTTAGATGCAAAGAGTGTGGATACCCAACATAGAATTCATCCAGGATGCTTATGCTAACAATAGCTAGTTTCTCAAAAAATTGTATAGAATTTCTGAGGCTCCAAACAGGTGGGGTCATTATTTTTTACATCTTATTTGAAAGATCCCACATCTGGCATCTCAGTGCTTCCTTGACAAGTTCTAAAGTGGTAACTGTGTTAGTCTAGTTCAGCAAAACAAACAAGGAGTCCTATGGCACTTTTCAAGACTAACAAACTTATTTATCGCATGAGCTTTCATATGAGAAAATACCACTTTGTCAGACACTTTCGAAAGCTCATGAGATAAATACATTTCTTAGTCTTTAAAGTGCCACGGGACTCCTTGTTTGTTTTAGTGTTTCCTGACATCATGCCAAAGAGTTGGTTCAAAGGGAAGCGTTCCACTTCCTGGATGTCTCTGATATTGGCTCATGCCAATCCTGTTTATGTTATGATATCTGATAGGACCCCAGCTCAGGCGTGATCTGACTGAAGATTTAAAGCATTGCATGTAGCACCTGAAAGAGGGCATGATCCAAGCTTGTTATCAAAAACACTTTGGCTATGTCTATACTTAACAAAAGTTAGTTCGAATTAGTTAATTCGAACTAACTAATTCGAACTAATTTTAGTTAGTTCAAATTAACTTAATTCGAACCAGCATGGCTCCACTAGAATGCTAGTTCGAACTAAGCAAGTGTCATGCAGGGCACTTGCTTATTTCGAATTAGTCAGTTGCATGAAGGTCAATCTGCCGATTATCTCGAACTAATATGGCCACATTGACTTAATTCAAACTACCTAGTTTGAATTAAGGGTTACTTCGAAGTAAAATGAGGTTTTACTAATTCGAACTAACTTTTGCTTAATTCGACTTAAGAAACTGCTTAAGTCGAATTAAGGAAACTCAAGTGTAGACACAGAGTAAATTAAGTCGACTTAAGCCTGCTTAAGTCGACTTAATTTACAAGTGTAGATGCACCCTTTATAATTTCCCAATAATACATTGCAAGGGGAAAAATAAGGAGACTAGAAATGGCCCACTGTCTTAACTAAAGCAAGGGAGAGAGGAGCTTGTAGAAAAAGTCACTCTGTGTGGCACTTCAGTCCTTTCTTTGCCAACTCTCAGATTAGCTTTTAATGGTTTGTTTACAAAAGAACAATACCATTATATTTGGACAAAACACTAACTGAATTTAAAGTTTTATTACAGGTCATTTCAGTAAGGCAGTTTCCCTTTCCTTTGTGTAACTGACTTTGACTGGAGAGGTGCTGGGAGGGATCTAACAGGTGCAGAGAGAGCTATGCATGAGGCAGCTACCACTTATTGTGTTTTCAGCTCTCTTATTGAAAAAGCCCTAACTGAATTTTAAGTTTAACAGCATATTGCAGATCGCCATGACCTGTTTCTCGCGTGTTCCCTTGCAAACCAGTATGACTATAGAAACCATTCCACATTGCTGGCAGGTGCTGCAAGTGCCTGGAGCTGTTCGTACTGCTGTTGCTAGCACATTTTAATTTATTATTTAAAGAACTAACTGAGTTTTAAGTTTTCAAACAAGTTAAACCAGTTGATGATGTTTGTTTCCGGCCAGCAACTCCGACTGAAAAATAAAGTACAGAGTAGACTACATCAGGTGAGCTGGGACAATGGGTGTGTAGCTCTGGCATGCTGCCAATTATTATTAGTAATAATTATGTAAGAGAAACTCTACCGTGTGACTTAGAAGTTTTGCACCCATATCACAGAGGATAGATTTACTACCTTACTCATGCTAAGTAGTCCCTGGGACTCTGATCAACAACCCCCAAAATAAATTGACATAGTGACTTCAGCAAGCATAGAATCAGTGTTGAAGTCAATAGGACCATGTTATTCTCAGAGCAAGGTGCTATTTGTTGTTTATAAAAATAGGGGGAAGCCGGTCCAAAGCAGTCACCACCTCTTTTCTGAAGCAGTACTATTACTGCCACCCTTTTGGCAGCCAATATAAACAAAATTAACTCACAACCAGATGTGGTTAATAGCACCATCTGCTTAAAAAATAAACCACACTTGTATGTGAAAATGTTTTACCGTTATTGTTATAAATAACACTTAAGATTACTATAACTGACAATTTGAAGAAGAAAAATCGTCCTATTTATTCAGTTTGGTTTAGTTTGTTTGTTTTTTGTTTTGTTCTGTACTAGTCATGTTCATTATTTCTTTTACACAATACTTTACTCCATTTCCTTTCTCCTTTCTGTGGGTCTCTCACTTGGCAGAGAGAAAGAAAGGTCTTCATAAGTCTCAGAAAATGGCAGATGGGCTCAGTGCCTGATGTAGTACTCAAAAGTACTTTAAATTAATTAAAAAAAACAAACAAACATTGTGTGACAATTTGGGGAATCTTTGTTCTGGTTTATCTTGTGAAATATGGCTCAACATGTAGTGAATCTGTTTCTGGAAGAAGTTACAGAACAAACAAAAAAAAGTAATTCACCTAAATGATTCACTTTGCCAGAGCAATGGATATGCTAAGGAGGATACCTAAGGTGGAAAACAACGTTGATCTATTTTATTTGCAGGGAATGGGAAGTGAAAAGTGAAAAAACCCTGAAACAGTATGTAACAAGGTCCATTCCACAGGGCGGCTCTGGCTCCAGAGTCGGGCCAGACAACCCAGTGTAGCTCGTTGCCCCCAGGCGGGGCAGGGCAAAGGCCCAGTGGTCGGTGGCCTCCCAGCCCTCAGGCAGGGTGAGGCGCAGAGTTAATTGCCCCCGGTCCCCAGGCAGGGTGGGGCAGGCCCAGAGTCAATGGCCCCCAGGCGGGGCAGGGCAGGCCCAGAGTCAATGGCCCCCACCCCCCAGGCGGGGTGGGGCAGGGCAGGCCCAGAGTCAATGGCCCCCGGCCCCCAGGCAGGCCGGGGCAGGCCCAGAGTCAATGGCCTCCGGCCCCCAGGCGGGGCGGGGCAGGTACAGAAGCCACAAACCTCTGGACAGGGTTTGCAGGAATTTGAGAGCTCTGGGTAGTTAGGGACAAGGGGGTAAAGAGGGGGATGCAGGCCCACCCACTCCACTGTGTCCCAGCCCAGGGCCCTATCCAGTGACAGAGAGGTCTGCCACTGGAGTCAGTGGGGTACAACTGAACCCTGCTGCCCACGGCTCGGCCATGCCGTAACCCGCTGCCCCTGGGCTGCTTCCTCCTTCTCCCAGCCCCCATACCTTGGTGTCGGGTCCTCGGGGTAGAGGTCCAGGTACATCCCCAGAGGCAGGCCAGTCAGGCCTTTGGCATCAGCTGGCGGTAGGTCCGGCAACTCCTCCTCTAGGGGTAGCTCCTCCAGGTCACAGGGACCCTCAGGGTCCTCCGCTGAGGACAGTTCTTCTAGATCGTATGGGCTGTTCTGGGCTGGCTCCTCTCCCCGGTACTCTGTAGGCTCTGCTAAGGGTAGTTCTTCCAGGTCCTCCCCTGGGGGGTAGTACAATGGGGTTCCTTCTTCCTGGTTGCTCTGGCGTTCTGTGGTTTCACCTGGAGATCTGGTAGGGTCTTCCCAGGGGAGTTGCTCTAGGGGCTGGTCCCTCCATCGCTCGGGAGGCTCTGGTGGCAGCTCAGTCTGCCTTCTAGGAGTTTCCTGCTCTGGAGCTTTGGTCCGTCCCTTTATAGGGCCCCCTCTGCCCTTGACTCCACCCCTGGAGTTCCTAGGTCTATCCCAGGCAGGGTTGTCCTCTGACCAGTAGGGGGAGGGTAGGAATCTTCCTGGGCCCTGCTCCCAGGCCTGCTGCTTTACTCTGCTACACAGGAAAATAAAGGAAACACGTAGTAGTGCTTCCTTTAAAATCAGAGGCTCTGTTTACACTAAAAAAGTTAAGTCAGCTTAATAAGGTCAACTTTAAGTTGACTTAAAGCTGACCTTATTAAGTCGACTTAACAAAGTGGACTAAGTCGACTTAACTTTAAGTCGACCTTATCCACTTTGTTAAGTCGACCTAACCACCCTTAAGTCGACTTAATAAAGTCGACTTAAGGGTTACTCCATGTCCACACCATCCTTAAGTCAACTTAAGGGGTCGACTTAAAGAATGTCTTACGTTGACTTAATGAAAGTCTGGTGTAGACAGAGAGTAATTTAGGTTGACTTAAGGGTCCTTAAGTCGACCTAAATTGCTAGTGTAGACATATCCAGAGAGACTCACAGTGAAAGAGGAATCTTGTGCAGGAGAGAGGAAGACAGAGGCATTCTTTAACAGCCAAAGGGAACTTCTTTAACTGCAGACCCTCCCAAGAAGAAGGAACCTGGCTGGAGGAGAGGGAGAAAGAGAGAGATTCCATAAGTCAGAGGCAAAGCCATGGCAAGGCCTACAAAATGCTGAAGGGTGCTGAGAAAGCCAAGGAAGGGAAATATGTAGAGGTTTTGTCTAGATATGTACATCTCTGGCAGTATCTAAAGTAAAGACTGATTGTTTTAGGGACCTTTTGTGCAAAGTCTCTGTGTTGTGTGCTTAAACTACCACATGTCTCTGAAGAAGTGAATTTTAAATCCAGAATACCCACAAGATCAGCAGTCTGGAAAGGGTGCTGTTAACAATTGGGGTGTGTATGGGGCATCAGCCCTTGTTCTAATTTTTTAAATGCCAGGTAGTGCTGGAGCCATCTCAGACTTGAAGTATATGAGTCTAGCGTGGTGAGTGTCTAGAAGGAACTTGGTGAGTGTCTAGCAGGAGACCTTCATCAAGACTGTGACATTGACTGTACTTCATCTTGATCTTGTCTTTCTCATTTTATATGGATATGTGCAGGCAGAGCAACTGAATGACTGATAGTACAAATAATATCAATTGACTCTTAGAATAGTATAAGAATAATTGTTTTGAGACAGAAATATGGAGAGGATTGGAAACTGTATTTTAACAACTATCTAAGGACTAGTATTTATAATGTATAGGTTAAGGGTAGTATATTTTATATATTTTGTGAGCCCCCTTGTGGGATTCTATGTTCTATGTTGCAGAAGCCTCCTGAAACCACCTGCCTTTTTTTTTTTTTTTTTTTTGAGGCTTAGGTAGTCTTTTTTCCTACAGTTCTGTACATGAAGACAAGCCCTCACGAAGCCTGAGTGAGTGGGGGGTTGCAAATGTTTTGGAGGACAAGATTAGAATTCAAAATTATCTTGAGAAATGGTCTGAATTAAACAAGATGAAATTCAATGAAGAGAATGCAAAGTACTACACCTAGAAAGGAATAATCAATTGCACAAGTACAAAATGTGAAATGAGTACCTAAGGAGGAGTATTGCAAAAAAGGACATGGGGGCTATAGAGGATCACATAGTAAATATGGGTGATATAACGTAATGTTCATGGAAAAAAGAAGAAACAAATTCCAGGACATATTAGCAGGAGCATTTTAAAGAAAACATGAGAGGTAATTCTTCCACTCTATTCAACATCTATAAGGCTTCAGCTGAAGTACTGTGTCTGGTTCTGGTCACCACACTTCAGGAAAGGTGTGGACAAATAAAGAAAGTCTGGAGAAGAGCAATAGAAGTGTGTGTGTGTGTGTGGGGGGGAGGGTTGCATAACAATACTTTCAAGTACATAAAAGCTTGTTTTGAAGAGGAGCATAATAAACTGTTTTCCTTAATCACTGAGGACAGAGTAAGTATTAATTTGCTTAAATTGCTTCAAGGAAGATTTAGGTTACATATTAGGAAAAAAGCCCTAACTGTAAGGGTAGTTAAACACTGGAACAAATTATGTTGGGAGCTTGTAGAATCTCTGATTTGGAGGTTTTTAAAATCAGTTTAGAGAAACACCTGTCAGGGAAGGTCTCTAAACAATGTGAAGTCCACCCCTCCCTCAGTGTAGGGTACTGGATTAGATGAGGTATTGAGTTCCCTTCCATTCCTTCTTTTCCATGATCTCCCAATTTGTGCATCACTCTGGACCTTAGCATCCAGGTGTGATGCACTGGGCTGCCGTACAAATGCTCAGAGCTGAAAACACAGGCACCTAGGGTACGTCTACACTGGAGCCTTAAGTCAACTTAAGGAAGGTTAAGCTGACCTACAGACTCCTGCATCCACATTTGGGCTTTTATGAAGTCGACTTAAACGCTTCCTTAAGTCGACTTAATAACACCACCTCAAATTCAACCTAAGGCTTAAGTCAACCTTATTAAGTATATTTTAAAATCAGTGGCAGCTGCTGGGCAATCAATATTTTTGAAAATAGGGCTACTTATTAATGCACCTAACTAGGAATTTAGGAACCTAACTTTATGCAGCAATTTTGCTCAAAATATTGGCCTAGGCATTTAAAACCTTATGGTAACAATATTAAGCCATCTTCTTCATATACAAACTGCTTCATCTTCTCTGTAGCTTATATCAGCTATAGCTGGCAAGTGAGGATGCAGGTGTATGGAAAATGTAGCACAACACAATCAAAAAGATCAAATCCTTTTTGTGCAAATGCAAATATTGCTATATTCATTTGCACAGCAGTTATCTAAAACAAAGTATATTGTTCTCTACTCCCCTTTCCTTTCCTTCTGTCCTTTCTTGCTATGGGCAAGTCTTCACTGACAGCAGCAAATTTGCCACCATCAGATCAATCTTCTGCATCCACCGATTGAGCCTTTGAAGACCCACTCAGCTGATCAGGAAGCCAATCTTGTAAGACAACTCCTCAGAAGGAGTAGCGCTGAGTCGGAGGGAAGGCGTTTTCCTCCAACTCAGTGCACTGAAGACTCTGTGGTAAGTAGGCAGAAGGCAATCAGAGGGAGATACACAAGAATTTTAAATACTTTTTGTATCTCCCTTTGATATGTCTATCCCCCTTTCTTTCTGTCTTCCCCATTCCAGTGTACTGAAGTACAGACAAGTACTAAAGGATAAATCAAGTACCCAAACGAGAAAGCAGTAATTTGCATATCCAAATTAGAAGGCTAGCTCACGTTTATTTTGGGTTTGTTTTTCTCGTTCCAGTCCAATGACAGAAGATCTATAGAAGAATCAAAATTGCCTGCTTTCAGGTCTACAATAGCTCAAATTCCAAACTCAAAATAAGAAGGCATTCCTCAGCTCAGGCAATTAGCCTCTGCTTCATGCCCAATCTACTCTGAATTAACAAAACAATAAAACACCAGACTGAATGCTGCTTTCTCTTCTCTCCATGCTGACTTCTTTCTTAACTAAACTTACTTCAATGGCATCCTTTGCCATAACAGTTATTATTTCGAAGCCAAAACTTGGCTGCTTTGAAACATGAGGCTTTTCACTGATATTACCCACAGCACACAGTCTATGACCTGCAGATATTAAATACTGTGCACCCCTACTGTTGTTAGTATTATTGATTTTAACTTTTTATTGTTACCACCAGTGAAATTGATGTAAACATCTCAGAAACATACCGTGGCTAGGAGAATGTAGCTGAAGGCCCAGGATTGTGAAGTAGTGCTGTGTCTTACATAAATGAAAGTAATTCTGAAAATGGATTTTTCAGACTTCTCCTGGTTTTAAATTGAGTTATTCAGGGTAGATATCATTAATTACTACTAGGGGGTTTCTTTGAGTCACAGTATCCATGATGGTGGCAGTGCAGGGCACCATCCTTTCCTGAGCTATCCAGTATGCGGAGAGACCGCAAAGGTGCACCATTCTTTTGCACTGCATCTGCTCAATGAGGCAGTGTAGAAGAAAAGACCTAGGTCTTGTCTCCTCCCATCCCATTAAGGGTGATATATGTATGACGTTGGGGTTGCACAAAAGGAGCATCCTCTGTGTTCCTCCAAATGTGTGCTGCAACAAGGGATGGGGTGATGTGCGCAAGCTCCTTGAATGCATTTCTCAACATGCCCTCACCATCCACCTCACCTCCCATAATGTAGTCCTTAATCAGTCTAGAGGCCTGGAAAAATAATCACTGAGAGGTTGAAAATTATCAGAAATTCTGATTCAAATTACAGAGCTGGCTTTTCACACATGGAAAATCCATTCATAGGATTTAAAACAATGATGTTAGTACTGCAGTAAGACTGGTAAAATATGTGCTACATGGTTCAGTTCTGTTCTACTTTTTATACCGTACCAGTGCCCTGCAAAGAATGAATGTAGAGCCATGAAGTGGGATCGGGATCTCACAGGACATACTGCCATGAGAGCAGGAGTGTGATTTTAAAAAATCCCGCACAGAGATCTATACCACAACCACCACAATTGTATTTTCCAAGGACCTATCAATCAAATCATTAGCACTGGATTTTTGAGGGCCTGGGTAGACCCCTGAAGCAACGTCATTAAAATACAATAAATTGAATCAGGACATTCAGTTATTATGCCCTGTTATCTTTGTCTGGGATTTCATTGAACTTGATCTTGTAGTTACACTTTCATGGGGGCTTCTCCCTCTCCATCAGACCTCTGCCATGCACCTTGCACAGTCTGTAAAATGCTAACTTCTCAAATGATAACATTTTGAACCCATTTTATTCTTACCTCCCAAGGGGTGCATAAGTGCCATACAGTGGAGAATGAAGCAGCTCAGGCAAGAAGTGGGGAGAAATTCATACAAAGTTGATTCAGCACTGAGTTCTTCTGTCCTTAGGTCTGTAAATTTTAACACTGACACTCACAAATCAGAGAGACTGGCATTATATAGAGTGAAAATCTGCACTAAACTTTATTGCACAATCTACAGGGGCACATTCCAGTTCTTAATTTCTTAATTACTTATTTTTTGGTGCTTGATCTTGCATGAAGCCCTCAAAACAATGCAAATTATGTTTTAATATTGCACATGAGAGATTTCCCAATTTTTCAGTGACAAGTCTGGAATGTCACAGTACAATTTGGTAATAAATGAACACAGACTAGACCTCGGCAGCACAGGTTTGCAGTAAGCTTTTTCCTCTTATTGATGTCTGATTAGCACTTAAATTGCTTCACACCCTTAGTTGTAGAGGATTTAATGATCATTAGTGGTCCTGAAAATGAGCAAGATAAAGGGAAACTTTGTTTTCAATTCAGTGGATGGTTTACTTATTCTATGTAGGGTCATTTACAGTTAAAGAGGTTTGTGATACTGATTAGAGTTTAGTTTTATGCATTTTTATATTTTGTTATGAATATTAATAGTAGTTTCAAGTTAGGTAGGGTATTTATCATTTTCTGTCCTGAACAGTGTACAGTTAAGTCCTCCACATTGCATAGGCAGATGCATTTTAGGGCTTTGTAGCATATCTATGGATACATGGCAACAGAAGACACCAATATATGCATGCCCATGATGGGGTGGTGGAGATGGATGGGATTAGGATGGCTATATTATTCACAGGTCACAAAGCTACAAGGTACACAGGTCTTTCCAAAGTCTTACCTTAAAACTACACACCATTACATATTCTATCTGTCACCTATTTTGCAGAAATGCTAGTCTGGGTATGTTTTAGGAGTCTTAACATTTATATATTGTTGGCTTTGGGTTTTGCATGCCTCTGCTTGAAAAATGTATATTATGACTCTAGCTTTTATAGGCCTAGAGTTAAAGGAGAAACTGTAATGAATACATTTTCTCTATCTCTTTAAAAATCTGTAATTGTTTTTCAGTACGTAATTTAGTCTTTCCAAATTCTCATTTTGTGCCCACCATGGTATCAGAGAGTCTTCAAGATATAATAAAGTAAATATTGAATCTAATATCTAATACCAAAGTTGGTTGCTCTCTCCCATTTTCCTCCACCCCAAAAAAGAAGTTGTGTATTCAGTGTATGGGCCTTTATGGAGTTTGTTACTTGGAACAAATGGCAAGGTCAAATAAGTGCAGTTAACATTGGAACTCATAGAGGTAGTAGAAGTGATTATATATTTATATCAGACTTAGTTTTTCATATGTAGATCTGGAATTACTATACAAAGATAGAGTAGAAGTAATTTCCCCAATTCTTTAGTGGAGAAACCATGCCACATATGGGAAGCGACTTGTCTTATATCACACAATGGAGAAGTGTTTGAATTAGGAACAGAACTCAGATCTCATGTTTTCTAAGTCAACACACCATTCACTAGACTATGTTACTTCCTGTATGGCAGAAAGATACATGATTTTTTGAAGGATGTGGATTTCTCTTAATTAGTTTTGGTTTCATGACATTTCTGTATAGAACAAGTTAGCAAAAGAAAAGAAAACAGGAACAATGTATAATTATTTTCTTTTTTTTATTTGTGCAGTTTCAAAAGAAACCAACTTAGCTGAATTATGAATAGGAACTTTTATACAGTTGCTGTTTCATATCTTTTCTAAAAAAACAAATCAGACTCTGAATGTTACTAACAAGTCATTATTCCTCGATGAATGATATTGACTTGTATTTTCAGTTAGGAAGGTACGGTACCAAGGTGAAAGAAAGGGATAAGAATTTGTGATTTTTGTCACAGCAGTTCAATCCCTAGAAGAAGTCTAGCCAGAGAATTATGCAGCAATTTGAAACTTGCTTGAAATACTGATTCCTGTTGTTAATTATTTCTTTTTAAAAAGTTGAGGAAGGATTGTTTAACAACTGGAAGGAGTTTTGGAAAGTGATAATCTGCCAACTCTGTTGCAGTGGGTTTGTCACATGATGTTTGGTTCAGTAATTAAGGTGACATGATACATATCTTTATGATATTGATGGTCATTTGGAGGAACAAACAGAAGCACCTATGGACATTGCAACATGCTCCAAACCATTAATACACTTTTTTCTCTATGGTTCAAAGAAAGGTGCTCTCAGCTCCTAACCACTATGTGGTTTTCTACTTTTGCAGTTGTAAAATAAAAGGAACATTACACAGACATCATCTTCAAATAAAAAATCCCATCCCACCTTTCCACTTCAGCTGAGGTCAACCAGTTCTCAGTTTATTAACCCAGCAGGTACATGAAATCCTTCTTTATCATTTTGGAGGATGCTAGAAAGTAAAGGACATGACAGACAGTGATAAAACATGGAAACATGTAGTTCTGCCATTTGATCACTTTGTCACTTTCTGGGAAATAAATCATCAAAACCTCATAGAGCTTGAGACTGGGAACAGCACAGGACAAAAATCTATGAACGTTTGTCAATATATATCTATGAACATGTATAATCTATCTATATCTATAGATATAGATTGATATATGCATGCTGTTTGGGAACTGGCTGAAGTCTGGATCTAGTTTTGATTTGAACTTTGAGACTCAAGACCCACAGAATTTAGGAGTGAACTTTACCCAAGCACTCTCTTTGCAGCCTCCATGTGCGCACCCACAGAATATCTGTATTATATGCATGAGTTTTTAAAATGTTCTAACACCCGTATGCAAACAGGGGCTGAAATTTGTACCCATTAATCCCACTGACACTGAACACTAGAGTTCTCACAGTGTTCACTCAGGTAATGACACTTATAAAGTACAGGTGAAAATTTGTGCATGTACAAGAAAGACTAAGATCTTAATGGAATCACAAATGACATCTGGGTGGGAAAGATCTGAGATGGTCTGTGCCTTGCAAGAGTGTGGAGGAACAGGGCTGAAAACAAACCCTTTGAGGAAAGGGAAGTAGGAACAATTGAGAAGGAAAACTGAGAGTTGCAAAATTATTTGTGTAGTTATTATTGAATCGTGATGAAAGGAAAGCTCTATTTTTTTTAATTCTGTGAGCTAAATCAGAAACTATAGATCTTTCTCCATATTTTATTCCTATAGTGTTTAAAATAGTTTAACAGGGATGTAGAAATTGCACTTAAGATCACTGGTCCATCTCATCTAATATCTTGTCTGCAGCAGTGACCAGTGTCCATTGTTTCAGAGGGTGGGTTGGGCAACCCTGGGCAACCCTGCAGGATATGGTCATGAAATAAACTGCCCCCAAGCAATGTTTCTTCTTAACCTCCTCTAGCTAGTGATTTGCTTATGTCCCAAAGTATGAAGGTTTATGCTCCTTCCAAACCTATTATTTTGTTTAATAGTTACCATAAAAGGCTAGAATATTCCTGTTACAGATGCCTAAGCCGCTATTGAATCCTTATAAGCCATTGACTTCAATGATCAGGCTGACAATGAGTTCCAACTGTTTAATCGTGTGTTTTGCAGGAAATGTCAATCATTTCATCAGTTTTAAATTCATTAATGTCCTCTCCTCCAATGAACACCAATATCTGATCTACCTTCCCTACACCATTCATCTGTGATTGTCATGAGCCAGATCCACACCCTTGACAGCTTGGTAATTTCCTTTCAGTGTTCCATATATTTATGAGCATCATCTTGTTCTACAGCTAGCTATATAAATTATAAATGTAAGTATTAATTTTGTTATGTTGTGTTATATATAGCTGACTGTAGAACAGATTGTTGTTGCCTCTGTCCCTTGACTGACCTGTGCTACGAAAAGTTAAGAGATGATATTACAGCCCTAAAACAGCAGAACATTGATATTAGGGAAAACATGCAAGATATAATCACAGCAAGAACTAAATGCAACAGTTCTTTAGTAAAAGCAGAACTTGAGAGTGATCTTGCATGTCTGCCAGATGTGCAGATGTACCATATATGCAGCAAAACTGCAAGTTTCTTTCAAACATGGAAAGGAAGTGTTTTCTAGTGTCTGTATACGTATTCTATATCATTGATGGTGATGTGCATGGTGCTAAATGACTTCTATTGAAGCTGTCTGCTTGTGACTGTAATTTGAAAGCTTTTAGAGCAAAATATGATGGCCAGCACACTTGTCTCCACAGGCATAAAAGATCCACGATGAAAAAGATACGTGTATAAATCAAAGTTCTAAAATTGCCTCATTAGGCACTATAGTGCTGCACTGTGTTTCATATCCAAGAAAACATAGTGCTATAATTAATTCTTTAGTTACATAAAGATTTGATTTGATTTCAGAAGATGAAAGCTGTCTGTGTTAAAGGTCAGCCACCTCTATTTAAAGGAAATTTTCACTTCTTAGCATTGCTACCATCATTATAAGACAGAATATAGAGCAAAAAACAGTATTGTAAAAGCCATGGTTAATTGTGATATGCCACAATGTCTTTTCTGCAATTACCTTTTAATTGTTGAACAAGGTCAAGCAATTAAATCTTGAACTTAAATCCCTTAATTTTGAATGTACTGTTTGTTAACGAAGAAAGCTTATAGCATTGTAGAGAATGTAAGAACTATTTTTTAATAACCTCTGACAAATTAGTGAATATTGCCTTGGTTTAACATCCTGAATAGACCTTACAGTATTCTTTTAATTTTTGTCTGCTTCAGAGAGATCATTGATAATGTCTGCTTGCAAGATGTGTGACATAGACTAAATTGCATATTATATTCATTTAACAGTGAGTCTGTGCCAATGTAATCCTGGTGTCTGCAGTCTGAACACAGACCACAGGAAAAAGAATGCAAAAAACTGATACATTTAAGGAATCACAAATACAAAGCATTCCAGGTCTCTGGATGAATTGCTAATACATCCTCTAATTCTATCAATTTGAGCCCTTTACTGCTTGGATCGATAAATGGCCCTCACTCCAAATACATGATACTAAAATATTAATGAGTTATAAAAACCTAAGACAAAATGGTCAAATATGGGTGCCTAAACTTAAGATCCTAAATCCATATCTCAGCCTCCATAATAGAATTTAAGGGTGCGTCTACTCTTGTAAATTAAGTCGACTTAAGCTTGCTTAAGTCAACTTAATTTACTCTGCGTCTACACTACATTTTCCTTAAGTCGACTTAAGCAGGCTGAGTCCATGCGGCCGGTATATGGCATCATCAAGCAAGGGCGAGGCGCATCCCCGAGGATCAAGACTGGCACCTGTAGGGACCCGCTGAGTCCAGGGCAGGGTGTCGTCAGGCTGCTCATACTGCACAGTGAACCACTCGCCCTCGGCTTCCCAGACTTGGGGAACCCTTTCCCCACGTAGCTTGCAGAGGTTGTGCAGGCAACAGCATGCGCTGACAACCTCTGGGAAGTTGCTCTCGCCGAGCTGCAGGCAGGTCAGGAGGGCCCTCCAGCAGGCCTTGAGATGGCCGAAGGCACGCTTGACAACACTGCAGCAGCTGTTGAGCCTCCAGTTGAAGAGGTCCCTGCTGGCATCCATGCGGCCGGTATATGGCATCATCAAGAAGGGGTAGGTGCCTCCCCGAGGATCAGGACTGGCACCTATAGGGATGAAGGTGCCCGCCTGCATGTGCCTGTACAGGGCGGAGTTGTGCAGGATGCGTGTGTCGTGTGCCTTCTCCGGCCAGCCCACATAGATGTTCTAGAAGATTCCATGAGGGACTGCAGTGCCTCTGGCAGTTGACATAGTCCCTGGTGCGGTGTTCTGGGGCTTGAATGGGGATGTGGGTGGGTCCACAATGCCCCCACAGTTAGGGAAGCCGAGTTGGGCAAGTCCGTCGAGGAGTTCATGCAGGTTGCCTGGGGTGACGAGGCAGGCTAGTAGGACCGAATTGTTTGCCCTGCAGACCTGCATGAGGGCGGTCCCCACAGTGGCCTTCTCAAAGCCAAATTGCTGGGCCATGGAGTGGTCAGAGTCTGGGGTTGCCAGCTTCCACATGGCGACGGCCACTCACTTGTCTATGGACAGGGCGGGTCAGATTCAGGTGTCCATGCACTGCAGAACTGGGTTGAGCTTGTGGATGAGTTCGAAGAAGGTCCGCTTGCTCATCCTAAAGATCTGCAGCCACAGGTCGACATCCCAGGTGGTGAGGATGATACACTCCCACCAGTTGCTGCGGGCCTTCCGTGCCCAGAGGCGACGAGGCATGGAGTGGAGTGCAGTGCAGTGCCCGCGGCAAGTTGCTGGGGCAGCTGGGCGGGGGAATGGCTTTCTTCTTCCTCCGTGCTGGCGTGTCGCTGGACAGGCCTGCTCCACAGCTGAAGAAGCCTTACCACTAGTTGGCAGGTGTCACTCAGCTGGCTGACAAAGCGCAGGAGAAGAGGCAGATCCATGACCTGCTCAGGCTCTGAGTTTCCAGGCAGAATGGAAAGGGGCTGAGATCACTTCCTCTTTTGAGGGCATGGCCGGGGGAAGGGAGACCATCTTTGCTGCCACACTTCCCACGATGCACCCCTCCAACTGCCCCAAGTCAAACGATTTGGGGTTTTTTGCCTGGGACTCTCCATCTTGAAACAGCTTTAAGCAAGATCAGGGCCCTGCCTGGTCTCAGGCAGACTGGCTCTACAAACATCTGACAGCCGAACTCCTTGAGCATAAAGTTCTACTATGAGGTCAGTTTAGGTAGAGAAGAGAAGGAGAAGAGGCTGATCCATGACCTGCTCAGGCTCCGAGTTGCCAGACACAATGGGAAAGGGCTGAGCTTACTTCCTGTTTTGAAGGTGTGGCTGGGGATGGGGCGACCTCCTCTGCTGCCACGCTACCACACTTCCCACAATGCACCCCTCCAAATCAACTTGAGTCTAGTGTAGACTTTCTATGGCGACTTGATAAATTCTGCCTTAAGTTGACTTAGGAGTCTAGTGTACACTCTCTATGTTGACTTGGTAAGGTTGACTTAAAGTTGACTTAATAAAGTCGACTTACTAAAGTCGACTTAACTTTCTAAGTGTATACATAGCCTTAGTGACTTCAATAGGAGGAAAGCCAGGGCAATGATGAGTTCTTTTGAATAGATCTTTGCTAAAGTCAGTGTAAGATTTTGGGTGCTCAGTACTTTCACAAATCAGGTTGTTTGTTCAAGTACGTATTTAGGCGCCTTATTAAAACTGCCAATTTTGGCCTTCATTGTAGCTTGTTCTTGTTGTAAAATGAAGGGTGACCTATTGGTCTAAGTGACTTAAAAAAATTGTATTCCTTTTTGTGCACCAATGGTCTGAGAATATAAGTAATATTACAAGAAAGAATGTGTTTCTGGTTTCATGAGAATGCAGAAAATATTGGAAGTCTCACAAGGAAGTCCAGTATTTACAAGATTTCTATGCCAGATTTGCAGATAATTTGAATTGCTATTAGACATTGCTACAAACTGAATTTCACTTTTTTATATTGATAGGTAAAATATTGATATTGATAGTTAAAATATTGATCCATTCCTGGATTAAATTAGGACATTGAAAATGTTTTATAGTTAAAGCTAACAGCTGTGTTGATTCTTATTTTAGTGTGTATATATTTTTCTTTGTTACAAAAGTATGTTGATTAAAAAATAATATCACACTGAAGCATTTTAATGAGGCATATTGTTTAAACATCATTGTTTAAATATTCCATTGACAATATATCTGGCCTTATAAAGGTATTAGTAATAAAAATGCATGAAGCCTGATAATGACATTGCTAATTTAAAAGAAAATTGCATTGTTATGTTAAACAACACACTTCTACTGACAATATGTCAGACTTCTTAAGATTTAGTAGTGTCAGTGGTTCTGTTATGATGCAGAACTTACCATGAAAAATCACAGTGAAGCACACTCAGTGCTTTGTATCAGAAGCAGATCTGTTTTTCCAACGTTTAAAGTTAAAAAACTTGTAACTTAAAAGGGGAGCAGAGCAGCTCACTTGTTGGTAGACCAGGGAAGAGAATAAACCTTCACCTTCAGCTAGTGAGGAAAGGGCAGGAGCTTTCCAGATAATCACAATCTGGAGACTCTTTCCTGGGGAAAGGTAGGGCCAGACTCTGGTACACCCTGAGAGTGAGTCATTCTCTGTTATCTCTTCCTAATTCAGTCTATTTGCATTAATTGCCCTGGCATTTTGTTCATGGGATACCCCAGAAAGGGAAATACTTCTGAAATGATCTGACTGGAGATCATTCACAGGAACAGGCAGGAATTCACAGGAACAGGCAGGCCACCATAGAATCTCAGTAGCAGCCAGCTAGGGTGCTCGACGGAGACACCTGGCATCCATGAAGAGGTGACAGTTGTGAGTTAACCCCTTCATAACTGATGGAGAATGAGGACACCCTTTCTGCCCATGGATTGGTGGAGAAGGATTAAGTGACCCAGGTGGTCAAATGTAGAGGTGTGGGTTGATATGATAGACAACATGGACCTAGAACCTCTTCTTTAGTGTATGCCTGAGAACTAACATCAACAACAACAGGCAGCAGTAACAACTGTAACATCAAATGGCTTCCAAGCAGCAATTGGTCTGAGAAGCAAATGGTTGATCTGGGACTTAGGGGCAGAACAGCAGGAACAAGAGCAAAGACTGGTTCAATAGAGAGTGGCCTTGATACAGCTAGAATAAGGGCCTATAGATGTGGGGTTGATGGCTCTACCAGTGCTAGTGCTACTCACAAATATGGGCCCTGAGGATGATCCAGAGGCTTTCCTGATAACATTGGAGGAAGTAGAGACATCTGCCCAGTGATCACCTGTCCAGTGGACCACCTTGTTGGCATCTTACCATAAGCTGGCATCTTAAGTTCAAGTCACATATTGGGGGATGGTTGCAGTGTCTCTCCAAGACTATGCTCAGGTGCAAGCTGCCTTACTTCACTATCTCAATATCATGGAGGAGACCTTCTGACAGAGATTCCATGGAGAGAAATACTCCTGGGGGTAGGGCCCCATGTGGTCACTCAGAAATTGAGACACCTATTCTGGTGGCGTTTAAAACCAGAAACACAGACTGCGGTCAAGGGGGCTGAGCTCATCATGGTGGAGCAGTTTGTCCACATACTTCCAGTTGTGGTTAGGGACTGGATGTGCACACACCAGCCAGAATCCCTAGATGATGCTGTTTAGCTGATTGAAAGTTATTTAACTGCTGAAATGGCTATGACAGCATCACACAAGCAACTGTTTGAGGTAAAGGTGGCCCCTTGACTGAAAGGAGAACCCTACCAGGGAAATGGCAGACACTGTGGTCTTGGGAGCATCAGTGTCCAAGGGTCCCATCAGGGAAAACTCAATATCTCAATCCCTAGGATTCCTACAGGGTCCTCTACTAGAAAGTCAGGGAGTGGTAGCAGACAAGCCACATAGGAAAGGGTTACCATGCGTGATGGGGTCCTTCCTCACCACTGCAGCACCTCCTTTTGGTCATCTTGGGGAATTGCTTAGTAGGTAACTTCACCCTCTCCAGTGAGACTGTATATTTTTAACATGTGATGTTGGCCAAGTGTTTTAGGAGATATAAAGCTTTAACTTTTTTAAGTTCAGTGACTACTTTCATTAAACCATCATCTGACCCCCTCAATTTCCCACATCTGTGAAAACTGAAATAGATTGATTGTTTAATTATCTTTTTTTAATTTGTAATCTCTCAAAAATATTTTAAAAATTACTTTGCAAAGCCTAAGAAGAGCCATGCTTCCAAATATAGTAAAATTATATTTTTCATACATTAATCCACCCATACACTTCCCATTAATAGAGTTCATAAATAATTTCTATGTTTTTCAGTAGATTGACTTTCTTTATTCCCCAAATCATTTGACAGATGCCTTCTGACTAAGGTCAGCTATCTGTTTTATCCCCTGTGGGGGTAGCACTGTGATCAGAGTGCTTATACATTTATCTTATAGTAAAATGGTCTAATTTGCCTTTTTAAAAAAAAGCATGAAAAAGTGAAAATTTCTCTACTATGAGTGGATGTGGAAACATCTGTAAATGTATATTTAAAATCTATTCTGAGCCATATTCAAAGCCACTTAATGTGTAAGACCAGATAAAGATCATACTGTATCTGAACTTGCCTGTACAGCCCATAAAATGTGTGTACCTGCAGATAGGGCACATGTGCGGGGCTCAGGAAGAATGAGAGTGTATTTTCAACCTCAGTGTTTGTGTTGTAGCGTCAATAGCACAGCTCAGGGAAGTGTAACAGTGGGTGGAGGCAGAAACAGCTATAACGTAGGAGAAAAAAAATAGGACTGGAGATGTAGTTGCTACTCATGGCTTAAAGAGGTGTCTGGGACGTTCCACATAACTGTGGAATGACTCTTTATTAGGTTTGCTCTTTGGAGAGTCAGAAAATCCAATTAAAAGAAAGAACAAGGAAGTTTGTTTCAAAAGAGTTCTGTACAGAAAGTGGGGAGCTAGGGCAGAGGAGAAGTTTCTGGACCTGACTTATTTGTTTTAGTCCCAAAGCTCACTACATTTAAGAAGCATGCAAGCAACAGCTTCTATGCCAATGTCTTCCCTCCTGCTCACAGAATGGAGCACCTGGAGGGATGCATTTGTACTATCCATTCCACACTTCCTATCACAGACCCGCTTCATCTTCCAGAGATAGAGAGTTATAGTAGAAGTGACAATTAGTGACAATTTTCCAATCTGTAAGGCAACTGGCCATCACTTTTGTTTTAATTTGCAGAACAGAGCAACAGCTCCATTAACAAAGTAAAAGAGTTATTTAACAAAGATTTCTAATTATTTCCAGAGGGGTAGCCGTGTTAGTCTGTTGTACAGCAAAAAACAACGAGAGTCCTGTGGCACCTTATAGACTAACAGATTTTCTTCAGCATAAACTTTTGTGGACTATAACCCACTTCGTCAGATGCAAATTATTTCTATTTATATTTGTGATTTTTTTCCTACTCTGAGCAGCCATTTAACCATGAGGGAAAAACCAACCTTTTTGTATGAGAAATAATATTTTGCCAAACTTCTGACGGCTCAGCCACATACATATGAACACTCAACTATACAAACTCTTCATTTTAAGGCATTCACATACACTATGTATGGATAAGGGAGGGGGGGAAACATGACCAGACATCAGCTCATATTTTTGTATTAATTCTATGTACAAAGTCTGATCACAATCCTTTCTGTAAAATGCTGATAACTGAATTTGGTTTCCATGCTTTTTATTGTAGCTATGGCTGTCACCACTAATAAAACAACAGGTTTGACCTAACACACATTGCTGTGACTGTACAGTATGAATTATATTTTCCAGACTGGGACATTAAGCTAATAATACTATTCTGCTTTTCTGCACTGTATCAAAATGGTTCTGGGAGAATTTTAGGAAGCTTCACAGTAATCTAGAAAACTAACTGAATTACCCCAGAGGAGTAAATCTATAGCCTGTCCCCTTGGTTCATCCAGGTAAATGTCAGTGAAGAGGAGATTCATGTGCCTGCTTGGACAGACTGACTGCTTTGTGAGAAAGGACAAAGGCTTGGGCAGCCCAATTAAGCGATTCAGCCTTGTGACTGCGTCAGGCCGGAAAAATGTCAACAACAATTTCAAGCTCCCTACTTCAAACCAATCAACAATAGGTTTTGGTTAAGCTATCTCTTCTTTCCAGGTTTTTGGTTAAATTAAATTTATAAATAGCCAAATTGAACTGAACCCTTCATAGTTTTTAAGCAGATTTTTCAATTGTGTAGCTGAAGGTTAATAGAAAATGCAAATATAGCAAGTCCCCTTTTAAACCATTTTACCTTCTAAAATGCCTTTATTTCAATTTCCTTACATGTAAAAGTGCACAGCATCGTTTCTAGAGACTTTGCAGATGCTAAGCATTTGGCTATACAATGCATAGTTATAATGATACAAAATTGTCAAATGTTTAAAAATGTTACCCATGTAGGAAGCCCTCAGATTTAATTTGACTATGATGATTTCCATTAATTTACTATTTCAAAACAGCTTCTCCCCCAGCAACAACAAAAGAAAAAACAAATCCCTCATTTTCTATTAACTTGCTTCTCACATAGGTAAAACATCTCAGGCCAGATTCTGGAAAGTACTGAGAAAACAGCAGTCATTCCTCTTCCTTCAAACAATGGGCACATATAAGTATGTTCTTCAGAAACAGCATTATGTATTTATTATTATTAATTATTATTTATTTTTACACACTGTCCAAGGCCCCTATCTCAAGTTGCAAGTGCCCTTGTTAAGTTTTCCTGGACCTGATTCTTCTCTCTTGGAAACACAATTGAATTCTTTCTATTTAGTTCTGTTTCCACCATATGCAGCAGCAAAAAATTAGACCTTTCAACAAAAGAGAAAATGAAAAAACATATTCTATTCTTCCCAAATGGTCCCTCAAACTAGATCCTGTTTTCCAGTTCCTTTCTCTAAATGATGAGCCATATATTGTCCTATAGAGAAACAATTTTTTGTTTTGGACCAAAGATGGAACACGTTCCAAAGGGTAGAGACCTCACCAGTAAGCTGCTTTGTTATTTGCAACCTTGGTCTCAGGATAGGACAGACAAAGTAGGTAAGGTCATGGGAGTTTCAGCTATATTGCCTCTGTTGAAATCACAACTGTGACCAGCCTACAGAAAATTCCAATAATGAAATCTATGCAATTTAAGAGTAGAAATAAATTGTATAAGTAGCTGCATGTAATGTTATAGGTAAGTCACAAAAACTACATCTATAAATGTAGAGCAGCACATATTCCTCCTCCTCCTTTGCTCTCCTTACTCTCAAAGGATGCATCTACACTTGTAAATTAAGTCGACTTCAGCTTGCTTAAGTCGACTTACTTTACTCTGCGTCTACACTACACTTTCCTTAAGTCGACTTAAGCAAGCTGCTTAAGTCGACTTAAGGAAAATTAAGTCGACTTTATAAAACCTCCTTTTAGGTCAACTTTTGGCCAGTGTAGACCTGGAGTAGCCCTAAGTGAACTCTAAGTCGACTTAGGCCTCTCCAGGACTCCCCCACTGTCCTCCCTGCCAGGGTGGGTGGCACAGGAAGAGCCTGGCATACCCCCCCCACAGGGCAGGGCAGAGCCCTGCTCACCCTGCCCCTATGCCCTGCCAGGATCCCTGTCCTCCTTTGCCCCATTGTACCCAGCTACAATGGGGCAAAGGCTGAGCCCCCTGACACTTGGCACGGGTTGTCCCCCTAACCCCTAGAAGTCGACCTAGGCATCCAGTGTGGACGCTCTAGGTTGACTTTGTAGGTTCCCCTCAAAGTCAACTTAGCTAAGTCGACTTAAATTAACAAGCGTAGACATAGCCAAACACAGTGGCTAACCCCTGTTGCACCCTTCCAGGACAAAAGTCTTGGGTACTTGTAAAGTTAATTTGCAGCTTTTCAGAGAAACCAGGTAGCACAAATACCTCCTATCATATACCATGGCAATAGCACTTTTTTCAGGTCTCCTGCTGTGTATGTGAGGGCAACTTAAGATAAGCAAAACAAAAACTATGCTCCAGTGGATATTGTAATAATTTCTGCAGCCTAAATATCTGGACTGATACATTTAGCCACTAGGGACAAGGAGTATCATATTTTGTCTATCAAAAATTCCTCTATATTTCTTCTACCATTCAAGATGTACATGTTGAGGGTTCTGAGAGGTGCATAATAAAAGGACACTAACAGCTTTCTCTAAGTTTGGGGAATATATCCCTTCAGGCTCACTGTTTGCAGTTTAATTACTTTGCAAAGGCATAAAAAGACTCTGGGAGGCAAATCACAAACCTGAACTTCTATTATTTCTAGCATATCACAGAAGCTATGGAAGAGGTATCACCAGATGGAGCAAATTTCATGATTAGTTTTTGTTTGTTTGTTTTCTTTTTAAGTTTTAAAAAAGAGGGAATCTGGGGGCAGAAAAAATTCAAGTGTCTGGAAAATATAGGATGCACATGGTTATGAGATGGAATTGGTTATCCCTGAGCCTCATTAAACACTGGTGGCTGCATGCAAATTCCCCATCTATCAGGATGTAGGTGTGTGTCTTTTTTCCAAAAAATGAATCAAGGCATACATAAAAAGAAGACACATTTTCAGAAAATGCATAAATCAGTCCCGGCAGTCAGAAAGTCTGAAATTCACAACCTCTAGGGAACTCTTCTTCAGAATCTGCCCCTATATCAGCTGAGGTCAATGGTAGGTTTGCCACTTACTTCAATAGAAATAGGTTAGTCCCCATTGAGGAATAGTCCAAACCTGCAGTGAGCTTTGTGTAGAGAAGCTCATTGCAGGACTTGATCTTATGCACACAAACCCGCAGACTATTCTGAACCAGCTGCAAAATGAAAGATCCATACTGTGCATTAAAGGCAAACCAGAACTCAGTTTTTAAGGCTATCTCATTCAGCAAATGGGCTGTTTCTCACCAAAATCCATCAACATTTTACCATGGATAGAAACCTTTCATAAAGAGATTTAGGCTAAGTCTACACCGATGGCAAATTTTCTGTTGTCAGTTTGATCTTCCAGGTTCAATTGAGCAGTCAGTCAAGACCCACTCAATCATTCTGGAGTTCGATTTAGCAACTCCAGCCCCATAAGAAATGTCGCGTTGAGTTGAAGAGACAGCATTTCCGTTCAACTCAGAGCAGTGGAGCCGTGAAGGTAAGTGGGAGTTAGAGAGTCAAAGGGAGATATGCAAGTTATTTTACGTAGCTTGCACATCTCCTTTGACTGATTCCAAAAAAGGCAGCAAGTGTAGACCAGGCCCTAGTTTCACATTTCTGAAATAAGGTAAGCTAAGTTCTCTGCCCCCTTCAATTTTTTTTTTCAGTTTTGAAAATCTGGATTTCTAAGCTATGCACTGAAGTTTCACAAATACATGTCACTTGAATACACTGAATTATAATATAATGGAAACTGCAGTTGACTCTTAAGTACTGAAATTTGGATTGAATGCTGTTCGGCAGCAGGTCACAGGGAGAAAAAGGTGGGTGGTATATTGCCCTTAGTGATCACTGGGATACTAACTTTCATGTCATCATTCAGTGCCATGCCAGGTTTATGTCTGAAGTGCTGCCTCCTTTGATCAGTGTAAGTCAGTTTCATCATCTCAGTGACTGCAAATTGACTGTTTAGGTTCCTTCTGTGATAGAAAAGGTGATCTTTTTCAAACAGTCCATAGACATATTCCAGCTTACAGAAATCTTTCTGCACAAAGTGCAAGATGTATCTCCATAATTAATAACGCCAAGTCTACACTCAGAAAGTTAAGTTGACTGTATTAAGTCAACTTTAAGTTGACCTTATTAAGTTGGCTTAGAGAGTCTACACAAGACTCTTTGGCTATATCTACACTTGCTAAACTTAGTTCAAATTAGTT